>CM060953.1:97960700-98148200 GCA_030765055.1 Mantis religiosa
CAAAATGGACCGTTTAGCCAATCAACTTCAATCTTTGCAGGTTCCTGCTAATTCTGACCCAGTAACAAGGTCATCTCCCCGCCAAGCTGGTAACTGCTCCAATGGTGGACGTACTGCTAACTTTGTATGCTATAATTGTAACCAACCTGGTCACATAGCACGTTTTTGCAGGCAATCTTCAGATGCTTATAGTTCAAAAAACGCCCAGCGTGGTGCCTCAAACAGGCCACGGTAGCAGAGGTTCATCACGACAGCAAGCCTGATCAGTCGTCAAGTTCAACTTTACCTTTTGGCCATGTTTTAAAAGTTTCAGGGTCCATTAATAATACCCCTGTGAAGGTTCTTCTCGATACTGGCAGTGCTGTCAGTATTGTCAATGCTGTACACGTATCTGATATTTCTAAATTGCAGCCTGTGGATATTTTACTTAGAACTGCTGGAAACAAGCTTTTGAATGCTGCATACCACCTACCTTTGGATTTTTCAATTAATAACTGTCTCTTTCAGGAAGATGTTCTTGTTGTAAAAGGGCTAGCACATGACTTGATTTTAGGTAATGATTTTTTGTCTGCACACAAAGCTATTATTGATTATGTTAAAAATGATGTTGTGATTCATGTAGATGACAAGTTGTGTCATATTTCTATGGTAGAGAACACAGAACTCCCCATGTCAGATATTGCTGTAGTGCCGTTTACTGAGGGTGATGTAACTAAACCAGCAAACAAAGTGTTTGTTAAAGAAGATGTCCAGATTCCTCCATTTTCGGTTTGTCATGTAGCAGTAGAACTTTCTTCACCCATTGATTGTGATGTAATGTTTGAGCCTGTGCCAGGTATTTTGCAAAAGAAACAGATATCCATTCCTCAAATGGTTTGCTCACCCCGACAAGATTATATTGTGCCTGTTCAAAATGCATCACCAGAGCCTAAGACTTTGTTTTCTCGCACGACCTTAGCTAATGTCCAAGATGTTGCTTTTGTTCAGAGTCATTCAATCTCGCCTCAGGATATCACGCCCTTGGAAGCACCAAACTTTCAGTTTAATGTAAATAATAAATTGTCTTCTAGCCAGAAAGATAAACTTCATGCTCTTTTATTGAAATATTCTCATGTTTTTGCAACCACCTTGCAGGATTTAGGTATGACCAATGTTGCTAAATTTGATATACAGGTTTCTGACCCAACTCCTATTAAGCAGCGCCCGTATAGAGTTCCTATCAAGCAACGTGAAATCATCGATCAGCAGGTCAAGAGATGAAAGATGCTGGGATCATCAGGGATTCTCAGTCTCCGTGGAGTTCTCCTGTGGTGCTAGTTAAGAAAAAGGATGGCTCGACCAGATTTTGTGTGGACTACAGGAAGCTTAACTCGGTGACCATCCCATCATCTTTTCCACTTCCCATCATCGACGACTTGCTTAGCTCATTGCATGGAGTGTCCTGGTTCTGCTCGTTGGATCTTCTTTCTGCTTATTTTCAGGTCCCCCTTGAGGAGCACGCCAAGCCATTCACGGCGTTTGTTTGCCACAGTGGTCAATTTGAATTTGAAAGACTTTCCTTTGGACTAGCCAATGCTCCCCGTTTCTTTTCTTACATTGCTGAAAAGTTGTTAGGTGATTTAAAATTTAAGAAAGCTCTGGCTTACCTTGATGATATCCTTGTTTATGCTCATTCTTTTGAGGAACTACTGGATAATTTAGAGGCTGTTTTTCAGCGTTTGGTGCTTTTCAACTTTAAATTGAAACCGCAGAAATGTTTCTTTGCCATGAACCGTGTCAAACTTTTGGGTTTTGAAGTCTCTAATGAGGGCATATCTCCAGACTCAGACAAGATAACTGTGATTCAAAATTTACCTCAGCCTAAGAATGTCAGGGATGTCAGGAAGGTCCTTGGTTTGTTCAATTTTTATCGAAAGTTTGTGAAAGGTTATGCTGACATTGCCCATCCTTTAACACAATTGACTAAAAAGAACTGTGATTTTGTTTGGGGTTCTGACCAACAGCATGCTTTTCAGGCCTTGAAGGATGCGCTGACTTCTGCACCGGTGTTAGCACACTATACTCCTGGAGCGTACACAGAGCTCCACACTGATGCTAGTGGTGTAGGCATAGGGTGTGTTTTGTTGCAATCTGTAAACGACCAGTTAACACCTGTTGCTTATGCCTCTAGATTGTTGTCCAAGTGTGAGCGTAATTATGGTGTTCCAGAGTTGGAGCTCCTAGCTATTGTTTTTGGTTTCACACATTTTAGAACATTTGTATATGGTTATAAAGTTCATGTGATTTCTGACCACCATTCATTGTGTTATCTAAATAATCTGAAAGATCTTACAGGGCGTCTGGCTCGCTGGAGCCTTAAACTACAGGAGTTTGATTATACTATCTGTTACAAATCTAGTAAAAAGCATAACGATGCAGACACTTTATCTAGGTTTCCTGTGCTGCAACCCCAGGAACATCAAGTGGAGCAATTGGATGATGTATTAACTTGTTTACTTTCTCCTATAGAAGTTGCGGAGAAACAGAAAGCTGATCCACTGCTGCGTCCTCTAATGGATACCTTAGTGGACGACACTAATGCTACTCCGAAGCTTCTGCGCCAAACTGCCACCTATACTCTTAAATCTGGTGCTTTATATAGGAAAAATGCTGGTTCCACGGGTCCTCTGCATTTACTGGTGATTCCAGAGTCGTTGAAGCATGAGATTCTTACCTCTTGTCATGATGATCCACTTTCGGGTCACCTTGGGTTTTCCAAAACTTATAATAAGATTCATTCCAGATACTATTGGATTGGCATGAAGAAAGATATCGAACATTTTGTGAGGACCTGCCCGAGCTGCCAATCGCGTAAAGGCCCTAAGAACTTGAAGCCCGCAGGATTACTTCAACCTCTTCCTGTTTTAGCTGTAGGTCAACGTTGGGGTATTGACCTTTTGGGTCCTCTTCCTAGGTCATCCACTGGCAACCGCCACATTATTGTGTGCACCGAGTATGCCACTAGATGGGTCGAGGCTGCTCCGCTTCCAGCGGCTACTGTTCCTCATGTCACCAGGTTTATTTTACAGAATGTCGTCTGTCGTCATGGTGCTCCTGAGACATTGCTATCCGATCGGGGTACTGTGTTCCTCAGCCAGGTCACGCAGGAGTTACTAAAATCTCTGTCTATTTCTCCTAACTTTACTAGCTCTTATCATCCACAGACGAACGGGCTCACGGAACGTTTCAATGCCACACTAGTTAATATGTTGAGCCATTTTATTGATGACAATCAGCGTAATTGGGATACGGTGTTGCCTTATGTTATATTTTCTTACAATTCTTCTGTACAGCAGACGACCAAGTTTTCTCCGTTTTTCCTGATGTATGGACGAGAGCCTGTTCTCCCTAATGAAGTTCAGTTACAGGCTACTACTAACGACTTGTTCGTCCGGAAGACTTTAGAGGACATCCAGAAGGCCCGTGAGCTTGCCATCCACAACATCAACAAGCAACAGATCAAACAGAAGTCTCAGTATGATGCCAAACATCGAGATATGTCCTTTAATGTTGGTCAATTAGATAAAGTTTTTACCCCCGTTAGGAAACGAGGCAAATGCACCAAGCTCCTACACCGCTATTTTGGCCCGTTTGAAATTGTGAAGAAGCTCACACCTGTGACTTATGTTGTACGTCGACCGAATGCTCCTAGGGCTAAGTTACAGTCCATCCATGTTTCCCGCATCTTCCCGTATCACGATCCTACTGGCCCTTATCGTGCTTAATTTTTTTTCTTCTTTTTTTTTCTCTCTCTCAGGGTCAGTTCATCGTCTGATAAACTCAGTTAATGATGCTTTGCTATGCTTTACATATAATTCTATTGATGCATATTTTGTTTAACCTCTTGTGTGACTACCATTTCGTCATTTGCTTAAGTCCACTTAATTGTTCATATTTCTGATTATTTATGATGTTCTCCCAGGAATCCCGTGCCAACCATTCCGTTTATATCAGAGCTATTAACGTTTTATCGTGACTGTTTCAGTGTTTTATTCATGTACCATCTTTATCGAAGTAGCAGTATAGTGTGTGGCCCAGCTGCGAAGCCAGCCGCCACATCCTAGTGGTTATTCGAGTTCAATGTGAGCACCGTCGTGACTGCAGCACATTGTAGAAGAGGAGTCGTCCCTAAGGAAGCCGCTGCGCACCTGGGAGTGACCCCAGTACTGGAGTGACGCCTAGTGAAACCGCTGTGATGCGCTCACTAGTGCGCGGAGGTTTGAGTTATAAGATGCTTTAGGGTGGGTATTAAGTTTTGTCACTGGCCAGTCACTGAAGTATTATTTCATTTGCTGTTAAGATGCTTAGTCCTTTGTTTCAGATTTTTTCTTTTAAATATCAGGGTTGAGCTCTCTTCACCGTCACGGCAGTTCCTGGATGAAGAACTTTCTTAGTTTTTTTTATCCCAGTTGTAGTATTTTAGGAGTTTTGTTGTGTGAATGAGTGTGTGGAGATGGCCATCTCAAAAGTGTATTTAGTATCCGGATACACTTCATGTTATAATTTTGTTTTGTTGTTTTTATGTTATTGTCACTTTTGATTTACCCCCTTACATTTCCCTCCAAAAGTATATTTAACTATGGGTAGCCTTATGTTATACTTGTCCATTGTTAATTGTATAATTGTTTAGTTTTGTGCGGGAGTGCCCCAGGAAGAGTGTCGTCGTCTGCAGCTAGCAAAGAGCCCCGGCATCCTCACCTACCAGCAGAAGCAGTAGTTGCAGCAGGAGAGGTAGCAGCAGCAACGCGGCAGCACCAGTACCAGAGGCAGTAACGCTGGCTATGCCTCAAAGTTTCAGGAGTGACCACAGGGGTCACTTCATCAGTATGGCAGACCACAATTCCAGCAAGTTGGTTACCTTTGCAGTTCGTCGTGGGGTGATGTGGCCAGTCCCCCACAGGTGTGTGGCAGCAGGAGAGCAGCACAGCTTGCTGGCTCCCCTATATTTGGAACTGTCTGTGACATCAGCTTGATACATATGCTGAGGTGACCTAAGTCATAAGCAGCCAAGTCTAGAAGCTGGACGTCCATTTTGCTCAATGAAGCTAGGCTCACTACTAAGAGGGATCGAGCTGCTGAAAATTCAAGCAAAACTTGAAATGATGGAATTTTATTTATTTGAATTTCTTCGTCCCCTATGTTTGGAACTATCTGTGACATCAGGTATGTGCCATTTGTGGTAACCACCAGTTTGCCCAATTTTCATCTTCAGGGTCGGTCTGCTACTCCAAATGGTTGTAATCGTCGTGCTGCGCCTCTGTGACTTCCATCAGTGTTCCAGTGGTGTAGGGTTGGTTCGGTGGACTCTGGGACTAGTGGTGTAGACAACATCATGCATCGTGACTCATTGGGAGGGGCCTCTCAGGAATTCATTTATTGGTACTTTTCATGTTTGTGTTTTCTAATGATAGGTTAGGGGCTACCCTTAGTGCTTTTCTTTTGTGTGTTTTGCTGTTTGCTATTAGTCCGACGAGCAGGGGCTCGTCTTTTTCTAGAGGGGAGGGAAATGTAGGGTTTTGTTAGGTTAATTATGTGGATTATCTTGAGTTTATTAGAGTAGTCGCTAGTACAAATGTCCTTCCTTCCGTCTGTTACGTAATAGGCTGTTCCAACTACTGTTTGCTCCCTTGGCTCCACTCATGTAAATAACAATAATAAATAAATTAATGGAACAGCCCTTGTGGAATTTTTGTAAATAAGGTATTGCATTATTTGTACATGATGTATTGAGTTATTGGCACGTCGCCCATCTTGTTATTTGTGTATGAAGAGTTGTATGTTGGGGTGTGTGAGCGGTTGTTGGAATAGCTCGGTGTAGCTATGGTGTGTGTGTGACTAAGCGTGGTGGTGTGTGGACAACCGAGGAGATGGACGACGCTGGACACTGTAAAAGATTATTTAAGGTATAATAAATATAAATAGTGATTGTGAAAGTGTCTTTAATATTGTTCTGAATTGTATATTAAGCCTCTGAGTGAAACCCCCCGAGTAATGTGTTCTCGTTCGCCAGCTCAAAAAATGGTAACAGTTTTTGATGTGAATGCAGTACATTTTTCAGCATTCAGTAAAAATTAAGATCCCGGATAGTGCCTGGCAGCGAGGAACATTACATTATTATTATTATTATTATTATTATTATTATTATTATTATTATTATTATTATTATTATTATTATTATTATTATTATTATTATTATTATTATTATTATTATTATTATTATTATTATTATTATTATTATTATTATTATTATTATTATTATTATCATTATTATTATCATTATCATTATCATTATCATTATCATTATCATTATCATTATCATTATCATTATCATTATCATTATCATTATCATTATCATTATCATTATCATTATCATTATCATTATCATTATCATTATCATTATCATTATCATTATCATTATCATTATCATTATCATTATCATTATCATTATCATTATCATTATCATTATCATTATCATTATCATTATCATTATCATTATCATTATCATTATCATTATCATTATCATTATCATTATCATTATCATTATCATTATCATTATCATTATCATTATCATTATCATTATCATTATCATTATCATTATCATTATCATTATCATTATCATTATCATTTTCATTATCATTATCATTATCATTATCATTATCATTATCATTATCATTATCATTATCATTATCATTATCATTATCATTATCATTATCATTATCATTATCATTATCATTATCATTATCATTATCATTATCATTATCATTATCATTATCATTATCATTATCATTATCATTATCATTATTATTATTATTATTATTATTATTATTATTATTATTATTATTATTATTATTATTATTATTATTATTATTATTATTATTATTATTATTATTATTATAAGCAGCCTTAGGCATTTTTAGCGCTCTCCAGGATTGATGTACTCCCCTAGACCGCGGATGCGGGATTTGAAGTTGTGGGAGAGGTTTTTATAGAAGGAACGTGAAAGAGTTTGGATGTAGTCTGTTACTGTGGGGATACGTAGGTCACGTCGGATAACTAGATTGGGGATGTACCAAGGGGAGTCTGTGGCAATGCGGAGGAATTGGGATTGTAGAATTTCAAGGCAGTGTAGGTGAGATTTGGCTGTTAATTCACATACTTCACTGGCGTATGTGATGGCTGGCCGGAATACTTGCTTATACAGGAGCAGTTTTGTAGGCAGAGACATGACTGATCGTCGGTTATAGTCACATATGTAATGTGGTCTCTCCACGTCAATTTGATGTCGAGTAGAACACCAAGATACGTAAGTTTTCCAATGGACGTTCTCACCAGCTAGACGAATTGGTGGAAGACCCGCTATTCGTCTTCGAGAGAAGGTGATGGCCTGGCTCTTCTATGGGTGGACGCGTAGGCGCCAACGTTCGAACCAGGTGGTAAGGAGGTCAGCATATTTTTGAATCCTGCGAGTACACAGGTTGAGCTTTGATGATGTGGAGGTGACAGCTGTGTCGTCAGCAAAGAGATACAGTGAGCAGCGTTGAAGGGATGGTAGAGTGTTGATGTATAGAAGGAAGAGAGTGAGTGCCAGAACACTACCTTGGGAAACGCCAGCTCTAATGGGATGAGGATAAGATTCCGTCGTGAGAGACAGCAAAGGTTCTGTCAGTGAGGTAGGAGTGAATGAGATGTATTAAGTAGGAAGGGGTTTGGTAGGTGATGAGACGGGGGAATAAGCCTTCGTGCCATATGTTGTCGAATGCTCTGGTGATATCTAGGAGTAGTGCTGAAACGAACTGCTTCCTGTTAAAGGCTGTGTAAACTTCATCGACCAGACAAAGTAGTTGGTGTTGAGTGGAATGCTGAGAGCGAAAGCCGAATTGCTCCGCCCTGACAATATTGTGCCGATTCAGGATAGTCCAGTCGACTTATAATAAGTTTATCCATCAGTTTACTCAGTGTTGGAAGCAAACTAATGGGTCTGTAGCTCTCCGGGGACGTTCCATCTTTCCCAGTTTGCACCTTTGCGTGCTTCCAGTCCTTTGGGAAGTAGCAAAGTTTGAGGATTGCATTGAAGAGAAAGGTTAATGCTTTCAACCAAGGGATTGGTAGAAAATTTAGGGCGGCGTTCGGTATGTTGTCAAAGCCGGGCGACTTGAACGGCCGTAGGCTGGTGATGTGGCATTGCACTTCCGCTACGGAGATGGAGGGAGCTAGTAGATCATCATGGGGTTGGGAAAGGTACGCCTGAACTTCCTGAGTGACTGCGTGGATATGATCTACATCCAGGGCATCAGCGGCCGTAAAGGTCATTTCCAGGAAGGTTGCATGTAGTTCAGCTTTTTCCCTTGCAGACTGAGAGACTGCCTGTCCGTGGTGCAGCGGTGGATCTTTGCGTGGGATTTGAAGTAAGGATTTGGTCATGCTCTAAAATGAGTTGTTCTCTACACGAAGAGAGGAGATCTTATTTTCCCAGCACTCTTGCGAAATGCTTGGAGTTGAAGTTTGACCAACTCCTGAAGTCAGCGAAACTCACGACGATCTGCTGGGCAACGACTATATAAAAAGCGCCGTCGCATCCTGTTCTTTTGTTTAATCGCCTCACGGATAGCCTGAGGTAAAGGATCGATATTCAATCTGCTAGGTTTTGATTTTGGGGAAGAGCTCATGATAGCAGTAGTCATTTGGGAGGTGAAAATATCAACCATGGTGTCTATCTCTTCTGGAGTTTGACATGGCTGTTGCGGGGGCTGGATTTGTTCCAATCGTATCGAAACCCCTCCCAATTGGTCTTTCGTGGAAGTGGAAATCCTCGAGGAGCTTTTGTAGTTGGGCTTACCATGGAAGAGTAGGAGAATGGGTTAATGATCTGAAGATAGAGCAGGAAATGTGAAGAGGTTAAGGTGTTGCGGCACATTGCGGACCAGGGCGAGATCAAGCCAGTCAGGTGGTCTCCTGTCTCCATAGTGAATTGTAGGTTGGTTTGGAGCCCTAGCGGAGATAGCCATAGACGCTACGAAGTTGTGGAATGTGCGCTCACGGTGGTTGGTAATGGAGGAGTTCCAGTTGCAGTACTTGGCGTTGAAGTCTCCCGCAGCAATCGTGGCAACTGGGGAGCTGAAGAGATTATCCAATTCTGAAGGAAGTAGGGGGCGAGCCGGTGGCGTGTATACTGAGTATAAGTGCAGGGGACCATTGCTGGTGTCAACTTGAATGCCGGTGATCTCCGGATTATTGGTTGCGGGGATAAATATTTGATGGTGTTGAATGGCATGGACAATGTATATGGTAGTACCTCCTCTGCCGTCGGCTCGATCAGTGTGCGATAGAAACACATTCCTGGGATGCCACATTTTAAATGAGCTAATAAATGGGTTTCCTGCACCATTAAGATATTTACCTTTTGCATGGACAAAAAGTTTGAAACTTCCACCAATTGTCTGCGGAGACCATTGGCGTTCCATAAGCAGATCTTGAGTCCTGTAAATGTTGTGTATTATTGGTGTCTAGTAGCCATTGGAAATGCAGAACGCGAAGACTGTTTGAATAAGTACCATTTCTGGTGACGTTTGTAGAGATCTTGTGAGCAGAGCCTCCATCAGAGCAGCTGCAAATTTAATTGCTCTAAAATAAACTTCATATACTCATTCTCATCATGGTTTGGTAAAGACTGTAGCAGCTGGATAGCAGATTCTATTTTATCTCTAACGGAGGGTAATATTTCACCATTTTCAATTTGTGTCATAATACCATCCAAAACATTTAATGAATTCAATTTTTTCACATTATTAATACTAGAAGCATTGATGCAAACGTTGTCCAATGCAACAGTATAAGTTAAATTATCTTTGACTGTTATAAAAGAAATGACACAAGGTGTGCCATTATTTATACCCATTAAACAAATATAAATTGTTCCCATGTCCTTAATTACTGTCCAATTAGCCTAACTGGAATTTATTTTTCTTATATCTACAAAAGAAGTAATGCTATCTACATTATTTATTAAATCCATTTCCACGTGCTCTTTATTTGATTGAATGCTGGCTAGAAATGCCTGGACCAAATTTTCGTCTTCTTTGTCAGCAAAACATTTTCTTTTGGGAATCGTTTTAGAACAGTAAGAGGGTGCATTAGGAAATATTGTTGGTACAGCATTTTCTGTGAGTTTAGGGATTTTCCTTTCACATTCTATTAACTCTCCCTTTAAAGTAGAAATCCTATCTGTTCTTATACCACACGAATCTTCTAAATGTTTTAGGCATACAAAAGGAATTTTTAATTTCGAAAAATCTGTCGGAATATGACGTTACCAGATCGTACTGAGATTTTCGTCTTTTGGTAGTGAAAATTTTGCATTTTTCCACTTTCTGTGTCATAATTTGATCTGCACTCAAAGACACTACCACGTCGAAGCATTTTTTGCAACTCCGAGTACATTAAAAGGAAAATAATAATAGTAATAATGACATTAACTTGTATCCACCATGTGGTTGAACACACAAGTTATTATTTGGTTTAATAATGGAGATAATTTTTCTGTACATTTAAAAACATGATAGAACTATGTAATATCACACGTATAATAAAAGAATAAACAGAATTTACTAAAATAAATGCTTCAATCTAAATTCAAGCGAGAAGATGAACCATGGCATCGAAGTCGTTAGAACGTTCCCAAAGGTTAACCTACTTGAAAACACTACAAAATACATAAAATTTACGAACAAACTGGAATATGTGTTAACTACATGATAATATAACACTTTTTCACTAACCTGAACCACTAAATATTATTTCACTAGTTAACAAAGTAACCCAAACTTAATATCACACAGACCACACGAATGACATACCGCCCAATGTAACGGTCAAACCTATGCTCCACAGGTCAGGACTGCTGTTATCAGCTTATTCAAACGCACCATAGCCTGTCTCTTTCGTCAGCCTCGATTCGATTACAAGTGACGTCACCCGTCTACTGCTCTGGTACCTTTCCTCTTCCTGCATCCATTTCTGCCTGGATGATGAAGGGCGTGTCAAAGAAATCTGCAACGTCGTGGTTTTATTGAGCCTTTGTTTACTTCTGTTTCTGAAACACCTTGCCGCCAGTGCTCAGGTGTCTTCACACTACGTCACAGCTGTGTGTGTGAAAAAGAGACAGTGTTCTCAGTGTAAGTGTAATGAACAGTTTGTTACGGCAGTGAGGGCGAAAAGACTCAGTCTCAGTAATGTACATATGACATACTGGTTGATACCAGTGGCAGTCTTTTTGAGATGTTTGATGATCTTCCGACTCTCCCAGGATTTTCTTCCTCGGGAGTCATCTCTCCGGGGTCCTTCAAGTTTTCCTTTCTTTCCTTTTTAGCTTCTTCACCCCGCGTTCCGATGCGGAGAGGGTGTGTGTGCCGTTTTCTTTCCGGCACTCATTTCCTTGTCTTCTCGATTCGAGGCACTGTTTACTAGTCGGATCGCTTCGGATTTCCGCCACTGCTCTCTTTGAGCGCTGCGATTTCTGAAAGTCTTCCTAGGTAGCTGCTTCGACCGGGAGCGGAGTTGGTGTTTGGTGTCCATGCGATTAATTCATGCGTAAGTGCTCCGAGTTTTGGGTTTTTGGTGAAATTTCTATGACTTTTCATGATCGCTTTTGGTGAGTTTTCACTAGTTTTAATTGGCTATCCCCTTCAGTTCAGAGACCATAAGCTTTATTATGTTTTCCCTTTTCATGTTTCTGGGTTTAGAAAAGATGTCTGCTAGCTAGATTGGCATTTCCGCATCGTAAAATGGGGGACGGAATTTAAGTGTCGGTTTTCCCTAAAGTCTATATATGTGTCTGTGTGTGTGTGTGTGTGTGTGTGTGTGTGTGTGTGTGTGTGTGGGTGGGTGTGTGTGGGTGTGTGTGTTACAAATGTAATTTTTCTACTCAGTCACTTTACTTTGTAAATTCTGACTGTGTAGTTACCGGGTAGCATCACCATTAGTTTAAGCGTTTTCCTTGACCCTTGTCACCCTAATATTTTATTATTCTTGTTTCAGGAAAATTGTTTGTGATAGAGCAATTTTGGTCAACGATTGTGATGCTCTTTGTTTCCTTGTGCTATTTATAGGGAGCACGTAATTTTTACAATGATAATGTTATATTTGTTATGATGAGGGATGCTCTTTGTTTCCTTCTGCTACTTTATAGGGAGTACAGATTGTGATAATGAAAATGCTGTATTTGTTATAATGAAGGATTGTAGTAATGAATTAAATCTTTTGAATTGTTTATTGGAGCACAATTGAGTCAGTTCTTTGTATGCCGTTTCCCTTACTTGGACCTCTTAGCTTTAGGGTTTTAGGGCCAAAGTTCCTCACTTTAGTTTAGACTGTTTAGGAAGTGTTTAGGTGTCATGTGCGAGGCCAGGCCCGGCCTGCACAGTATGCACACAACACACACACACACACACACACACACACACACACACACACACACACACATACACACACGAGTTTGGCGGAACTCTCAGCTCGATAAAATACAGCCATAATTGTTAAAGTTTTCAGGACAGCTAATAATTTATATTAGTATTTTAAGTGATCTTGGAATTAACAAGTATCACATTATTTTAAGTTAATTGATGGCAATTAATCATTGCTTCACATCAGCCGTATAAAGACTAAGATTTTGGACTGATTAGGTCGACATGAAGAATTCAATGCCACGGCCGAGATTTGAATCACGGATCCACTGGTTTCCGTCCAGTCGCTGTTACCCATTGAGCTGCCATGGCCGGTTTGCCGTCATGACATTAAATTCTCTAATTGACTCATATATTTCCGCGGTAGACCACTAGGTGCTCTCGCATCCGAGATATACCGTTTGTGGCGACTTGCTATTGTAAGTAGTTGAGTCCCAGGCATCATCGTTTAACTCTTATTATTTTAAGTAAATGGTGGAAATTAACCATTTCTTCACATGAGCCGTATACCGGCAAAGATGACCAGATGGTTCAAATTCCGGTCGTGGCATTGAACTTTTCATGTCGACTCTGTCAATCAAAAATCCTAGCCTGTGTACGGCTAGTGTGAATAAATGATTCATTTCATCAATGAACTTAAAATAAAAAGAGGTAAACGATGAAGCCTGGGACACAAGTGCTTACAATAGAAAGTCGCACAAACGGTGTATCTCGGTTGCGAGAGCCGCTAGGGGTTTGCTGGGGAAATACGTGAGTAAATAGGAGAATTTAATGTCACGACGGCATTTTGCCCACGGTAGCTCAATGGGTAAGAGCGACTAGACGGGAAGCAGTAGATCCGTGGTTCAAATCCCGGCCGTGGCATTGAATGTTTCATGTTGACTATCAATCCAAGTATAAAATTACTTTGTAATTAGTATTGCCTAGTATTATAACATTTTCCAAATTGACATCAATTGACGGCTGCTGGAATTTTCTTCTCCATCAAGTAATCTCAGCGTTCTTTAAATATTCTCTAAGTATCTCTGGAAGTATAAAACGTTGGCATAAGTACCTTATACTGGTTTCACCATATGTTATTCCAGAATTTTCAGGCTAATTCGCTTAGTCCAACTATTCCGCACATTCAGAGATAACAATACTTCCGACTGCAACAGATGATTCTCCATTCGCTGTTTTAGACAATCATAAAATCTGCTGGGTTCAAGATGTCTTCTTGTTATTTCATATTCCATTGTAATTCTTCTGAAGTTTATCTCTTCTGTTGCTTTGAGGGCTTCGCAGTAGTGAAGACCATTGCTCCATTTCCTCTCTTCGAAGACCAACGGTTGACTTCTGCTTTTCCACTGCGCCGAATAGTGTGATGTTTCGTGGTTGTAGCTCAACCCTTAGTTCTGATAACTCTTGAAGGGTAGCGCACATTAAAGGTAAGTCGAGAATGAAACCAGTTTTAACAATGCGCGTTAGTAAACATCATACATGCCTCTGTCAGTTGACTCCCTATTTTCATCATCTTTAACAGCTGAGAAGTGTAATCTGTATATAGTCCGGCCGTTGTATCTCCGGCTCTGACATTTTGCGATTGCAAGGGATGGAGGGGCGAGGTTAATAGTACCAACATACAGTAATGAGCAATTGAAAACATATCCTCAAAATTATCTTTAGAACGAAAATATAGAACTATATTAGCTTTAAAACACTGAAATACAACTTACAATTTCATTATCATGCAAGATATTTATGACAACACCACTCTATTCGAATATTTCGTTCACACCTTTCACACACACTAACAGCATCTGTTGGTAGTACTGGGAATATCTACATCCGGTGTTGTGGTCAGGAAGTAAAAACTGTCTGCTAGTGCCAATCAGCATTGTCGCTGCTATGCGTGACTCCCGAACCCACAGCCCGAACGCAACTCTGTGTTGCCAGGTTAAATTTGTTTGAGCCACCTGGTTTTAGCTGCTTGCGCTGGTAAACTTTCTTTGCTTATATTTTGCGTGTGTGAATTCCGATTTTTAATGTTCGTAAGTCCTATTATTATCGCTATTATAATAATATGGCTCCTGGTTCGTGTAATATGCAAGTACTGAAATATTTAAAATACGCATTATTCCTCTGCTGGAAATACCCGCTAAAGAACGTGCAACAGCCTGCTTCCCCCTCTCGAGAAATGTCAGAGCCGGAGATAGAGCGTTCGAACAGTAGTTATGCTTATTTTGTAATAATTGATCTATAAATTTGTGAAACTATAATCTAGCTTCAGTGACAATGTTCGAAATTTTGTTAAGTCTATGGACAATAAATATTATTTTGCTGAACCTGTATTTGCTTTTGAAGTTTAGGTCTTCGTACTTCGCAGTAATTTCTATTCTTGGGAGATAACTTTTTCACCGTCGTCTTATTTCACGAATTCTACGCGCTACAGTTATATCATCACTTCACTGTCGTCCACGTTGCAAAGATAGTCCGTCTTTAATCTAACCCTCGGAAGTGGAACAAAATTTGAGCCGGACCAACGTGTTTGGTGCCCGCACTATCGCTAATTCCGGTTTATGAATAAGAAAATTGATGGTCCACCATTAGTCCACTGGAAGTAGCAAGTTGCACCTTATTATGTGGTCTGGACCATAGGGCCCTAAGTGTTGAGCTACTGCCCGAAACATCACACTATTCGGCCCAGTGGAAAAGCAGAAGTTGGTCTTCGAGGAAAGGAAGCTTAACATTTAACATGAAACACCAGATGACGACACAGAGAGTATATAGACCAAGGTTCTGTAATTTTCGTACCTTTTTGTTACGTTCTTCACCCAAATTTCCTACTTCTTTCAAATTTTGCAACCATTTTATTTTTATGTGAAACGGATAAATAAAAAGTGGATACTCATTTTCTCTCACAAAATGCTCTTTTTTTGATCCAAAATGCATTCTAATTATTGTAGAAATATTGTAGTGAAAATGTGCTAAAATGATCTACACTTTTTGGTTACATATTTGAAATTAATTACGTTTTATTTAAAATCAATAATATCTGATAACAAGATGTTTACGGTCATACATTCCAGATAAAATATTCAAATATAATCCCTAAATAGTGTCTTATAATTAACTGGTATTTTCTGACTTACTCTGAATAAATGTTTTAAAATATGTTACTATCGAGTTGTATTATCTAATTCACAACTCTGTACATTGTGCAAAAGAACCAAATGATAAATATAAGAAAGAGTATAGCAGTAATAGAGATACTAACCCCGTGCCTTTTGAGCTGAAAGAAAAAGTATAAAAGACGCATATACATAAACAACATAAACAAAACTGGCAACTACTTAAAATAGTAAAGCAGGTGGCGTAGTTAACGGTTCGAGAGAAATTTAGTGAAATCGTTCTGGCAACACTGGCCTGTTATTGTTTGAAATGCATTTTCGGCTGTAAAGAAGTGGGTGGTTGAAGTCATGTTAAAACAAAGTTAATGTCACAGGTTAATGTTCTGTTCCTGGTACTCTGTTTTTAAGCAATATATGTTCTGTGGTATACGTATTAGTTAAGTATAAATATAACTCACAGGAATGAATATTGCACTTGTCAAATGAGAAAATTCGTAATTGTACCAAATGGAAGGCGCAGTGTCCTGGAAAACGTATTTCATAGCTGCAGGATTATACGATGGGCTGGAAGATGCCTGCCTTGGGTAATTATTGGATCTGGAATATAGAAATAAATTGAGTGATTTGTATTATCATGGACATTAATGTAACGGACTAGACACAGGGCGCTGAACCGCTAAGTCTAGCAGGATATTTTTGTAGATAATTTATTCATCTTGTAAATCATACATTGTACATGAGTACTGTGATATAAATCGTCAAATTGTGAATATACAGTGCAATTAACCATACTTGTAAATTAACAAGTCACATCCAATAAGGACAAGTCAATGTTTGTAGCAGATAATGATTTATAAATATATCTCAAGAATTTTATAATATACACAATTAATTCAGAAATGTAACGATATTTTAAGCTTTCCATAAATTCACTAACAGAATAAAAGCAGTGGTCTAGCAAGTATGCCAAAACTGACTTTTTAAATGCTGAAAAATTGCAGTTTGTTTAATTGGCTATAGGCAGTTTACTAAAAAAAGTGATTCCTAGGTTTATTACACTGTTTTGATGAGCTCTTGTGTTACTTCTATTCACATGAATATCCATTCTCTGTCTAGTATTATGGTTATGAACTGTGTCATTAAAGGTACAGTAACCGTTTCCTTTCATTAAATTTGCTTTGGTAAATTTTAAAATTTCAAAAATGAAACTACATGGGAGAGGTAAGATTTTAAATTTTTTAAATAAGGTCTGCATGTAGATGTTGATTTAACTCCTCCAAGTATTCTTGGAATCCGTTTTTGCATTATGAATAATGATTTGCAATGTGGTGAGTTACCTCATAATGTTATGCCATATTTTAAAATGGAGTGAGTACATGCAAAATACATGCTTCTGAGAGTTTTTATGTTAACTATGTGTACCAGTTGTCTTAAATTATAACAAATTGTACTCAGTTGTTTAATTAGACGATCAACATGTCTCCCACTTTAGGTTACTATGTATCCAAAGTTCAAGAAATTTAGTAGTATTTACATACTTAATTGCTTTATTATTATATGTGCTGTTTTCAAATGCTAGGCTTTGGCAATGAAGCCATTAGCTCTCTTGCTCTCCAATATTTCTGTGTAGTGGGTCCGGCAGGTAGGGCTTCACAGGTTAAGATGTTCTTCAGTTATTTCCACTTTATTGCTGCACAGAGGACAATTTGGACTTGCATAAATTTCTATTCTGTGTAAGTGTTTGGCAAATAATCATGTTCCGTAAGTAATATAAAATTTGCTACTGCAGCTTTACGTGGAATTTCTGGAATAATTTAGGATTTTTAATTAAAATGTTCCATTTTTTTTATCTTTGGCTTTGTTAGATATTGATTGGTTTTCTTTGTTTTTATATATGTTTTTGATTAATCTTTTTATGGATGTAAAGGGTAAGTTTTTACTTTTGTTCTGAATTAAATTTGCACCTTTTTTGGCAAGAAAATCAGCTGACTCCTTTCCAGCAATTCCACAATGTGCAGGTATCCACTGTAATATAATTCTTTTCTGTAGTTTTTGAAGTTGTTGGATCATTTTGTGACATTCTTATATTTGGATTGACCTCATTTTATATGAACTTATTGCACATAATGCTGCTTTAGAATCAGAAAGTATGACAGCATTTTTGAATTTATCTATTCTGTATAGAAGGTGTTGGAGTGAAATATCAACAGCCGTTACTTCTGAATCAAAATTTGTTGTGTGGTATCCTGCTGGTTGATAGAATGAGAACAGTGCACACTTAATTCCTGCTCCTGAGTTGTCCAAATTAGATCCATCTGTGTAGTTATGTAACCATTCTTCAGGTGGGTATCTATTCAGTTTCTAATGCTAGTGCTTTTAGTACAGGTTTGGAAGTTTCAGATTTTGTAACTATGTGTTCTAAATCTAATTGAATATTAATTGGTTCAAAAGTCAGTGGGTTTTCTTTGATTAAAATGTTTTCTTTAGAATTAGGAAGATTCAGATCTGTTTCTAATTCCATAACTTTGTGTAAGAAACTTTTTTGTGTTTTCATCTTGATTGGTTGTAGTAATCTTTTCTCCCATTTTGTTGTTTTTAACTGCAACATTTTTTCATGTTGTATTAGTGCCTGCTCCTCTAAAGTTAGATGTAATGGATAGTTCCGAGTTAAGGCTTGCATTGCCATGATTGGAGTTGATTTTGCTGCACCGGTTATTAGTCACAGGGCCTGATTTTGGCATACTGCTAGATGATTTATGTTAGAACTGTTTGCTGTAATTATTACCTCTGCATTATAAAGAAGTATTGACTTGAATGTTTTGTATGTGGTGTTCAGTGTCTCCCGATTACTGCCCCACTTGACTCCAGCTAATCTTTTCAAAATTGAAATTTTTGTTGTTGATTTGTTTACTACTGCTTCAAGATGATGTCTCCAAGATAATTCTGAATCATAAATTGTTCCTAAATATTTTGTTTCATATGTTTGTTTCAGGTTTGTTTTCTTGAACTGCAGATTTAGTATAGGGATTTTCTTTTTTAAGCTAAATATTTGGAATGTTGTTTTATCAGTATTTATTTTCATCAAATTGTTGTCAGTCCACTTTTCCAATAGTATCAGAGCCTTTTCCATTGAAGTTTTGGATTTCTCTATTTGTGGGGAAAATGCCCACATGATCATGTCATCTGCAAAAAGAGCTGTCTTTATTTCTGTGTTTGATACAGCGGAGGGAAGGTCATTGATGTAGATGTTGAACAAGGGTTGTATTCAGTACTGCACCTTGTGGTAGGCCCAGTTTTATTTGTCGGAATTTGGATCTACTGTCATTGTATTTTGTAGCACAGAAACGTTGAGGGAGAAATTGAATGATCCAGTTTAACATGTTATCTTGAATGCCTAGTTTTGAAAGTTTCTCAAGAAGTTTATGCCTCCATACTGAATCATATGCTTTTTCAAAATCAATGAAAACTGATAGCATATCTTGATTTTCGTTGAAAGATTCATTGACATCTCGGGATAGTTGAATTGTATTTGCTTTAGTAGATAAGTGTTGTCTGAATCATTTTTGAGGAGTTGTTAATATATCGTTTAACTTTCTAAGAACCAATTTAACCTTGCTGAAATCATTCGTTCAGCTGTTTTTGCAATGACACTTGTCAAGGAAATTGGTCTGTAATTATTTATTTTGTTGGGTGCTTTGTTTATTTTTAGGATAGGAATAATTATTGCTTTTTTCCTCTCTGTAGGTACAGTAGAGGTCCATGATATATTAAATAATTTCAGTAGTTACTAAAATTAGGCAAATGAGTCAACCTTGTATATACTTTTCTCCACTTACAAGTTTTTTGATGAAGACTAATTTCTGGGAACTTTTTCCGTATCGTCAGTTCTGTGGTTGACTGATGATGCATCCAGTGTCTGCATTTGGCTTGGTGTCATGCTGCCATCTGTAACAGGAATTTGTATCTGATATATTCCTTCATTAGTTTGTTGTATTTAAACGGATTCGAACTACAACTTAAAACATTTTTGTTCTTGCAGCGGTATACATCACACTCGTCGTTACAAAATAAATCTCTTTCTCTTTATAACAAGATTATTGATTTATTTTCACTAAACAAGACTAAAGAACATATCACTCTCCTCAAGATTATTAACTTCTCGTCACTATCGTTACTTCTACTTAATTTTGTGATTGGCCTATCCAATGGCACGTCACCACATTACATCATATTACGTCATATAATTATTATTTCGGCCAATCACACAATTACATACATTTTTACATATTTAAATTCATAATTCCTCCGAACATAACCCAAAAATACTGTTACAAATGCCCCTCTTTGAAATATATGGAAAATAGCCAAGTAAAGGAATTAACAATCTGTTTCCATATATTTCGAAGAACGGCCCCAATTAACAATTTCGTTTACGACAATGAACTGTAACATATAACATACATAAAATATAACAATAAACATACATTGAATGAAATATAATAATAAATGAACATTTAACAACCACTTAGCATTATTATAACACATTTTTTTTTAAATATATATACTTTTGTTTTCATGTGGGGGTGTGCCCCGCCCCAAATTTGCATTAAAGCATTTTTATATTTAACATCTTTAAATTATTAACTGTGAACAAACATGCTATAACAATATCAAAACATTTTAACAACTTTTTGTAAACGAATATATATGTACAATTAAAATGAAACAACTGAATTGTACCCAATTTATATGCAAAAGAATTCTCTGTTTAGTCATTCATGTTGGGTGATTTGCCCACAGAATTAATTTTTCTAGCTGTCCTGTATCAATATTCATAACTTTTGAACAGTTAGTGTGATACATTTTTCTCAGTTGGCTAACCTGATCTTTGCAAGCATCCAGAAATTGGGAAATCCATCTCTTGTTTTTATGTACATCGTAACGTTGTTTGAAAGTTAGGTTAGTTGTGTGTTCAAATCTTTGAGAAAACATTAACAACATTATTTTGAGTGGTGTATCATACATGTGACCACTATGACCTTCATTGTGTATTTGTGTTTGTGTGAACATTTCGTGTACATATACATTACAGTTCACATCAAAATACCTATTGGTTGAACTTACAACATACATATTCTGATAATCACCTGTATTAAAACATTCATTGTTTGGTAAGTCAACATTTGTCTGTAAATTTCTTATTTCTTGTTTCACAATGTGCTGACCTAACTTAGTTTCCTGAATTATTTCTCTGAATTCCATTATTTCATGTCTATTTTCATTCTTATTCTGTTCTATGGATTGCAATAACCTTTCCATATTCTCTTTACATTCTTTTCTTCCCTCTCTAATTTCTTGTGCTATCTCACCTTTCAATTCCTGTTTTAACTTTTGTGACAAACTAACCTCTAAATTGCATACACCTTCTGCCAATTCTTACATTCTTACATTAACATCTAAATTACACATACTTTGTTTCAAATCTTTAATATTATTTTTATTCTGAGCTAATTCTTGCCTCAATTCATTTATATTTTGTTCAAGATCTTGTTTTAATTCTGATTTTAAAGTACTCAACTCTGATTTCAACTCTGATTATACATCACTCCACACTGATTTTAAATCTCCCAACATTTTCGCTATCCTTTCTAACATTAATTCGTTATCTTTGCTTAATCCTACATCCTCCCTACTCGTTCCTACACTATCACTAACTTCTCCTTCCACTATTATTTCTTTTCTACTCGCCATCTTTTTAACTATTTTCTTAGCGACATAAATCTACTACTACTATTTTTTTTTTTTAATTTCACTCACTTAAACCAGTTCTCTTTTTCTTCTTTCTTCTCTCTTCTTTCTCCTTTCCTTTTATATTCCCACGGAGCTGTACAATGTTTTAATCTCCTCTTCTTTATCCTATTCGACCACACGTTGCGGCGCCATTTGTAACGGGAATCTGCTTGAAGAATCACCGATTGAGCATTTTCATATATTCATGCAGGATTGTGTGCACAGATCCAAATCTCTTTCTCTTTGTAACAAGATTATTAATTTATTTTCACTAAACAAGACTAAAGAACATATCACTCTCCTCAAGATTATTAACTTCTCGTCACTATCGTTACTTCTACTTAATTTTGTGATTGGCGATCCAATGGCACGTCACCACATTACGTCATATAATTATTTCGGCCAATCACACAATTACATACATTTTTACATATTTAAATTCATAATTCCTCCGAACATAACCCAAAAATACTGTTACACATCTAATGTTCTGGTAAGTTTGATGACGTCATCTACAGCGGGAATTTCAAAATTCATCAAGAGGTCCTGTTTCTTCGTAGTAAATATGTTTTCCCAAATATGTAGTTCCAGAGGTTTCTTTGCCTGTTTGATCAGTTCTATTTCTTGTTTTATGTTGTGATTCTAATATTTCTGAAGTGTTCTTTCATTCTTGTTCCTAGATTCCTTTTGGTCTTACCAATGTATATTTTGTCACAATCCTGACAGCTCATTTGGTAAATGACTGATAATTGAGTTTTTGTTGTGCTATTTTTTAGAGGGTGATTTAGTAAGTTGCAGATGTTGTGTTTGTTATGAAGGGCTAATTTTATGTTGAAGCTCTTAAATATCTTTTCAAATTTTTTGAAGTATTTTGGATGAGGTGTAAATTTGCCATATCTGGTGCTTGGGTTTTCTAGTTTTTTTAATGTACTAATGTCCTTTAAGTTTTTGTTTCTTTTGTGTCTGTAGATCAATTTGTTGATGAAATTTGCATTATAGTTGTTCAATTCGGCAACCTGGTGTATGTGAGTGTACTCCTGTTCATGTTCAGTTTTTGTTAGCAGAATGTTGATTAATCTATGAACCAAACTATGGAATACTGCCTATTGATGTTGTACTGGGTTAATTGGGTTGCATTTAATGTAATTGTCAACATGTGTTGCTTTTCTGTATATTCCAAATTGTAATCCTGTTGGTGTTCTAATGATTTTCAAATCTAGAAAAGGTAGCCATTCATCCTGCTCTACTTCAGTGGTGAAAACTATGGATTTTTCTTGTAAGTTTAGCAACTTTATAGCGTCCTCGGTTAGTCTTCTAGGAACTATAGCAAACACATCTTCGACATATCTATGCCAACATTTGAAAATATGTGGAAAAGCTTTAGTAATGTGTGTTTCCAAATTGCTCATGAACAGATTAGCTAGCAATGGTGAAAGAGGGTTACCCATGTCCAAGCCTGCTGTTTGTTGGAAGATCTTGCTGGAGAACGTGAAGCTGTTTTTACCCATGGCCAAGCTTGCTGTTTGTTGGAAGATCTTGCTGGAGAATGTGAAGCTGTTTTGTTCAATACACAAGATGGTTAATTTGATGTATTCCTCTATTTTATCATCCGCAACGTTGCTTTTGGATAACCAGCCTTTCATCAGTTTTGGAATTTTTTCTACTGGTATGCTCGTGAATAGAGATCTGATATCAAAGGACACCATCACCTCCTCAGTTTTTATAACTGGAATATAATGTGAATTACTATGGGAACAAAAGGCTGGGAAAAGTCACCATAACTTTTAAATGGTTTAGTAAAGTTAACTGTCGACTACTTTTATTATCATGTGGCCCTTAAGACAGGATAAGGTACAGTGTGCTCCATATGGGGTGAGGGGAGTAAACTTCAGTATTTAAATGGAGCATGGTATAAATTTGAGATAGTCTGATAGTCCTTAATTAGGCAAGTATTGTTGAAACATTTGTTTACCAAAATGAAAACTTCAGAATTTATATTTACAATTTCTTTAATATATCAAATAAAAAATAATTTATACTAAATTTTATTGATCCATGTAAAACTTAGCCAACATTCCTTACATTTTCTTCATTTTGTATAATAATTATAATAATGACCATAATAAATTAGAATAAATGGAACAAGAATAAGAATAATATGGATTGACAACGTTTTGCTGTCTCAGCAATTTCAGAGCTGTGCAATTGGCAACAGCTCCTTAGGGTACATCATTGCTTACCATAGCATATGACAGCCATCTAAGTACAAGATAACCGAAACAGCATTGTAACTAAATCCCAATTACCACCAACTATTCTGATCAGCTTAGGATTAATATGCATAGGTATATCTTGAAATTGCTAAAGCTGTTAGCTACACAAACGGTCAGCTCAATTGGGGCCAGGTAAAGAATACCTATTATACGTTTACACAGAGTATCCGATTTAACAATGTGCACAATGACATTACCATCCCTTTATACAATTATCATTATTAAATGGGATCTCTTAATTTGTTGAATGTAACAGACAAGGGAAATATCACAAAGAGCATCAGTTCAATAGCTCAACATTTGGTTTGAGGTGAATGAACTGTCATGATATGGAATTAAATTCTGGAGTAATTCAGTACACAGGGGGCAAGTTTTTATATTACCAAAAACGGCCATACATACTTGTGTTGGGCCCCATGATTCCTGTAGCTCCTTATGTAAAACCCAAAAAATTCTTATTCTTGCTGGTGAATACATATATTCTCTGTTAAGCCACCTTATATGTGATTATGATAATTTCACAACAAACCTTACTGTGCAAGACCACGTATGAGGAATGCACAGGTACATTTCAAGTCATTCTTATGTACTTACTCTGCATATAATATGGTGGAATTCTTTAAAATCTCATTCAATAGAATAGAGTAGAATTTATTCACCGTAAACAATACAATGTGTATATATGGCTTCATCAATAGGTATACAATATACATAAAATACAAATTCATAATAACTATACAATTTAAAACATACATAGATTTACAAATTAATTTACAGTTTGAGTCTGGAGAAATTCATTCTCACTATAAAATTTGTATTTCATCAGCAGTCCTTTTGCTTTTAATAGTTTGAACTTTTTGCCTTTTAATACCTTGACTGAACTGGATATCTTGTTATACTAAACTACACCCTTATCAGATATACTGTTGATTGTTTTAACAAGCCTGTGATGATGCAGTTGGATTGATTCAACAGAATGGGTATTGTAAGAATAGATGTCTATTTTTCAGAAAGTAATGCTGGTTATCATGAATGAAGGATACGGTTTCCAAGGTATAAATACATGGTAGCACAATATGTTTAGTTCATTGAAAATTGGCTTACAAGGTGTAGTTGTTTGATTATCCTCAGAATTCTATTTTTGGAGTTCAAATACGGCTGCAGACTGATTTGAAGCTCCCCAGAAGGGTATTCCATATGCGAGAAGTGAATAAATATATCCAAAGTACACTGCTCTCATGGTCTCATGATTACATACTTGTGTTAAAACTCTAATTGCATATATTAACCAGTTTAATTTCTGACAAAGGGTAATATGTGCGTTCCAAGAAAGTTGTGAGTTAATTGTGATGTCCAAAAAGTCTGTACATGTTTCATTACATGTTACTGAATTTTCCAACAAAATATGATGTTGGTTATTAGTATTAGAGCATCCAGAGAAGTCTATGTAACTATTATGCATCTCAAATGGGAAGAGTTCACGCCTGTAGCGAATCAGATGCATTAGAGCCGTCACTGTGGCCACTTCATTATCCCCTCTCTTTTTATATTTCCCTCTCTCTCGCGCACTTGCGAGTGTTCATGGCGCTAGACGTAAGGGAACGCAAACTGAATTTTCCAAACTTTTTTAATATTGCAGTTGTTGAAATCACAATTGCCACATGGATATTCGTATATTATGCAAATAGCTAAATATTTAGTTTAAAATTGATTATGGTTTATGAATTTCTTATTTTTCTAATCCAACAAAAATACCAGCAGTGCATCTGTATAGCTTTGAATGTTACTTACGTTAAGAGATAGTTCATCATTGTAATTATCTTCAACGTCTGAGTACTACAAATTTATGATGATAGGTTTCAAAATCTCGTTACGTGCTATTTCTTTCCAAAAGACATCTTCTTCTAGTTTATCTGATGTTCCAGGCAGTTTTCCCAGTTTTGTTGTGTTCCTTGTCAATTTCTTTGTGAATAAGTCATTCAACGTCAGTTAGTTTAAAAATATTATTTCTGTTTGCAACATAAAATGAGCCCACATTAACTCAATTGGATTGTTCTAGCAGTAGTAAGGGGGGATGGGGTGGAATGTGTATTGTGTCTCAAGATCCAGCTGATAAACTTTTTCATGGAAGAGTAACTGAATAATGCTGCTTTGAACTCTCTAGAATAAATAGAGATTACAAACCATTCATAAACAAAGATATAATGTGACCAGACACGTTCTGCCAGACTAGCAAGAAGTGTATCGTGTCCTCTCATGGAATTTAACAAACACCTTGGCTTACTCAAAGTACATATTTCTTTCACCACGTCATGTCAAATGTTTGTTTCAGTTCTGAGTAATTTCAAATATACGTTCACGCATACATGCCAACCAATAATGAAATTGATTACAGTGCTTATGTCGCAATGCATTGTTATATGGTATCTATTAAATTGTATTAAATTACGTAAGTGAAGCTGATGTGTAATAAATACGACTCATCTATAATTTAATAATTATTTCGCTTCACTGTGATGTTCCAATACAGTTAAATTTCGATATAATGGTATCTACTTTATTTATTTGTATTAGGAAAACTATTTGAGCTAAAAATATGGGGTTTTCATGGTTATGTTAGATACATTACTCTCTACCTTCCACGTGGATCAGTAACACCTTCCCATTTGAAACATGATAATCTTATCAGTGTTTACAATTAATCTATTACACTTGAGCCAATTAGTTAATTTAGGTGATGCATTAGTTATGGTTAGCAGTAGTAAAACTTTGGTAGTATTTCTGAATACAAAATTTGTGTCATCAACAAACACAGCACTATTTACGGGTGTAAGGTGAATTGGAAGATCATTTATATATATATATATATATATATATATATTAAGAAAAGTATTTGTCCCAATATTGAATCTTGTAGGACACCACACTTAGAAATTATGACATTAAGCCACTTATTTCAATTTCTACAATTTTACTCTATTTTTGAGATATGTTGTGAACCATAGATTCACTATTCCTCTTATTCCATAGCAGTCGAGCTATTGCAATAGAATGTCATGGTCTACAGTATCAAAGGCCTTTGATAAGTCCATGAATAACCCCACTACCTGTTCTTTTTTTGTCTTTGGCACCCAGAATTTCTTCGAAGAGGGAGAAAATGGCTGCATTGATAGATAACCTTTACGGAATCCAAATTGTGCGCTCGTAATGATATCGTACTTATCCAGAAAGTGTATTAACCTGTTATACATAATGTGACTTTGTGGGTTCGTGAAATGAAAAGTCCAATTGCACCACTCAAAAATGTTCTATATTTCCACCGAATTACAATCGGAACACTTGCCGATTACACAGAATTACGTAATGCACACAATTACAATTCACCAGTTCGTCTGTCACAGGTCCACTGCACACAGTTACGTACATGTACACAGTCCGTTCCCTCACAGGGCGCTCCTCATGCTGCTCGCCCTGAACTGAACTCAACTCACGGTCGCATCGTCCCTTTATTTATAGGTGGCTAAATGCTTCTAGAGAATTCTTTACCATGGAGAGGGAAAACATTCTGGAGGTTTCGCATTCTTTCAGGCGGCAGGAGGAGGGGAAAACGAAGATTCAGCCACCCCTGTGGTTTCCCCTCCCTCACTCTGTAACGCCTCTGCAGGCGGTACCGATGCCACATGCCCCCCTCCACCGGCCTTCCCCTGCATTTATTGATCGGTACATACACACAGTAGAGTTTGCCGATTGGGTAACAATCTTTTCAGTAATCTTTGCAAACTCAGAGAGAAGGGATATGGGTCTATAATTTTCAATCTGTGATCTATCTTCCTTTTTCAAAATTGGCTTAATTTTGACAATTTTAAGGGCTTCAGGAAAACAGCCAGTTACAAATGATAAATTAACAATATCAATAAGAGGTTTAACATATGTTTCACATTGCTTAATAAGTGAATCAGGTATGTCATCTGGGCCACTGCAGTTCTTGCTTTTTAGGTAGTTGATTGCTAGATGTATTTCCTTTTCCGATGTGGGGTGTAAGTACATTGAAACATGGTTTATTAGTTACCTGGGGAAGAATGTTAGTTACTGAATGGGAAATCGATTGTGTTAGTTTGTTTGCTATGTTAGCAAAATAACTGTTGAAAGGGGTAGCTAATTTAAATGGATTGTGTAGTGTCTCATCATTATTAATCAATGTTAGTTTACAAGAACCCCTATTTCTGTTAGTTATTCTATTTACCACATTCCAGATATCCTTCCCTTTATTTTTGAGACTTTTAATGTAATTTTCATTGTTCAATGTCTTTGCTAAGTTAATAACTTTCTTTAGGGTGTTACAGTATTGTTTAAAGTAAGATTTAAAGGCCATGTCACTTGAGGTTTTATTAATTTCTCTGAGGTATCGGTTTTGTTTGCAGGAGATAATTATTCCTTTTGTTAACCATGTTTTATCCGTTATGGTGTTTTTGGAATGTGCAGTGTTTTCAGCAGGAATGCAATATTGTATTAGTGGACTACAGTATTCAGGAAATCTTCTGTTTTCTTGTTTAGCAGTTACCTACTATCCAGTTCATCTCAACTTTCATTATTTAGGAGATATATAAAATAGTCTGAAATTTTAACACATAGTAGATATTGCATGTGATGGTGATTTAATGATGTACATTATTGTTGATCTACTGTAATGTATGTTCTGAGGTTAATGCTTGAAATGATGTGGTTCACAAATTTTCAATGTTAAAACATAATGTAAGATTTAATTTAAAAAAATGAAAAAGCAGCTATATTAGTAGTGTTGGCGGGTTGGGCATAATTTATTTGCCATAAATATACGTTGTGTACAGTGTCCCTCAACTTTGCTCACGTTGAGGAGCCAACAAAAACAAACATGTAATGAATTTTTCTGAGGCCAATGTAAAAGTTGCCACAGCCATTGGAAAAACAAAAAGGAACTTGAACATTAGGCTTAAAGAGCATTTTAGGAACATCAGGAGCAAAGAAATAGATAAATTGGTGGTAGCGTACCATTTATGGAAGGAGAATCATGATATAGAACGAGAAATTCACTTATTAAAGTGCCCAAGGTCCAGCTGCATTAACCACATGGGAAAAAATCTTCATAAAGAAACATGAAAGAAAATTGTTTAATTTCGACACTACCTTTGAAGAAAACCCAAATTTCAAGTTCAGCAAGATACTGACAGAGAAGCACTCATCACCTACAAGGAGAGTTCACCGAACCGACGTCCATTAGTCGACAACAGCTGATGTTGGGAAGATCCTAACGAAATGCGTTCTAGGTAAATACTAGCAATAAGTGGGGCATTGAGTATTAGTTCGACTCAAAATTATATTAATTTTGTGCTTCATTGTATCATAGTCCTTACACAATGGAAAAGATCAATTTTTCAAGTTTATCCTTTCACTGATATGGACTTCATATGACATCCATTTTAAAATGCAGGAGAAGCGATATGGACATCTATAGATGTCCTGTACATACATGAATTTAATATTTAATTAATGCTAATTATTTTAAATATGTTTTACGGAGAAGAAAGCTTACCTTTAAAGCTTTCTGAATGGTACACTTCAAAACGTGAATAAACACATATTTACAACAAATCTTACTGGCTTCCTTGCAAACTGGTTTTTTGCAACACACCAGACATTTTTGAAAATGGATGCAATGTTTTTACTGTGGTGGTATCCTTTTAGGGAAGAGTTTTCCTTCAAGTCTTGGGGGGTGTTGGGGTTGTGGATATCTTTCTCCCAGTATGAAGAGACTTCTGAATGTTATAATGCTCAATTAGGCTGCGAGCTATTGATTTGGGAAAGTACAGGTAGATCTTTGTCTTGCATGGGTTTACAGCTCTACAAATTATTGAACAATTGTATATGGTTATATATAGCTGGTGTAAAAGTACTGTGTTGTACCATTTAACTGTTTTGTGTAAAGAAGGATATCTTTAACAATGCCTGATCAACTAGATCTACATCACCATATGCGTATTGTATTCCTGGATAATATTGGGCTTGAAAATTGACATTTTATTATGAAGATCTATTTTTCTGGTGTCAGTTATAAAAAATTTAGAGCTGCAATAGGATAGTGCTGTAACTACCCTCTTGTTTTGCCAAGCAACATAGGTCAATGATGAGAGCTGATACAACTGCATTTCTACTCTCTAGTGATTTTGCATTTACTTT
This sequence comes from Mantis religiosa, assembly GCA_030765055.1. Lineage (NCBI taxonomy): Eukaryota > Metazoa > Arthropoda > Insecta > Mantodea > Mantidae > Mantis > Mantis religiosa. The sequence continues at coordinate 97,990,584 of CM060953.1, forward strand.
TGTTGACAAACCAAAACAATTTGCATGTACTGTTCCAATATTTGTTTTTCTTTTGAACAAGGCCATTAATAATTTACGGGAGATTTCCCAATAATTATCTAAATTTTCTGAAGTAATTTCAGAAGTCAGTGCAATTACCTGTGCAAGCTAATTTATTTGCTATATTGCTAGTTCAACCTATAATTAGTATTGAGTTTAAAAATTTCAAATATGCTTTAGCTAAAAGAAAAGCTGTGAACCCTGACACAGTCAAAATTACTATATGGCTGGGTGAAAACAAGAGCTGCGGAAGTCTACCATAAACTTGAGTTGTGAAATATTCCAAGATATACATATAAATGCTAAAGCCACTGGCATTCCATTGTGAACTCTTAAAATGCCCCATACAAAGGAAAAAATAAAAATCTAAATCACCCAGGACCTTAAAGCAAAAAATCTAAATCACCCAGGACCTTAAAGCAAGAAAAGCTTTATTAAAATTTTATAACATAGTTTGGAAATCTGCAGTTCCTCCAAACTGGAAAAGAAATGCTCTTTAACCAGTTCATAAACAAGGAAAATTGAACAAACAATTTTGATAACTACAGACCATTCTCATTGACCAGCTATACAGTAAAAATTGTGGTAAAAAGGACATCAGTGAGACTAAACTTTTATCAGGAAACAAATCACTTATTATCACAATCCTAGGCTTTAGAAGAAACCTTTCCACAAAATGAACAAGTTATTTTACTTAGTCAAGATATTAAATAAGCATTTAACAACAGAAAAGATACAATAGTGGTCTTTGTAGATTTGAAATTGGCCTATGGTGACAAATTTAATAAGAAAACTACAAATTTTAGGCATTAAAGGCAATATGCCTAGATGGATCTGATAACAAAGATATTGTGCTACTAAGCATTGTTAAAATATTTCTAAATATAAACAAAGCATGTATGGTGATCTCAAACTGAAGATAACTGAAAATGCAAAATATTTAGGAGTACACTTTGGTAAGAAACTAACTTGTTGGAGGAACCGTACAGAATACATAATTGATAAAATTAATAAAATATTTAAATTATTGAAAAGACTAGCTGTAACAAAGTGGGGTAAATCTGGAACAACATTACACATTACCTATAATGCGTATATAAAACCGATCCTAACATACTGTGGAGAAATTCTAATATCAAAATCTATCAAAACACGTTTGGGACCAACATAAAACCAAGCTCTGTGCTTAATAAATGGAGCAACGAAAACTAATTGAAGCTCTACATATTGTCGCGGCGAAAGGCACAGAAATTTCGGTGCCGAGAGATAAGCGCGGCTTGAGTGCACAAAGAGCCTGCAGATAAAGATAACAAGCGGACAGTGCTTGCATAAGCATATAGACGCTTGAGATATGTGAATTGCCGGCCCAGATAGGGTTTCGCGTAAGGAAGGTTCTAACTCTTGTTTCACATAAGCTTGCCCCGTATCTCTTAAGTCACGTGACTTTATCACCTCTCATTGGCTGCTATTGCAGTATAGACTGTTGTGCGGTAAAGATTAGTTCGTTATTTAACATGGTGATATATCTTTATATGTTGGAAGAGAATTGTCAAAGTTATATTTTCGTAACTGTTTTGAATTAAATATATTACGCAACAGAGTTGATTTATCTGAAATGCATGTTAATTCTTAAAGAACTAAAGAGGAGGTCCCTTGTTCAGCAGCCGCCCGTCTTTCACATACCATAGCACATGATTTAGCCGTAGTGATGACATATTTGTGTATATGACGTTTATCACTGACCTTGTTTTGAACTGAATTAGTCATATATCGCCATTTGAAGGTGTGTTGTGCCGAGTGCGAGAGTTAAATTATTTTATTGATCGTGTATTGCGCGTTTATGTTTAATGACAGAGTCTACCGCCAGTTTTTCGCTGAAGCATCGCAAGGTAAAACCTTCACAAAGCGGCGAAAAATGAATTGTGGTGCATTTGTTTAATACACTCACAGAGAAGAATCCGTCTTTGTCAGTGAGAGAAGTCGAACAGCTGTGCTCTGAACTTACGGGTGTGAGCGTTAGGTCCGTAGAAACATCGCGACATGAAATTGATACAACAGGAAAACTTACCATTCCAGGGGCGAAATTGCATTGTGGCGAAGACGTTATTTAAGGACAATCAGACTGTACCGGGATACAAATCGCAAAATATACTACCTTGACGAGACTTGGTGAATGAAGGACACACGACAAGTATGGCGTGGCACGACTTTTAAGACCGAAAGACAGGCATTTTTGCAAGGAATGTGTGCTGGTTTAAAAAAAAATCCCAGTGGAAAAGGCCAAAGGCCTTTCATTATAAACTTGTTTCAGTTTCATTGCTAATTCATTCAGTTTCAGCTTGCTCAGGTTCATTATAAACCTCGTTATTTTTGCATGCTTTCATATTCTTATTTGTATGATTTTATCTAATTTCCTGGCAATTATTATGACGTTTACTGCAGTTTTAAATGTGACGGGAAGGCACCGCCTATGGCGTATGGCGTGAAAGCATTAGCCAATTAGGGCGGGGGGAAGGTAGTTGCACGCGGAGTGATGCATGTCAGCTGGGCAAGGTTATATGAAACAGAGATTAGTGATATCTCGATTGACAGAGAATAGTTGTTTTTCTTATTTGCTCCAGAAGTCTCGACTTTATCAATGAGCCCGCCTTGGTAGCGTAGATGGTAGCGTGATTGCCTCACGTTCAAGAGGTCCCGAGTTCGAATCTCGGTTAGGGTGAGTTACCTGGATGAGGTTTTTACGGGGTTTTCCCTTATCCTGATAGACAAATGTCGGGTAACTCTAAGCTCCATGGACCCCGGATTCATTTGAGCATCACTTCACCCATTTCATTCATCGTCCGATATGACTTAACGTTGGAGGACGTAAATTACAAATAATAATAATAATAATAATAATAATAATAATAATAAATTATCAATGAGGTATTTAAGAGAGCGATGGCTCGCCAAGAGTCAGTCGTGAGTAGTAAACAGTTATAAAGACATGTAACAAGAGTGTTGTAAACAGTGGACGCTGAGTAAGCTGTTTGTTATTGTCATCGACCTTGGTGTTGTACATTGTGATAAGTAATTCTGCTGCTACGCAGTGTCTTTGTACGCAAATAAAGAATATTTAGAATTTCGTCTAATTGGACTTTTAATTCCATGAACCCAAAAAGTCACAATTGGTGTCAGAAATGACGTCATGGAGCTGGTAAGCGGATGGGTCAAGTGGACGAGCGCGTCAAAGACCTGGCGAGCCGCGTAAACGAGCTGGAGGGAAAGGCCGACAGCAAAACATAGTCCCTGAATGCCATGGTGGAGGACGTCGTCGGCAGGAGGTAAAAGGATTTAAAGGTCAACGAGTCTGGACGCGACACAACATCTGCGTGCGTCAAACCTAAATACGACGGCGCGACAACTTTCGAAGTCTTCCGCCGTCAGTTCGACACGGTGGCCAAACAACAAATGGTCACCAGAGGAAGAGGCCGCACAGTTAATAGCCAGCCTCTAGGTACTGGCCGCAGAAGTCCTAAGCGCGGTCCAGACAACGGTGGCGCCCAAGGACATCTGGGAGGCCCTGGAGAATCGTTTTGGAAACCATCGCTTAGCCGCAGCGTACCGCAGCCAGCTGAAGACAAGGTCACAGCAGCCAGGGGAGACGCTGCAGGAGTTCGCCCTTGCAATTGAGCAACTGGCTAGCAAAGCCTTAGTCTACCTCCCACCAGAGTTCGTACCCCGTGAAGCCGCCTACACATTCGTTGACGGGGTACTAGACACGGAGATTTGTCAGCGCCTAATGCTCGGGGACTACAAAACCATCCACGAGGCGCTAACGGCAGCATTGAGAATGGAGGCGGCCAACGCGACGGTAATTCACGCGTCGCGATCCAGGAGTATCCGCTATAATGGAGACCGAAGACCAGTCGAGGAACGCCGGTGAAGAACTAGTGGCATGTGTTGAGAATGTGGACAGCCGGGACATCTGGAGAGAGACTGCCCACACCAGGAAGAGCAGCCGGAAAATGAGTAAGGGCGGTCGTGTTGAGGGGCACGTCGGCGCCATCACCACCATCCCCTCGAGTGACACTGCGTGCCATCAGCCGGCGTATGAATGACAGCCTCAGATTGATCAGATTGAGTAAGGTGCTACAGAGTCTGCAGACGACCAACTTGAAGCTGAAGGCGAAGAAGTGCCAGCTCTTCCGCAAGGAAGTTAACTACTTGGGCCGCATAGTCTCACCAACCGGAGTGGCCACAGACCCGGAAAAGACACAGGCCGTTAGAGATTGTCCTCGGCCAAAGGATAGGAGAGAAATGCGCAGATTCCTAGGGCTGTGCAGTTATTACCACCGCTTCATTAAGTGGTTTTCCAACATCGCCAAATCCCTTACCTGCCTGACAGAGGAACACCGACCTTCTGCGTGGACAGAGGACGCCGAAGGCGCTTTCGAGCACCTGAAGAAGACACTGCGCAGTGCTCCTATTTTGGGATTTCCACAACCAGGCGGTACTTTTCTTGTGGACACCGACGCCAGCGACCATTGCATTTGAGGCGTCCTATCGCAAGTTCAGGTCGGCCACGAGCGGGTGATAGCCTACTACAGCACGACGCTATCCAAGGTAGAGAAGAACTGCTTCTTCACCTTGCGAGAATTACTGGCGGTAGTAAAGACCTTGGAGCACTTCCACAAGTACCTGTATGGTTAGCCATTCCACCTGAGGACTGACCATTCCGCCCTAACCTGGCTACTGAGCTTTAAGAACCTGGAAGGCCAGACAGCACGTGAGGTCCAGAGGCTGCAGGAGTACGACTTCACCTCTGAACATCGTAGAGGGAAGAGCCATGGCAACTTAGACGCTATGTCCCGAAGACCCTGTCCAGGAGAGTGCGGCTAGTGCACTTTGTGGAAGAGAAGGAGCGTGCCGCAGCTGTCAGAGTTGTTACGGCTGTGCCCGCGGAAGGCTGGGATAGCGCAGGCCTGAGGAGGGAGCAGCTGGTGGACGCAGACTTGGGACCACTCTTGAGGGAAGTGGAGGCAGGGACAAGACCAACCTGGGAGAACATCACACCGAGAAGCGCCACCTACAAGTCGTACAGGGTCCAATGGGACTCACTGAAGGCAAGAGAGGGCGTGCTGTTCTGCTTATGGAAATCGCCTGATGGGAAGACGCAGAGGAAGAATTTGGTACTTCCCCGAAATAAGGTCCCAAAAGTCTTGGACGAAGTGCACGCCGGTACTTCAGGAGGACATTTGGGAGCAAACCGGACGATCGACAAACTTTGGCAGCGCTACTACTGGCTGAGGCTCCGAGCAGATGCTGAGAGATGGTGCCGTCAATGTCACGTGTGTGCGGTGATTCGCGGCCCCCAAACTAATAGCCGGGGTCGCATGCAACAATACAGCGTCGTAGCGCCATTCGAAAGGATCGCCATCGACATAGCTGGACCATTCCCAATGTTCTATCGAGGCAACAAGTACCTGATGGTGATCGTGGACTACTTCACCAAGTGCCGCAGGTGTATTCCATTCCGAACCAGGAGGCAAAGAAAATCACAGACTGCCTCGTAGAGCAAGTATTCTGCTGATTTGGGGTGCCGTTAGAGCTCCACAGTGACCAGGGCACCAATTTTGAATCCAAACTGATGAAGGAGGCACTAGAAAGACTTGGGGTTAACTAGATCCGCACAACACCACTGCACCCGAAGTCGGACGGCATGGTGGAGAGATACATCATGACTTTAGAAGAGCACTTGAAGTTCGTGGCCAGCCATCAGCGAGACTGGGACGTCAAGGTGCCTTTATTCATGGTGGCCTACCGATCGTCAACACACGACACCACTGGGATGATGCCAGCCAGTTTAAATGTTCGGCCGAGAGTTACTCCCCTGTAATCTGGCATTCGGAAGCCCCCGCACGCAAAACAGCCAGCAACGGAGTATGTGGAGAACCTGGTGGACCATCTCCACGATATGCATGAGATGGCTCGCCAGAACATTCAGAAGGCGAGCGACCGCATGAAGACCCGATACGACAGGCAAGCCAACAGCCAAGGTTCCAGCGGGGGACCTAGTCTGGTTGTACCGCGCTACCCGGACCAAGGGACGATGCCCAAATCTCCAGCAACCATGGCAAGGACCGTACGGGGTGGTGAAGACGATTAACGACCTCTACCGCATCCAGAAGGTGCCCCTAGGGAAGATGCTGGTGGTACATTTGGATCGTCTGGCCCGCTACGATGGTGCTGTTCGGGACGACCAGCCTTGAGGAGGGAGTAGTGGCGCGGCGAAAGACAGAAATTTCGGTGCCGAGAGATAAGCGCGGCTTGAGTACACAAAGAGCCTGCAGATAAAGATAAAAGGCGGACAGTGCTCGCATAAGCAGATAAACATAGTGCTTGCGATAAATGACTGCCGACCCAGATAGGGTTTCACGTAAGGAAGGTTCTAGTGATAATCTCGATTGACAGGGTAATAATTTTTTCTTATTTGCTCCAGAAGTATCGAATTTATCAATGAGGTATTTAATACAGCTACGGCTCGCCAAGAGCCAGTCGTGAGTAGTAAACGGTCGTAAAGACATGTAAGAAGAGTGTTGCAAACAGTGGAAGTTGAGTAAGCTCTTTGTTATTGTCATCGACCTTGGTGTTGTAGATTGTGATAGGTGATGTAATTCTGCGGCTACGCAGTGTGTTTCTACGCAAATAAAAACATTTAGAATTTCGGCAAATTGGACTTTTAATTCTACGAATCCAAAGGGTCACAATATGTCACCTGTAAGAAATCAGTTATAACAGAACTTGAACAAGAACTTTTCACAACCTGCGAAAAACTGAAAAGGCTCCGATATTCAGATTAAATGAGCGAAATAACTAATCTAACTACAACAACTCAAGTTGGATTTTTACAAGTTGGAGCTGGTGGAACACAGAAATTCTTCTTTCTACAAACATGCTGGGAGAAATACTACAAATTTTGATAGTGAAGTTTTAGCTGTTCATCTTTTGCTCCAAAACATTCCTATTTGGTTGCAATAAGAGTATTGTTATTTTGTCGGAATCTGAAGCAGTAATTCAGGCTGTAGTATCCACATCCTATCCAAAGATTGAAAGAATTCTAGAAATACAAAATGTAACCCAGACCATTAAAAAATTTAGAAAACATAGTTTTGCAACGAATTTTGCCCGATTGTGAAGTTCTGGGAATGAAAGGTCTGATATCAAATAAGAATGTAAAATTAAATGAAAGAGACAAAAACCTTTTGATATAAATCAATTAAAAGGGATCACGAAGAAAAAATTAATGCTAATTACAAATCTGGACTAACTGAAGAAACCGGTAACCGAAATATAAAAACATATCTAGAAGATCTCTCTCTAAATCTGGAATTGCCACGTCAATATGCTCTTGCCAAGTTGAGGCCTACTATAGAACAAGATTGCATAGGAAAACATCATAATAGAATTGGCATACTAACTACTCCAAATTGTATATTGTAGTCTGAAGACATAGAAATGGAAGAAGAACATCCACAAAATTCGCCTGCCTTGATAGTGTGGATTAGTGATGGGCGAATTCGAATTAAAAATGTTGATTCATTCGATTCTTGGTAGTTCTCGAGACGTTCTCGAAATCTGAAATCTCTAAAGTTCTCGTTTGAGTTTATCCTGAGTGCTGTTCTCGAACACTTTTTGCCCGAAGTTCTCGTTAGGTGCAGGTGCACTGAGGTGGAATTTGAATCCAGATCTCGATTCAGTCTCATCACAGGTTCTGATTCGTGCCCACAGATTCACATCTTAAAGGTCAGGGAGAGGTGAGCTGGTTGACAAACATTGTAATAGATAGGACGGGGACAATACTGTTTGCGGACAATGGACCTGCTTACATCCCAAGGTTATCGGACTGTCCCCAAACAATTATTTCAATACGTGATCATATATTTAAATTACTAAATCGTGGGAGAAAGATATGTACATTACGAGATATGTAACTATAACGAATGAATAACCAAATTCAAATTTATAATGTTGATGTACTATTGATTTCCAAGTACACCATATGATATAAAATATAGCCTAGTTATATGTAAAGTCCTGTTAATGTGAGTTTGACAGTGAATATAATGTATTATTGTGCTATGCCCTGCTTCCTGATATTGATTCAATTATTAATGTGCATAAGCAAGTGGTCAATAATGGCTAATTTCTTTTCGTTTTAACATATTTATACGTGCTGTCACATTCTTTTATGCTTTACTACTGTATGCTTTGACACTGCCTTAAAATATGTTCAACATTTCTAGGCTTGAAATAAGATGTTTTCCTGATCAGAAACACTGCAGCACAGTGACTACAACACAGCAAAGCAATTAGTCATAAGTGTTGCAACAGTGAATTAGAACAGGAATAAACGATCCAAGACTGCATATGCTAATTGTTTATGATATCCTGTACTTCCTGTCTATGGAAACAATAAAAAACATTTATTATTATTATTATTATTATTATTATTATTATTATTATTATTATTATTATTATTATTATTATTATTATTATTATTATTGTTATTATTATTACTTTATATATAATTTTCCTTGTTTTCGTCGTTTTTATTTTTATGTTTTTCTGTATATTTACATATATGCACAATACACATAAACACCATGCCCAAGGCGGGACTCGAACCCGCGGCCCTCTACGTAGAGGAATGCCGGAGACATCCGCTCTGGCGACTCCGAGCACTTCCACCGAATACACGCAAATGTTCTCGTTTGTAGTATCTAAAAACTTGTTTTTTAAAACAAGTAAATGTCGATCTTTCTAAATAAAAAATATTTAGCTTTCCTTCTTTTCGTCGTTTTTATTTTTATGTATATCTTTTTTTTTTTTTTTTTTTTGTATTTTAAGACATATATACAGTATAAATAAACACCATACCAAAGGCGGCACTCGAACCCGCGACCCTCTACGCAGCGGAACGCCAGATATCCGCTCCAGCTACTCCGAGCACTTGCATCGAATACACCTATGTTCTCGTTTGTAGTATCCGAGAACTTATTTCGAATACAAGCAGAAGTTCTCGTGTAGCAAAATCGATTCGCATCGTGTGTCATCATCGGAGAATTTGCATTCGAATGCAAGCAAAAGTTCTCGTGTAGCAAAATCGATTCAAATCGTGTGACACCATCCGAGAACTTGCATTGGAATGCAAGCAAAAGTTCTCGTGTAGCAAAATCGATTCGCAGCATTTGACATCCTCCGAGAACTTGCATTCGAATGAGAATTTCGATTCTTCAAAGTATTCGAATACAGCGTATTCGATTCTTAAAATCATTCCATTCTGCCCATCACTATTGGATGGTAGCGTGTCTGCCTCATGTTCAAGAGGTCCTGAGTTCGAATTTTGGTCAAGGTAAGTTTCCTGGATAAAGTTTGCCCGGGGTTTTCCTTATACTGAAAGAAAAATGTCGGGTAACTAAGCTTTATAGACCCTGGGCTCATTTGAGCATCATTTTACCGATTCCACAGTTCGTCCGATATGACGTAACATTGTAGGACGTAAATTTAAACAAATCTGCAGCTTTACAAAAATATCAAGATATACCTTCTAAGTATTGGGAATCCAGAAGGAGAATGACTTCATTGTTGACTTCAGAGCATTAGTGACATACATATATACAGTGGAATCTTATTTATACGTTTTTCAAGGGAGACTTCTAAAATAATGTATAATTGAGAAAACGTGTAACTGATATTCTCTTCTGGTATCGAAATACATATTAATTACACAAATAAAATTTGTGTGTACACTGTGCACTTCACTTGGCTTTAAAAAAACTTAAATTTTTGTCTGCTTTTTGGATTTTTCTGTACAGTCATACACTAGTTGATTATAAGCATTAATCACTTCAAAATCTTCATCATTAAGGCTTTTTGAAGACAGAAATCGTTGTATTATTTCTAGGGCTTGAATTGCCTCATGTGCACTAGGTTCACTTTAACAATATTCCTCTTGATCACCATCATCAGATGAATCTCAAGAAACAATTTCTGAAACAATCTGTCACTTTGGATAGCACAGGTGGAGAGATCTTGATCACAGAACACGCAGTGTCGCGGTAACAAGCATAAACAGTTTCGGCGCAAATAGATAATAGACGGCGGATAATGTTTCACGGTAATAATGAGCTTGATAAGCAGCGCGGCTAGTGTACACAAAGAGGCCGGTAAATGAAGATAGCTAAGAACTTGCCGGCACAGTTAGGATTTCGTGTTTGGAAGGTTCGAGAGATATCTCGATTGACAGAGAATAGTTGGTTTTCTTATTGGCTCGAGAAGTCTCTCGAATTGTGAATGAGATATATAAGCGATTGTGACACGCCAGCAGGACAGTTTTTATAAAACAGTGAGTTGAGTCGTGTAACAAGTTGTAACGAGACTAATGTAATCAGCTGTTGCTGTTTGTTATTGTCATCGACCTTGGAAGATTGTGTTGTATCGGTGATGTAATGTTGTTACGTGAGAATTGTACAGTGTATTTCGACGGAAATAAAGAACATTTAGAATTTCGGCAATGTGGACTTTTAATTCTATGAACCTACAAAGTCACAACTGGTGTCAGGAGTGCGACGACATGGAGGCTGCATTGGGAAAGATTCTGGAGATGAAGGCCGAACTCACCTCGGAAATGAAAGCGGCGAATGACAACCTCGCTGCGAAAACAAAAGCGGCAAATAACAACCTGGCCGCAGAGCTGAAACAAATGAAGACGGCTAACGACAACATCACTGAGAAAATGGAAGAAAAGAAGGCTGCAAATGACACCCTCGCCGCGAAGACGGAAACGGCAAGCAACAACCTGGCCGCGACGATGGCTACAATGAAGGCCGAATTAACCACAGAAATGAAAGGAGCGAACGTCAGCCTGGCCACAGAAATGAAGGCTGCGAATGAGACCCTCGACGCTAAATTTGAGGAACAGCTGGCCGGCGTGAAGGAGGACGTAACGGAGCTGGGCATGCGGATGGGTATAGTGGACGAGCGCGTCGAAGGCCTGGCAAACCGCGTTAACGACCTAGAGGGAAAGGCCGACAGCAACACAGTCCCTGAACACCATGGTAGAGGACATCGTCGGCAGGAGGTTGAAAGACTGGAAGGTCGACGCGCCGGGACGCGACACAACATCGACGCGCGTCAAACCTCCTAAATACGACGGCGCGACAACTTTCGATGTCTTTCGCCACCAGTTCGACGCAGTGGCCAAGCACAACAAATGGTCACCAGCCTCCAGGGACGGGCCGCGGAAGTTCTCAACGCGGTCCAGACAGCTGGGGTGCCCAAGGATATCTGGGAGGCCCTGAGAATCGCTTTGGAAACCACCGCTTGGCCGCAGCGTACCGCAGCCAGCTGAAGGTAAGGTTACAGCAGCCAGGGGACACGCTGCAGGAGTTCGACCTGGCAGTTGAGGCTAGCAAGGCCCTAGTCGACCTCCCACCAAAGTTCGCATCCCGGTAAGCCGCCAACACATTCGTTGACGGGGTACGAGACACGGAGATTCGTCAGCGCCTAATGCTCGGCGATTATATAACCATCCACGAGGCACTAACGGCCGCATTTAGGATGGAGGTGGCCAAGGTAACAGCTATCCCGACGTCGAGAACGAGGAGTGTCCGCTACACCGGAGACAGAAGACCAGTCGAGGGACGCCAGCGAAGACCTAGTGGCATGTGTTGGAGGTGTGGACAGCCGGGACACCTGGAGAGAGACTGCTCACACCAGGAAGAGCAGCGGGAAAACGAGTAAGGGCCGTCGTGTTGAGGGGCACGTCGACGCCATCACCACCATACCCTCGAGTGACACTGCGCGCCGTCAGCCGGCTTGTGGATGACAGCCTCATCGCGGACGGTTGGGTGAGAGGGAATCAGTGATGAGAGAACTGACATATGACGCCTGCCTGCTATACCTGGACGACATCATCGTCAGTCAGACCTTCGAAGACCATCTGGAAAACCTGAGCAAGGTACTATAGAGACTGCGGGCGACCAACCTGAAGCTGAATGTGAAGAAGTGCCAGCTCTTCCACAAGGAAGTGAACTACTTGGGCCACATAGTCTCACCAACCGGAGTGGCCACAGACCCGGAGAAAACCTAGGCTGTGAGAGATTTGCCTCGCCCAAAGGATAAGCGAGAGTTGCGCAGTTTCCTGGGGCTGTGCAGCTATCACCGCCGCTTCATAAAGGGGTTCTCCAACATCGCCAAAACCCTCACCCGCCTGACAGAGGAACACCGCCTTGTGCGTGGACAGATGACGCCGAAGGCGCTTTCTATCAGCTGAAGAAGACGCTATGCAGTGCTGCTATTTTGGGATTTCCTCAACCAGGTGGCGCCTTCATTGTGTATAGCGACACCAATGACCATTGCATTGGAGGCATCCTACTCCAAGTCCAGGATGGCCACGAGCGGGTGATAGCCTATTACAGCAAGACGCTGTCCAAGGCAGAGAAGAACTACTGCGTCACCCGACGAGAGTTACTGGTGATAGTAAAGACCTTGGCACACTTCCACAAATACCTGTATGGTCAGCCATTCCACCTGAGAACTGACCACTTAGCCCTAACATGGCTTCTGAGCTTTAGAAACCTGGAAGGCCAGACAGCACGCTAGGTCCAGAGACTGCAGGAGTACGACTTCACCTCTGAATATCGCAGAGGGAAGAGCCACAGTAACACAGACGCCATGTCCCGAAGACCCTGCCCAGAGGAGTGCGGCCAGTGCACAAGAGTGGAGGAGGAGCGTGCCGCAGCAGTCCGAGTAGCCACTTAAGTGCCTGCGGATGGCTGGGATAGCGCAGGCCTAAGGAGCAGCTGGCAGACTCCGACTTGAGGCCACTCTTGAGGGAAGTGGAAGCAAGGACAAGACCAACCCTGGAGGACATTGCACCAAGGTGCGCCACCTACAAGTCATACTGGGCCCAATGGGAATCGCTGAAGATCAGAGAGGGCGTGCTGTTCCGGGTATGGGAATCGCCTGATGGGAAGATGCAGAGAGAACAGTTGGTACTTCCCTGAAGGAAGGTCCCGGAAGTCTTGGAGGAAGTGCACTCCGGTACTTCAGGAGGACACTTCAGGAGCAAACCGAACGATCGACAAACTCCAACAGCGCTACTACTGGCTGATGCTCTGAGCAGAGGCTGAGAGATGGTGTCATCAATGTCACGTGTGCGCGGCGAGTCGCGGCCCCCAGACTAGGAGCCGGGGTCGCATGCAGCAGTACAACGTCGGAGCGCCATTCGTTAGGATCGCCATTGACATAGCTGGGCCATTCCCAATGTGTGACCTAGGCAACAAGTACCTGATGGTGATCATAAATAAAATGAAATGTATAGTGTTTAACGCTCGCTTTTACTACTTACGGCACCGCAGGCGATGACACTGATGATACATGAGATGAAGATGGAGCACCGGTGGAATGAGATGGCGGGGGAAACCGGAGATCCCGGAAAAACCCGCCCCAGCGCCATGTTATCCATCACAAATCTCAGTTTGCGGTCGCCTGGAATCGAACCCGGGCCGCCTTCTTGAGAGGCAATGGTCTAACCACTGAGCCACGGCGCAGCGTGATGGTGATCGTGGACGACTTCACCAAGTGTTGGAGGTGTATTCCATCCCGAACCAGGAGGCAAAGACAAACACAGACTGCTTCATGGAGCAGGTATTCTGCTGATTTGGGGTGCCGTTAGAGCTCCACAGCGACCAGGGCACCAACTGTGTATTCAACCTGATGAAGGAAGCACTAGAAAGACTTGGGGTTAACTAGACCCGCACAACACCGCTGCACCCGAAGTCGGACGGCATGGTGGAGAGATACATCAAGACCTTAGAAGAGCACTTGAGGAAGGTCGTGGCCAGCCATCAGCGAGACTGGGACATCAAGGTGCCTTTGTTCATGCTGGCCTACCGATTGTCAACTCATGATACCACTGGGATGATGCCAGCCAGTTTAATGTTCGGCCGAGAGTTACGCCTCCCCTGTGATCTGGCTTTTGGAAGCCCCCCTGATGCAGAACAGCCAGCAACGGAGTATGTGGAGAACCTGGTGGACCATCTCCACGACATGCATGTGATGGCTCGTCAGAACATTCAGAAGGCGAGCGACCGCATGAAGACCGATACGACAGGTGAGCCAACAGCCAAGGTTCCAGCGGGGTGATCTAGTCTGGTTGTACCACGCTATCCGGACCAAGGGACGATGCCCGAAGCTCTGGCAACCATGGCAAGGACCGTTACCAGGTGGTGAAGAGGATGAACGACGTGGTGTACCGCATCCAGAAGGTACCCCGAGGGTAGATGCTGGTGGTGCACTTTGATTGTCTGGCCCGCTACGATGGTGCTGTTCGGGAGGACCAGCCTTGAGGAGGGAGCAGTGTCGCGGTAACAGGCATAAACAGTTTTGGCGCAAATAGATAAGAGACGGCGGATAATGTTTCACAGTAATAAAGAGCTTGATAAGCAGTGCGGCTAGTGTACACAAAGGGGCCGGCAAATGAAGATAGCTAAGATAAAGTACTTGCAGCCACAGCTAGGATTTCAATCTTGGAAGGTTCGAGAGATATCTCGATTGACAGAGAATAGTTGTTTTTCTTATTTGCTCGAGAAGTCTCTCAAATTATGAATGAGATATATAAGCGATTGTGACACGCCAGCAGGACAGGTTTTGTAAAACAGTGAGTTGAGTTGTGTAACAAGAGTGTTGTTGTAATGAGAGCTAATGTAATCAGCTGTCGCTGTTTGTTATTGTCATCGACTTGGAAGGTTGTGTTTTATTGGTGATGTAATGTTGTTATGTGAGAATTGAACATTTAGCATTTCGGCAATGTGGACTTTTAATTCTACGAACCCACAAAATCACTATGTTCTTCAAAATCAACATCACTTTCTAAGCGACTCCATTCTGAGGGGCCTGGTATAGTGGAAGCACTGGGATCATTTTCCTCTTCCACTTGCCCCTCTTGATCTTTGCCTATCTCCTCTGCTGATCTCTTTAGGATCCCAGCTTTAGTGAAACACTTGTGGATGGATTCAGATTTGACCCTGTCCCAGGTGCACCGAATGAAATTCATAGTCTGCAAATAAACAAAAGTATAAATCATTTTGTAGTATATGTGAAAAATAGATGTTAAATTTAATTTAAGACTGCATTCCATAGTTTATGGATAAAAAAGGCAGTACAAACCTGGAGTACATTTATCTTCGTCATATCCTTCCCTGCATCAATATCAGCCTCTACACCTACCAGAAGCTTCCTATACTGCATCTTCATGGCTGCTATTATACCCAAATCAAGTGGCTGCATGTGACTGGTGCACTTTGGTGGTAGAAAGGCAAGTTTTATATTACTAAAGCTCAACAAGCTGGAATGTGCAGGGCAGTTGTCCAAAAACATAATTATTTTTCATTTTTCAAGAAGCATTCAAGCATTCAGTTTTTCAAGGAAAATAGCGAAAATGGTGCCGGTCATCCAGGTCATATTGGACTGGAAGTGATTTGTCACCTTTCAAACATGCGAGGTTTTGCTGATTTCCCAATGACCAATGGACTAAGCTTATGTGTTCCATCTGCATTTGTTGTAAGCAATACAGTTAATCGCTCTTTGCTTCTCTTACCCCCATGGCAATGATCGCCGTTTAGCGTGAGAGTTCTCTCCAGTGTGAGGTTAAAGAATAGTCCCATCTCATCACAATTGTAGATATCGAGATTTAACTGTATTGGAACACCACAGTGAAGTGAAATAATTATTAATTTATAGATGAGTCGTATTTATTACACATCTGCTTCACTTACATACCTATTTTGAGGACATGTTTCGCAAATCATCGTTTGCATCTTTGGCTCTTATGCGACTAAAGCTTGATCTAGTGGTGTGGGTAATTCTGGAGTTGCTGCTGCCATCTGTCAGATGTGTAATAAATACGACTCATCTATAAATTAATAACAATTGTAGATGTCGGAAATATTGAAATTTTCCACAATTTTAGAAACTTCATCTTTCCAGCGATGCACAACGTCCTCATCGACACTATTGGCCTCTCCACAAATTCTCTGGCCACTTATGTCATATCTTTTCTTAAACTTTTTGAACCATCCAACAGAAGCTCTAAAGTTATCTGTCATGTTAAGCTGCTTTGCAAAATCTAGTGCCTTCTTTTGTAACATTTTTCCATCAATGGGAACATTTTTCTCACAAGGTTGATTGAACCAGACTATAAAACATTTTTCTAAATCAGCAAAATGCCCTGTTTGAATTCTCTTTACATTTTGATAGCTGCATCCAATTTTGATGCGTTCCATATATCCTCTTCATTTTTTATTATGGTTGTCAGTGTCGAGTAAGGTAGGCCCAAATGCTCAGCAGTATTTTTTGTTTCTTTAGAACTGTTTTTAACCTCATCCAGAATTTTTAATTTTTCACCAAGAGTTAAGGATTTTCTTGTTTTCTTCCTTGTTGGTTGATATTCACACATGTTTCTTCTCCTGTTCGTAACTCGAAACTCCACTTGAAATAGATAAGCAACTGTTGGAATGATATGATGACAATGAAAAAAGAAATCACAATGAAAGCAGCACACTAGCAGTACACGATTTAAAGCAGAGAATTGACTGTTGAAACCAAGGTTAATACAGAAACGATATGATGAGAATAAAACGATAAGCAACGATGCAAACTGCAAACCAGGCAGTTCCAAAGCTATAGACAGCAAGCATACCACAAATGACAATGAAAGGATAAATGACAATGAAAACAGTACACTAGCAGTATTCGACTTAAAGCAGAGAAGTGACTGTTGGAACCAAGGTTAATAAATTGTTGGAATGATACGACGACAATGAAACAATAAGCGACAATGAAAACCACAAACCAGGCAGTTCCAAGGCTATCCACGGCAAGCATACTACCATACGCTTTTTTTAAAAACTTATAAATGGTTACATTTTGGATATGGAGGTCATAAAAAGTGATGCATTACTGAGAAAACGTATAACCAAAAACATATAATTGAGTAAAATTTTAATGGAGAACAACTGGTCCCTAAAAATTTAGCATATATGTTCGAAAAATGTAGATGTGAATAACATATAAGTGAGTTTCAACTGTATTTGCTTTTTTTTTGCAGTGCATGGTAGCATAAACTGAACCATAAATCCTTAAATCAGGTAACACTTGGCTTATGCAGCAATAGTTTGTATGCGCAAGAAACAAAACTACTCACAAATTAGATGCGTTCAATACACAGAATACTTTTGCTGCAGTGAAACAAAATAGTGAAATTTTGACTATTTATTAATATAATCTATTTGATGATACTGTAGATATATATTACTTTTAATGAGCTTTAATACAATTTTTGTTTCATTAAACTAACTTAATAAATATGGAAGATAAAAAAGTATGATTATCAAACAGTTTTAGAGCTTTTAACAATAGCTGTGCTGTTTATTTGAATCCATTTCTGTCTCGTGTAGGGTTTGAAGCATTTAAAGCTTCTGATAAAAGCTTTGAAGTTTCTTGTAAATTTAAATTTTGTTCTCTAAAATAGTCATAAATATTTTATTGTCATGCACATTTTCAAGGTATCTCAAAAAGAAATTTAAGTAAATTTATACTACATTAAATACTTTATGATCTAATAACTTGTTTCATTTCATGTTACAGCCAGTTGTCAGTTCTACTAAAAAGTGCAAATGCGGATCCTAATTTCATTCTACCAAGGAAAGGAATAGCACCTATACATTTTGCTGTTGGAATTGAACAAGTAAACTTTGCAGAAGAAGCAACAAAGCTATTTTTGTGCTGTGGTGCAGATCCAAATGCAAGGTAAATTAATTTTATGATTAATCTCACAAGGTTTCTGTCATAAAGGTGGAACAGCTAGAGGCAGGTAAATGAAATGAAATTGAGTTTTTAGGTATGGATCCTTTTTTTCTGCTCTGAGAAGCATAACCTTTGAGCAGTTTCACAATCGGTTGTAATGGACACCCCTTTTTTTCTGATTTGGTGACTATATCATCCGTAGTCAACCCTTGGTATGCCTGGAGAGCTGCACCTGTTGTTGGTTGACCGGTCTCCTTGGACCTAGCTGAGAGAACAAATTTGATGGTGAAGTTTTATCATTTATCTTTTTTAGTATTGTGACTTTGTGGGTTCGTGAAATAAAAAGTCGAGGTTACAAACACAAAAAAAGCTACACTTTATTCTCGTAGCAATACACTCTTCACAATTACAATTTGCTAGATCACCTAAAACTTTATTTTAAAAACACTTCGCTCAACTGTCTGTCGCTTCCGGTAACGATCGGCCCCGAAGTTTCCCGAATCTCCACCGGACATCATTTATAGATCGGCATTGCGAGTCTGCCGCCAGGGTAACACTGCTCCCTCCTCAAGGCTGGTCGTCCCGAACAGCGCCTTCGTAGCGGGCCAGGCGATCCAGGTGTACCACCTGAAGTACCGGCGTGCACTTCTTCCAAGACTTCCGGAACCTTACTCCGGGGAAGTACCAACTGTTCTCTCTGCGTCTTCCCATCGGGTGATTCCCATACCCGGAACAGCACACCCTCTCTGGTCTTCAACGAGTCCCACTGGGCCCAGTAAGACTTGTAGGTGGCGCTCCTCGGTGCGACTTCCGCCCAGGTTGGTCTCGTCCCTGCCTCCTTTTCCCTCAAGAGTGGCCCCAAGTCTGCGTCCGCCAGCTGCTCCTTCCTCAGGCCTGCGCTATCCCAGCCATCCGCAGGCACTGCCGTGACTACTCGAACTGCTGCGGCACGCTCCTTCTCCTCCACTCTTGTGCATTGGCCGCACTCTTCTGGACAGGGTCTTCGGGACATAGCGTCCGCGTTACCGTGGCTCTTCCCTCTGCGATGTTCCGAGGTGAAGTCGTACTCCTGCAGCCTCTGAACCCAACTTGCTGTCTGGCCTTCCGGTCGCGCCGTCACCATCACCTCGCTCCTCGCGGGGATAACCACTTCTTCGTTCAAGATGACCCTGCAAATTCCAAGGCGCTCTTCTGGTTGACGGAGTATAACCTCTTCTCCGTTGAGCCTCAGGACCTTCCGGCAGACGTCGACCGTCGCCTCGTGGCTCCTGAGGGCATTCAGTCCCAGAATCTCCTCCTCAGCCACCTTCGCGACGAACACCCACAGACGCACGGCACTCCGTCCCAAGGTCAGCTCCAGCAGGGCCTCCTTCTCCACAGGCATGCGGTCGCCCGATGCCGTCGCAAGCTCGTATGGTCGGCTCGGCTTCCTCGTCGGCAAACCCTTCGCCACGTCAGGTCTGATGATGGTCGCGGCCGCCCCGGTGTCCACCAGCACGCGGCACGGCTTTCTTCTTACCCAGCCGTTCGCGATGAGGTTGTCATCCATCCGCCGACTGACGGCGCGGATTGTCACTCGAGGGGATGGTGGTGATGGCGCCGGCCTCCCTCAGCTGGTCTTCTGTCTCTGGCGTAGCGGACACTCCTCGTTCTCGACGTCGGGATAGATGCTACCTTGGCCGCCTCCATCCTTAATGCCGCTGTCAGCGCCTCGTGGATGGTTTTATAATCGCCGAGCATTAGGCGCTGACGAATCTCCGTGTCCCGTACCCCGTCGACAAAGTTGTAGGCGGCTTCCCGGGATACGAACTCCAGTGGCAGGTCAACCAAGGCCTTGCCAGCTAGCTGCTCAATCGCTATGGCGAACTCCTGCAGCGTCTCCCCCGGCTGCTGTGACCTTGCCTTTAGTTGGCTGCGGTACGCTGCGGCTAAGCGGTGGTTCCCGAAACGATTCTCCAGTTCCTCCCAGATGTCCTTGGGCGCCGCCGTTGTCTGCACCGCGTTTAGGACTTCCGCGGCCCGTCCCTGGAGGCTGGCTATTAGCTGTGTGGCCTCCTCCGGTGACCATCTGTTGTGCTTGGCCACTGTGTCGAACTGGCGGCGGAAGACCTCAAATGTTGATGCGCCGTCATATTTCGGCGGTTTGACAGATGTTGTGTCGCGTCCCGGCGCGTCGGCCTTCAAATCCTTCAGTTTCCTGCCGACGACGTCCTCTACTATGGCGTTCAGGGACTTGACATTGCTGTCGGCCTTTCCCTCCAGGTCGTCAACGGGGCTCGCCAGGTCCTCGACGCGCTCGTCCACTTGGCCCATCTGCTTGCCCAGCTCCGTCACGTTATCCCTCACGCCGGCCAACTGTTCTTCAAACTTCACGGCGAGCGCATCGTTTGCCGCTTTCATCTCCGTGGCCAGGCTGTCGTTCGCTGCCCTCATTTCTGTGGTCAGTTCGACCTTCAGTTCTTGCATCTTCTCGGCGATGTTGTCGTTGGCCGTCTTCATTTCTTCCATTTTCTCTAAAATCTTTGCCAATGCAGCTTCCATTGTCGTATGTTCCACTTCTGACACCAGTTGTGACTTTGTGGGTTCGTGAAATAAAAAGTCGAGGTTACAAACACACAAAAAACTACACTTCATTCTCGTAGCAATACACTCTTCACAATTACAATTTGCTAGATCACCTAAAACTGTTTATTTTAAAAACACTTTGCTCAACTGTCTGTCGCTTCCGGTAACGATTGGCCCCGAAGTTTCCCGAATCTCCACCGGCCATCATTTATTGATCGGCATCGCGAGTCTGCCGCCAGGGTAACAGTATTTATCATATTTGGCTGCGGCGATTCAAAAGTATTTTGTCAGATTCTAAAGCAGCAATTCAGGCTATAGTATCAACATCCTACTCAAAAATGGAAAAAAAAATTTAGAAATAGAAAATATAATCGAGACCATTAAAAACTTGAAAAACAAATTAGTTTTGAAATGAATTTTGGCCCATTGTAGAGTTCAGGTGAATGAACTCATAACTGATATATTTGCAAAAAAGTAAAATTAAAAAGTTAAATTAGTAAAATTAAACAGAGAAGAATAAAAGCCTTTTCATATAAATCAATTAAAAGGGATATACAGAAAAAAATTAATGCTAATTACAAAACTGGTCTAACTGAAAAAGTTGGTAACTGAAGTATGAAACTACTTCCAGAAAATGCCTCAGTAATTCCGGAACTGCCAAGTAAATGTGCTCTTGCTATGATGAGGCTTACTACAGACATTATTGCCTAGAAAAACATATCCATAGATTTGGCATACTAACTTCAAATTGTGCATATTGCTCTCAAGTTAACAGAAATGGATAGAGAACATCTAAAAAACTGTGCAGCTTTACACAATTATCAAGGTCTAATTTCCAAAGTGCTGGGAAGCCTAAAGGAGAATGACTTCATTGTTGACACCAGAGCATTAGGGACATACATAAATCTTTAACTGCTGTGGTTCTCAGTGTCTCGTTCTACATAGGGCGTGAAAGTCTGCCTAATTTTCCTGAGATTTCTTTATAAGCTTTGTTCATGTGCTGTAAATCTATGACATGGGGCCACTGGCTTTACTTCTCTTTCGAAGGATCCAAGCTAAGGATTTTTATACCTCAAAAAATCTGTTGCCCTCTGCTACCCTCTGAATCCTGGAACTTGGAAACCAGAGGCTAGCTTTTAATATCTAGACCATGAAGGGGAGACATATAGCTTTTTATATTTAGACCATGAAGGAGAGACATATAACCTAACTATACTTTGTTGTAGGGTATGGAGAGGTTACACGGCCTATATTGACACTAATAAACAAAATACGACAGTTAATGTTAAACTTAGCATGGCAGTAAGAATTGTGTATTAAAATATTATTCGAAAGTAGCCATGCAGTTTTTACAATATTTCAATAGAGACAAGATTTAATTGTATATTACTATCATCTCAAACATGTGCTTGAGACAGGTTGAATTCTCAAGTCATTGGATTCAGGAAGTTGGTGAATTACAAGGATCATCAAATAAAGAAGTTTCCCTATTTTACAAAAAATACAAGCAGGTTATTTACAGTTGTGAAATATTTTATTTTCATTTTACTACTCAAACACTACTTTTCCATATAGTAACCATTTCTGTCCAAGCACTTTTGGTATCTTGGCAGCCTTTTTTGATAATTTTGTCATACCAGGTCATGTGCTGTTTACGTAGCAAGTGGTTCACCTCCGCTTCCACCTCTTCATCAGTTGCGAACCTCTTACCTCCAAGATGCGACTTAAGTTGTGGAAAGAAATGGAAATCACAAGGAGCAAGATCCAGAGAGTAAGGTGGATTGTGAAAAAGGTCCCATTTGAAGTTCTGCAGCATATCCTGTGTACATAGGACCCATCTTGAACAGGCTTTTTGATACTGCAGGACATCTGACAGGATTGTCGCAATAGAGGAGTGCCCAATTTTCATAGCAGGAGTTAGTTGAATCTTTAACTCATCAGTGTTGACACGTCAATCTTTGTCCACCACTTTCTGAATTGCAACAGTGGCTGCATTTCCTGTAGTAGTAATGGGCCTAAAGCTGCATCTTCATGCACATTTGCCATCCTTTCAGGAATCATGAGCGCCAGCGATGAACCATTTGGATGCTCATACATCCTTCACCTTAAACACGCACTAAATGGCAATGAATATTGGTAACCGTTTCATTTTTTGCCGTGAAAAAGTGAATAATAGAACGGAGTTCACAAGTAGACACTCTCAAGGGGTAGCTCTATGTCAGCTGGCACAGTACTGGTGAACACGTAGCAAGCACATGATGTTGAAGGTTAAGTTTAACCACTATATCCCAATGAAAGTTTCTCAAATACCAACTTAATTTTAAAACATTTGGTTTGTGGAGAAAAAAAATAGGGAAAAATACTTACTTGATGACCCTTGTATAAATATTTATTTGAGATGTAATAAATATAATCTAAAAAGAAGTCTTTGCATATTTAAACCACAGAAAAACCCAAGATAGGAATCTAACTTTGCAATAGCTATTAATAACAAACACTGTAAGTGGCTCCCAAATGTGGGGATCAGATAAATAGCAAAAAGGGAAAAAGTTAAAAAAAAAAAAAAAAAAAAAAAAAAAAAAAAAAAAAAATAAAAGGCAAATTTCTCCAAAAATACAGATTTATAAAAAGCATCAAGACATTACAGCTACAACTGAAGATTAATTCAAAGCAAATTACATAAGAATAAAACGTTAGGACTTAACAACTAAAGGGCTGGAACTTCATGGACAACTCAGGACCATGTAGATATGCAAGAGAAGATATTGAATAGTAGGGACAAGTTCAGTTTTTAATTACTTTTTATTTTGTTCATTTATAATTTTGAGACATAGAAAAAGCATAGGTACCATCAAAGATGAATAAAGGAAGTGTAGGTAAAGAAATAGAGCAGAAAGAGAAATAGTAATAGTAAACTGAACATTACAGATGAGAGAAGTTTGCGGAGAAGACTTATTTCAAAGAATGATGAAAATTATAAATAAGTAATTTAGAAAAAAAGTAGAAAAGAATATGAAAAAAGTAAAAGACCTTCAGTGACATCGGTATTAGGGGTGTACCATTGCAGATCCAGGACATATGAGAGAAGTAATGGTCATCTTCAGTAAGACTCAAGGCCAAAAAAGAACTACTTTGTTCCGGTGTGAGCTCCTGGTAGTAGTGAAGGCGCTAGAACATTTCCGGAAGAACCTGAATGGTCAGACATTCCACATGAGGACTAACCACTCTGCCCTCACTTGGCTACAGAGTTTCAAGAACCTGGAGGCCCCAAGCGCTCGTTTGGGTCCAGAGGCTCCAAAATTACGGCTTTAACATCTAATATTTGAGTTTGATTTATGAGTCACTATGTTTACACTACCAAGGTTGTACTGTCTGCCAAAAATCCACAAACAAGACAACAGCATGAGACCCATCATCAATGGCATCAATTCACCTACATACCACATTGCAAAGTGGTTAGTAAGAAAATTAAAATCATATGACAAATTTCAAAGTTTGGGAATAAAAAACTCCTTAGAATTGATAAATCACCTACAGAAGTACAACATCCCGGAAAATCACATACTAGTTTCTTTTGACGTTAAGGCATTTTTTTTACAAGCATTCCAGTAGAAAAAATACCTACATTCCTCAAAAAATGGCTAACCCAGACTACAATGGACCCCAGAGAAATAGATGACATTATCAATCTTTATGCATAAGGAATAATTACTTCATGTTTAACCAAAAATTCTACAGACAATCAAAAGGATTAGCTATGGAGAGCCCACTTTCGCCTATTTTAGCAGACCTATACATGAGCTATTTTGAAACACACATAGTAAAGGCCTTCCCACAGATTTATAAATTTTGGCAGAGATATGTTGATGTTTTTGCTATCATTCCGGAAAAACTTAGAGAAGATTCTCTAAAATTACTAAACCTGCAAGATAATCATATCCAATTTACTATGGAAGTAGAAAGAGACAACACCCTACCCTTTTTGGACCTCAAGATAACTAGAAATCGTCATGGTGTAGATTTTGGAATATACAGGAGGCCCACACACATAGATAATTACATAAAGAAAAATGAATACAACCCAGTTTCACATCAGCTAGCTGCCTTTAGAAGTCTAATTCACCGGCTATACAACATCCCACTGAGTAAGGATGAATTTTTGAAAGAACAACAACACATAAAAGACATAGCAGAACAAGCCATTGATGCCTTCAAAAATCATGTTTTGGAGGTGTCTCAAGAAGACTGGAATAAGTGGTTTGACAAATGGTTCAAACGGAAGCAAAAGTGTATTGATCATAAAGGAGAATATTTTGAAAAACAATAAAGCAGTTTTCAATCAGAAATTACTTTGTTTTAATAATTCAGCCCAAAATATAAATAGTGCCCCTTGTATCACTGCTCCTATTTCCAAAATATCCTTTTCCCTAATAATAAAATCCCACTCTACACCAGCACCTTCTTCTTACATCCATTATCTTTCTTTTTCTTTTCATCTTCATCAATGTCTCCTCTTGCTCCATTCTTGTTGTCCTGCAGATACTAAGTATTTCCTATAAGTTTCTTATGTTGTTTAATTTTCTAAATTTCTGTCATAACTATATATTGTAGGTAAACACTTCTCATATTCTTCTATAATTTCAGTGGTCCTTAAACATCTAGCATTCCTCTACTTTGATGCTGAATTCAGAGGGATCTTTATACTTTTGGAGTTATGGTTGGTATTACTACTGTCTCCACCTGCTCTCTACCTTAGAATCCCTTTCCCAAGCTACTTTACTAATAATACCTGTAAGATGTAAAGTTTTTGTCAATTCAGGATTTCTAAGAATTGAGTGTAATGTATGCCCTCTAAGCTTTGTATTCTTCAGTTAAATTTTGGCTATATCAGTTTTATTAAAAAACTGTGCACGCAGGAGTATCTTGAATACTGCAGATGTCATATGTCATTATTTGTTTTATTAATGTTTTTCCAGTATGTTTTATAGGGTCTATGACTGGTAATATAATGCACAAAACCTCTGGTTGGTTGTATATAGTTAGTGTTAATCTTTTGTCTATAAAAAAGTTCTCCTGTCCATGTTTTTCCTCTGGCTGGCATCTAAATTTTAGTTCCTGTTTGATTTCAGCTATTGTTTTATATATTATCCAAACCATTACATAACTTCATTTCTTTAACTAACATTTTGCTTGTTGAATTTGATTCATGTTAAGTGACCATATGGCAAAGATAAACACTGCCAATGTGGGTGTTGCATTTTATCCACCTGTAAATCTAAGTGGGATTTCTCTTTTAGCTGTAGAGATTACATTATGATATGCACTAATTGCTATCAGTGTTATTTTAAAACTTTTCCAACTTTTATGTAATGTAATGCTTATGGAGTCATATATGAAATCATTAATTTGAAACTTAGTTCAAGCTTAGATAGAGTCAACATGAAAAATTCAATGCCATGGCTGGGATTTGAACCAAGGATCTCCTGATTTCTGTCCAGTCGCTCTAACCCATTGAGCTACCATGGCCAACTTGCCGTCATGACATTAAATTCTCCATATGATTTGTATATTTCCCCGGTAAACTACTAGGTGCTCTCGCATTTGAGATACACTATTTGTGGCAACTTACTATCATAAGTACTTGAGTCTCCCGCTTCATCATTTAACTCTTATTATTTTAGTTAATTGATGGAAATTAATCATTTCTTCATACTAGCCATATATAGGCTAAGGTTTTTGATAGATGGAGTCAACATGAAAAATTCAATTCAATGCCACGGCCAGGATTTGAATCACCGATCTCCTGGTTTCTGTCCAGTCGCTCTTAACCATTGAACTACCATGGCCAACTTGCCGTCCTGACATTAATTCTCCATTTGACTCGTATATTTCCCCGGTATACCACTAGGGGCTCTCGCATTCGAGATACACCGTTTTTGGCGACTTACTATCGTAAGTACTTGAGTCCCAGGCTTCATCATTTAACTCTTATTATTCTAGTTAATTGATGGAAAATAATGATGGCAAGTTGGCCATGGTAGCTCAATGGGTAAGTGCGACTGGACGGAAACCAGGAGATCTGTGGTTCAAATTTTGGCTGTGGTATTGAATTTTTCATGATGACTCTATCAAAAACTTCATCCTGTATATGGCTAGTATGAAGAAATTAATTTCCATCAATTAACTAAAATGATATTAGTTTAAGTTTATATAAATCTTAACTGGGTAATGTTTTGCTTGTGAGTGTTTTGAGATAAGCATATAAAACTGTCACCACTCTTGTAATACAATATTTACTGCAGTTGTTTGTGCCAAAATATTATTGTTTCACGTGTAACTGAAGTTTTACTGACAAAGTAAATAGACTTAGTTCTTTTCAACCTAGAATGCTTATTCTTATTCTGAAATGTTGAATGTATTTTGAACATGTGGAAAGAAAAGATAACATGCATGAGATACTTGGAACTTTCATTTTCTTCAAAGAGTATATATAACTTGTATATTAATCTCTTATCTAGTATTAATGATCCTAGCAGAGTAAATAATACAAATCTGCACTTAAGTCACATATATTGAACTATACTCAACAAATCAGGTTATCAGGAAAAGCCTTTAATGAATTTTCACAAAGACGGCCATTGTAGTTTTACATCAAAGAATGCTTTACTTCATCAGAAGCTGTTACATAATGATAAATCTTCTTTAGGTTGTTTCTCGTTGATTTGATAGTTGGTTGCTAATGCTCATGGAGTTGGAGAATTTCCATTTTCCTTCTGGCCTCCCAATAACGTGTGACTAGTTGTGCTGTCAGTTCTCCATCTGTTTTTGTCAGGGCACTACACTGGAGCAGATGATCTCCGTCCATCAATGAGTTCGGGTCCCTATACAGTGTGCAGGTCGGGGATTCAAAAATATTAATCCTGTGTAGTTGTTGATTTGATAGATACTGGTCTTTTGTAGGCCTTACCTATTTGATTCATAAGAGGCTGTTGCTTGAAACTTGACCCTTACTGGAGACCCTTACGTGTTAAGACAAATGAAATGTGCTATGGCCAATGAAGAGAGGAGTGACTATTTTATTAGTTTTGAATTCCATTAATGGCGATGTTATATCAACTACAACAGAACTGACATATGGGGTCCCACAGGGATCAATCCTTGGTCCTCTTTTATTTATTTTATATATACACGATATAGCTGAATATGTACATAACAATACAAAATTAATACAATATGCAGACGACACCACTGTCATAGCCAGCAATACATCATGCAAAATGCTAGAAGAAACCCTATATATAACAACTACAAAACTATTGCAGTACTTTTCTACATTAAACTTAAGTATAAATGCATCAAAATGTGAACTCATAACATTTGGCTCAAAGACACTGAATGCGCCTATACAATTAAATATTGGCAACAACTTGATAAGTAGTGTTGACAATGTAAAACTACTTGGGGTCACACTAGACAAAAAATTATCTTTTACACCCCATGTTGACAAATTAGCATTAAAACAAGTAAAAATTTATTTCTTTTAAAGTGTCTAAAGAACTATGTCCCAGAAGCAACTATTAGAATGATTTATTTCTCCCTCATTCAGGCACACATCTCATATGGTCTGGAGATCTGGGGCAATACTTCGAAATTAAATTTACACAAAATTTTTACTTTACAGAAAAGAGCAATTAGATATATATCTAATTTAAAAACTAAAGAATCATGTAGGGAAGCCTTTCGTCAGCAAAAAATAATGACGCTGACAAGCCTGTACATCTACAAAACAATTTTATATATGATAATATACATCCCATTGCAAACAAATTCGGATATTCATAACCACAACACAAGAAAAAATAATAATTTCGCTACTATGATGTATAGACTCCACCTGTGTGACAAGTTGCCTAGTTACATGGGAGCCAAGCTATATAACAAACTCCCAGCAGAAGTTAAAGTGTCTAGTAACTTAACAAAATTCAAATTTTTCTTGAAATCATATTTAATTAATAATGTCTTTTATTCACTTGATGAATTTCTAAACTAAGACTACAACTTCAGAATTTATCGTTTGAGTGCTAGTTTCTTATTTTACAATACTTATGACTAAAACCTAGACATTGTATTAGGTGTACAAGACATTATACATTTAGAATAACATCACCTAAGTTTTAGTTTCTTCTAATATCTGTATATATATCAAAATATCCAGCAACTTTAATTGTATATAATTGACGACTTGCCTGTTTTCAACAATGCTTGTAAAAGTATTATTATTATTATTATTATTATTATTATTATTATTATTATTATTATTATTATTATTATTATTATTATTATTATTATTATTATTATTATTATTATTATTTATTATTATTATTATTATTATTATTATTATTATTATTATTATTATTATTATTATTATTATTATTATTATTATTATTATTATTATTATTATTATTATTATTATTATTATTAGTGTGTATGGATTTATTAAAGCAAGTTAGTATTCTATTTATATCACACAACCTGTATAGCTGTGTTCTTAAACTGTATAAATTCATATGACGTGGTTCTTTTGTGTATTTAACACTATACTGAACTGAAAATAAATAAATAAAAAAATAAATAGTATCTGCAGAATATTAGTATTCAGAGAATGATACAGGACTAAATATCACATTCGCGCTTCTGTACACTAATTCAGGCTACAACCAATACAAAATGGAAATAGATGTAGGTAGAGTCTGTGGGTAAAGGGAGTGGTACCGGTGACCAAGAACGGTTCACCTTTCAGCCACACCCATCGCCTTACCAAAAACCTCTACTTTCAGTTTGTATTGCTCATAGCCTAAACTGATGTATAGAAGTGTTCTTATTGTTTACTCTGTTATTTTGCTATAATGCTTAGATCACCATGCATCATCATCATCATCATCATCATCATCAGTAATGCACTTCCTTCCACATTTCAATGTAGCATCATTTTTGGCATTAGCAAGGATGGTAGAATATCCTTTGGGATTATATATTCTATAATAACACTTAATCTTTTTCTTCAAAGCACCAGCTGGAAGGCCTGATAGGAAATAATTTTCTTAAATTATCTTTAACTAAATCCATGTAGAGACAAATATATGAATAATTCCTATTTTGATCTGGACATCCTTTAAGTTATAGGTGAAGTTTCTTTGTACCCAGTTTAATCTTTCTTGGTGAGATAGTCCAGTGTGACTGCACACACTTCATTGACCTCTTCATTGCCCTGCTCTCATGATTATATATATATACACCTTGCAACTACAACAAATACATTTAACAATAATTCATTTTAAGAGAATGTTTCCTGGACAGGTAGGTTAGGTAGAGGTGAATTTTGCTTATAGTCAAAGGCAACACAGAATGTATCATCATATTGATGGGATTTTGAGCAAAGCTTCATAGAACAATAAAATTACTTGACTTCTGTGCTTGGGTATATTGTTCACTTGCTGCTGTTTTACAGTTTACAATAAGTGTGGAGAATTAGTTTTGATGAAATTTCTCACAGATACTAAACATTTGTTTGTGATCTACCAATCTAAAGCAAAGTTCTTGATCTACCTAAAATGTGTGTTTTACATAAAGATAGTGTGTTCCTCACGAAATGAACATGTATCTTTTGTAAGAACTAATCTTGTATCCAATAAATTAACTTTTTTACCCCAATAGTGAGATGTTTTGACCAGAAATGCAGCAATCTTTAAAACCAAAGCATAGAATAATTTAATGACAGCTGTGAAAGATAAATTTCCTGGATAAATTTCCTTTCAAAACTAAATGTGTGCCTGGCTTCTCAGAATAAAACATCATGATAAAAAGTATTTGTCAAAAATGTTGACTTAGTGCCTTTCAACAATGAGTGATTCAGTTGAATAATTTTATATTTCCTCCTGTATGTATCAGTGTGATACAGTAGTTAACATATGTGGTTGCTTGTGGTTTTCTTGCTGAACTTTTGTTTTATTTTTCTATCCAACTTTGAATTACACATGGTAATATCAATGTTAAATTTTTCTCCTACCCTGCTTTCTTAGGCTGGAGGTTATGGTTCATTTTTAATTAGATTTAATTCGATAAATTGGAAAAACTATTTGTAGTCAGTTTTTTGACACTTTGTCACTTACGTTTTAATGTTATTGAGGGACTAGTGTCGGGAGCCGTCGCTTCCATTTTCAATCTCCATCCAACTTCAGTCTGTTGTCGCCTACCCTCTTCTCTCTGGTGGTGGAACTGTAAACCTCTTTGTCAAATTATTTGCTGATGGGATTTCAAAGTTCATTACTCAGTCCTTATTTTTCCATATAAATATATTATTGCGAACCCATTGTTGGGACGATGCGCGGCCAGCGCGCACAAAGAGACAGATAGTGTAGCGTGGAGATAAAAGCTTGCTGAAACAGATAGATAAAGATAGATAACTCGAAGGTTCGTCTTTCTAGTGCCGTCTTGATTGATAGAGAACATCCCACAATCGTCTGGAACCATGAATGAACGTATAAAAGGAAGCCGCGGTTAGTTGAGTAGTTAGTAGTAATCCGAACTGATATCATGTGCCTGCAGCTGTGTTTTGAAAGTAAATTCTTATTTACGTGTGCAGAAGTGACGAGAGATTGTGTTGGTTTATGTTACATCATCTTGCTGCCAAAGGTGTACAAAGTGTATTTCTACGTAAATAAAGAACATTTTCAATTTCTGTAAACTGGACTTTCAATTCTACCAACAAAAAAGTCACAATTGGTGTCAGGGAGTGCAACATACGGCAATGGACGCTGTATTGGCAAAAATTCTAGAAGAGCTGAAAGAAATGAGAACAGCGAATGACAAAACCGCTGCGAAAACAGAAGCGGCAAATAACCACCTGACCGCGAAGATGACCGAACTAGCCACAGAAATTAAGGCCGAATTGACCACAGAAATGAAAGCGGCAAATAACAATCTGGCCGCGAAGCTAACAGAAATGAAGACAGCGAACAACTTGGCCGCGACGTTGACCGTGAAGATGACCGAAGTAGTGGCAGAAATGAAGGTGGCGAACGAGGCTCTCGCCGCCAAATTTGCAGAGCAGTTGGCCGGCGTGAAGGAGGACGTCACGGAGCTGGGCAAGCGGATGGGTCAAGTGGACGAGCGCGTCGAACACCTGGCGAACCGCGTTAATGACCTAGAGGTAAAGGCCGACAGCAACACCAAGTTCGTGCACGCCATGGTGGAGGACGTCGTCGGTAGGAGATTGAAGGATTTAAATGCCGAAGCGCCGGGACGCGACATCTGCGCGCGTCAAACCGCCAAATTACGACGGCACGTCAACGTTCGAAGTCTTCCGTCGTCAATTCGACACAGTGGCCAAAACAAGTGGTCACCAGAGGAAGAGGCCGCATAGCTAATAGCCAGCCTCCAAAGACGGGCCGTAGAAGTCCTGAACGCGGTCCAGACAGCGACGGCGCCAAGGACATCTGGGAGGCCCTGGAGAACCGCGTCGGAAACCACCGCCTAGCCGCAGCCTATCGCACCTAATTCAAGTCAAGGTTGCAGCAGGCAGGGGAGACGCTGCAGGAGTTCGCCCTGGCCATTGAACAGCTGGCCAGCAAAGCCTTGGTCGACCTGAATTCGTATTTCGGGAAGCTGCCTACACCGTCGACGAGGTACGAGACGTCGAGATGCGTCAACGCCTAATGCTCGGCAACCACAAGACCATCCACGAGGCGCTAACGGCAGCGTTGTGGATGGAGGCGGCCAAGGTGACGGCTACCCCGAAGTCGAGAAGGAGTTTCCGCTACACTGGAGACCGAAGGCCAGCCAAGGGACGCCGGCGAAGACCTAGTGGCGTTTGTTGGAGTGTGGCCAGCCGGGAGACCTGGAGAGAAACTGCCTACACCAGGAAGAGCAGCCGGAAGAACGGCAAAGGCCCGGCGTGGCGAGGGGCACGTCGGTGCCGTCATCACCATCCCCTCGAGTGACGCTGCGCTCCGTCAGCCGACACATGGATGACAGCATCATCGCAGATGGTTGGTTGAGAGAAGCCGTGCCGCGTGCTTGTGGACACCGGGGCAGCCGTGAACGTCATCGGACCTGACGTAGCCTGGGGTTTGCCGTCGAGGAAACCAAGCCGGTCATACCAGCTAGTGACGGCATCGGGCGACACCTTGCCTGTGGAGAAGTAGGCCCTGCTGAAGTTGACCTGGGAACGGAGTGCCGTGTGTCAGTGGGTGTTCCTCGCGAAGGTGGCTGAAGAGGTGATACTGGGACTGGATGCCCTCAGCAGCCACGAGGCGATGGTCGATGTCGGCTGGAAGGTCCTGCGGCTGAATGGAGAAGAGGTCATACTCCGGCAAGCGGAAGAGCACCTTGGAATCTGCAGGGTCATCCTGAGGGAAGACGTCGGCCGCGCCGTGGCTCAGTGGTTAGACTGCTTGGCTGTCACCCCCGGGTTCGATCCCAGGTGACCGCAAAGTGAGATTTGTGGTGGACAACATGGCGCTGGGGTGAGTTTTCTCCGGGACCTCCGGTTTCCCCCGCCGTCTCATTCCACCGGTGCTCCATATTCATCTCATGTATCATCAGTGTCACCGCCTGCGGCGCCGTATGTACTAAAAGCGGGCGTTAAACACTACACATTTGAGGGAAGACGTGGTTGTTCCCGCGAGAAGCGAGGTGGTCACGGCGCGACTGGAAGGCCAGTGAACCAAGAACATGATGCTGGACCGAAAGACACCTGTGCACGGGCTCTGTGTAACCAGGTCTTTGTTGCCCTGCCGGGAGCAGGTGCCGGTGCTGCTCAACCCAAAGGATACAGATAACGACGTCCAGGCCGGGATGGAGTTGGGGACGTGTGAGCCCGTGGTCTGCGTAACACCAATCGACAAGACCAAGGAACCGATGCCGACACAACACCTGGGGCCCCGGCTGGAAGTTTACTGGGGAGGGCGGCCGACAAGCTGACCGCAGAACAGCTGGAGAACAGTTTGACAACTGCTGAGACGATACCAGCGCGTCTTTAGCTAAGGCGACAAGTTAATGCGAGTTAATGCCAGAGGTTCTACTCCCATTAGTCCTGGACCCGTAGGACCAAGGACCCAGGCCTCCTTCGACAGGGTGTTACCGAGCTGTCCCAAAAGGGCGCCAGGCGCCTCCGTGGGGCTTTCCATAGGGCGAGACCTAGAGACTAACAAACCTCCCCCCCCCCTCATCTGGTCCTGTGGACGTAAGACGGGATGGAAGTGGATACGCCACTTACGTGCGCCAACTCAAAAATGGGAAGGCTACCGATATGCCCTCACTGGTGATCTAACACACCTTCTACTAGCTATGCTGGCTAGTATGCGGGAGTATTAATGGCTTCCCTCAACCCCGTCCGGAGACGTACCCGATCTCCCACGGGTATCGGGAACCACTGCCCCCTCGAGTCCAACCCAATCCAAACAACTCCCTATCAGGGAGGGGCTCGAATGTTCGGCTCGAGTTTCCTCTAGTAACGTCAGAGGTACCATGAGTGCTAGGGATCCGCAGCGCCCGCACCACAGCAGCTGAAGGGGACGGATCCCCTGCCCTACGGGGAGCCAAGGCGACAATTGAGTCCAGAGGTTCTACTCCCATCAGTCCTGGACCCTTAGGACCAAGACGCGGGCCTCTAACAACCAGGGAGTATCCGAGCTGTCTCAAAGGGCGCCCGGTGTCCTCCGTGGGGCTTATCGTCCGTCAGACCTTTGAAGACCATCTGGAAAACCTGAGCAAGGTACTATAGAGACTGCAGGCGACCAACCTGAAGCTGAACGTGAAGAAGTGCCAGCTCTTCTGCAAGAAAGTCAACTACTTGGGCCACATTGTCTCACCAACCGGAGTGGCCACAGACGCAGAGAAGACACAGGCTGTGAGAGATTGGCCTCGGTCAAAGGATAAGAGAGAATTGCGCAGTTTCCTGGGGCTGTGCAGTTACTACCGCCGCTTCATAAAGGGCTTCTCCATCATCGCCAAGCTTCTCACTCGCCTGTCAGAAGGACACCGGCCTTATGCGTGGACGGAGGACGCCGAAGACACTGTGCAGTGCTTCTATTTGGCTTTCCCACAACCAGGCGGCGCCTTCATTGTAGACCTCGATGCCAGCGACCATTGCATTGGAGGCGTCCTAGCCCAAGTCCAGGACGGCCACTAGCGGGTGATAGCCTACTACAGCAAGACGCTGTCCAAGGCAGAGAAGAACTGTTGCGTCTCACGGTGAGAGCTGGTGACGGTACAGAGGCTGCAGAAGTACGACTTCACTTCTGAACATCGTAGAGGAAGGAGCCACGGTAACGCAGATGCCATGTCCCGAAGACCCTGCCCAGAGGAGTGCAGCCAATGCACAAGAGTGGAACAGAAGGAGCGTGTAGCAGCTGCCAGAGTGGTCATGGCAGTGCTTGCGCACGGATGAGATAGCGCCGGCCTGAGGAGGGAGCAGCTGGCAGACGCCGACTTGGGGCCACTCTTGAGGGAAGTGGAGGCAGGGACAAGACCAACCTGGGAAGGCATTGCACCAAGGAGCACCACATACAAGTCCTACTGGGCCAATGGGACTCGCCGAAGACCAGAGAGGGAGTGCTGTTCCGGGTATGGGAATCACCCGATGGGAAGACGCAGAGAGAGCAGTTGGTACTTCCCCGGAGTAAGGTCCCGGAAATGTTGGAGGAAGTGCACGCCGGTATTTCAGGAGGGCACCTGGAAGCAAACCAGACAATCGGCAAACTCCGACAGTGCTACTACTGGCTGAGGCTCTGAACAGATGCTGAAAGATGGTGCTGTCAATGTCACATGTGCGCGGCGACTCCAAACTAGGAGTCGGGGTCGCATCCAGCAGTACAACGTCGGAACGCCATTCGAACGCATCGCTGTCGACATAGCTGGACCATTCCCAGAGGCAGTAAGTACCTGATGGTGCTCATGGACTACTTCACCAAGTGGCCGGAGGTGTATGCCATCCCTAACCAGTAGCCGAAGACAATTACAGACTGCCTCGTGGAGCAAGTGCCGTTTTGGGGTGCCGTTAGATCTCGACAGTGACCAGGGCACCAATTTTGAGTTTAAGCTGATGAAGGAGGCACTGGAAAGACTTGGGGTGAATAAGATCCGCACAACACCATTACCTCCGCAGTCGGACGGCATGGTCGAAAGGTACATCAGGTTCTTAGAGGAACACCTGAGGAAGTTCGTGGCCAGCCATCAGCGAGATTAGGATGTCAAGGCGCCACCATTCTTGCTGGCCTACCGGTCGTCAACACACATCACTGGGATGATGCCAGCCAGCTTAATGTTCAGCCAAGAGCTATGCCTCCCCTGTGACCTGGCTTTTGGGAGCCCCCCGGAGGCAAAACAGCCAGCAGCGGAGTATGTGGAGTACCTGGTGTACCATCTCCACGACATGCATGAGATGGCTCTTCAGAACATCCAGAAGGCGAGCGAAGACCCGATATGACAGGCAAGCCAACAGCCAAGGGTTCCAGCAAGGTGACCTGGTCTGGTTGTTCCGCCCTACTGGCACCAAGGGACGCTGCCCGAAACTTCTACAACCAATGCAAGGACCGTACCAGGTGGTAAAGAGGGTTAACGACGTGGTCTACCACATCCAGAAGGCGCCCCGAAGAAAGTTGTTGGTGGTACAGCTGGATCGTCTGGCCCGCTATAATGGTGCTGTTCGGGACGACCAGCCTTGAGGAAGGAGCAGTGTCGCGAACCTATTCTTGCAACGATGTGCAGCCAGCGCACACAAAGAGACAGATAGTGTAGCGTGGAGATAAAAGCTTGCCCAAACAGATAAAGATGGATAACTGAAAGGTTCGTCTTTCTAGTGCTGTCTTGATTGATAGAGAACAATCCACAAACGTCTGGAACCATGAATGAACATATAAAAGGAAGCCGCGGTTAGTTGAGTAGTCAGTAGTAATCCGAACTGATATTGTTTGCCTGCTGCTGTGTTTTGAAAGTGAATTCTTATTTACGTGTGCAGAAATAACGAGAGATTGTGTTGGTTTATGTTATGTCATCTTGCTGCCAAAGGTGTACAAAGTGTATTTCTACGGAAATAAAGAACATTTTCAATTTCTGCAAACTGGACTTTTAATCAGAAGTTGAAATCGATTTCTCAAACTCCTGTTCACATCATCAGTCATTAAGGAAGTTACTCTGTTATGTTTTTTTTTCAGTATTACCAAAATCTGAAAACAAAACAAACTTTAGAACAGAATCAACTGCTGGTATTTCAAAATTTATTATGCAAAGTTTATTTTTTAAAATAAATATATTTTCCCAAGCCATTAAATCTATCGGGACATTTAATTGTTTTAATAATATAACTGCAGGATTTATATTATGGTTAAATGACCAAAAATGATCTGCTACGGCCAATTTGTCAGTTTATTTATACTTAATGTTACGAAAATGTTCTTTCGTTCTGGTTTCCAAATTACACTTCATCTTACTAATGTAAACCCGATCACAATCTAAACAATCAAATTGATAAATACCAGATTTTTGATTAGGAATTTCATCTTTTTTAGAGAAATGTAGTAAATTGTTAATACTATATTTGTTTTGAGGAACCAAAGTTATACCAAACTCTTTAAAAACTTTTTGAAATTGGTAAGTACCAAGGATGGTAAGTAAATTTTTTAAAATTATAATCGTCTTAATTTTTTAAGGGTAGAAATATCATTCACAGTTTTTTGATATTTAAATTTTTCAATCTTCTTTTGTATAAAGTCTATTAAAACCATTAATTAAAGCTGTATTAATAATATGTTTATACTCTTTATTAAATTCATCTTTATTCAGGGGTATATTTATTAATCTATAATTCAAACTATTAAAAACAGCAAATTTATGTGGAAAAGGGTTATAACTTTTATTTTTTATAAAATTATCGATATGAGTAGATTTCCTATAAATACCAAAAAACAATTTATTTTTATTTCTTATTATCTTCAAGTCTATAAAAGGAAGAAAACCATCAATTTCAGTTTTTAATGTGAATTTTACAGCTTTATATTGTAAATTTAGTAATTTTAAAGCATCATTTATTTATCATGAACAATAGCAAAAATATCATCAACATATCTATACCAGATTTTAAAAATCAAAGGGAATGGTTTAGTGACTTGCATTTCGAAAAATCTCATGAAAAGATCAGCAAGATAAGGTGATGCCAGAAGTTTGTTGAAAAAATTCACCATTAAAACTGAACAAATTTTGATCCAAACAAAAAGTAGTAAGTTTAACAAAATCAACTATTAAGTCCTCATGTAAATTTATTGAATTTAGCCACTTTTTTTAAATAAATCAAAAGTTTTTCTCTAGGAATACTAGGAAATAAGGCAGTTACATCAAAAGAAACAAGTTTATCAGTCTTAGATAATACAACACTGTCAATCTTTTTAACTAGTTCAAAAGAATTTTTAATACTTAAACTCTCAAATTTATCAAAATTACTAAATTGTTTATGTAACCATTTAGCTAAATTGTAAGTTGGTGAATTTATACAATTTACAATAGGTTTCATTTTATTTCCAGGTTAATGAATTTTAGAAAGGACACAAATTCTAGGTAAAACAGGATTACTAACTTTTACAAAAAGTTTTTCTTTATTTGATATAACTTTCACTTCATTAAGTATTTTATTAAAACTTGAAATACAAGATTTTAACGGATCTTTATTAATTTTTATGAAGTCTTTGCCTTGAAGTAGAAGTTTTACTCCATTTTTGTAATCAGATGTATCTAAAATTACAATCCTATTACCCTTATCCGCTTTAGTAACAATTAAATCTTTTTCATTTAATGGTTAATAATCTGTTTATTATTATTTCTCTTAGGATGGTATTTATCTAAAATTTTGTAATATTTTGCCACATTTTAATTTAATTAACAATTTATTATTTTCACTTAAAAAAAAAATAAGTGTTTTGTCTTTGTGTAGATTTGTGTTATATCCAGTGTTTCGTTTGTGGTTATAACATTTAATAAATATCTTGATGATGGGAGAGATGCACACTCCTGAAATGTCGATTTCTAATCGTCTTTAAACCTGGCTTGCTGGCCAAGAAGAAATTGAGCATATTCGTCGCCAGGGAAGCTTCACATCTTATTTTACATAATTTGATGTCCCTTTTAATGCAATTTGGTCTGACATATGCCTTTTTTCTTGTGTATTGTCTACTTTCATGTTGATAATGGATATGGCAGCTTCTGAAACTAGTCCCTCAATAATATAAAAATGATGTGTTAAAAACTGACTGCAAATAATTCTTTCAAGTATACTTTTGTTTCGTAGGGATGGAATGCTATGTTGTTGCATACCAACCAGTACTGAATGACCCGCTTTTTATAATTTGTAGATTTAGATATGTGTACGATTTTAGAATTGCCGCTAGTATTATCCAAGACTAGTATTATCCAACTTCTCTAGAAAATTTAAAAACCTGTTTATGAACCAATAAACATTTTTATTCCCTTACTTGTAATTCAGTTTGTGAGAATTATCCTTTCTGTGAGAACTTGCATGACAAATTATAAGAGTGCTGTACCTTTTCCAACAGGGGTTTTGAGTCTCCAAATATTTTCTGTCAAATCTTGCCATATGTATTTCTTGCAATGATTCTGATTTACCTATGTCTCGTCAAGATAAATTGGGCATGTATGTAATCTCCAGATGCCTTAAGCATTGCAAAGTTCTTAAAAATGTTACTCTCACTGCCACTTTATCACTCCTTTCTGGGAAGAATTTATGCCCATTGTTAATCTTTTTTGTATTTGAAGACCAAACCTTTCAGTAATGAACTCATGGAAGTAGAAGAAGCTTTATACAGTTTTTTCTTCACTATATCAACTCTTTTTAATAGTGGGATATTTGTCATTGTCATACATTTAATATATTGTTCCAAAGAACATCTTTTTCAAAAGTAAATTAAAACCTTTGCATTCTGGCATGTTTTCCTGGAGGTCTAAATAAAGATTCATCCAAAGTATAAAATTGAAAGAAGCGTAGAGACAGTGAAGCACAACTTAGCACAAAGGTGCTAACATCAACTCAAGACATGACATCAACTTGGAAACATCTTCAATCACCCCTTAGGCCTTTTACCTTATGGAAAAAAATCTTCATTAACAAAAATCGTCAGAGTCATGAATTTTGAAACTCCATCACCGGACAACTTTGACAAGTACATCATGCCATCTATCGATGATACGGAGAAAGAAGAAACCACTACAATTTGCACCAGTTGAGTTCCAGTTGATGATAAGAGCAAAAGCTCTTAAAACATGTCCTGTGAAAAAACAGTGAGTGAAGCAGTGTGTCAATATCTTCTCGATTCACTTTTGTGCAAAGGTTCATCCATTTATGTGGTAGAAATTTTACCCTGTTTTGCATTATGCAACACTGTATGCATACTCATGTTACTGCTCTGGCCATGAGTTCCTGACTTTGTGAAAAATTTGTTACTCACTTCAGATAATAATTCCTTAAAGAATGTGTACACTTTACAAGTAATATTTCTGATCTGGGAGTGGAATATTTTGCTCTTATTGCTTGTGCTACTGGTACCAAAGTTTGAAAGTGCATTAACAGCTCACAAAGCTTAAAGTGTAAAAATAAAACTTAGAGCATTACTTTTCTCACAGGTATACAAAACGGTTAGACGTTAGTTTGTCTTGGTCCTCTGTACTTAATTTAGTTATTAATTCTGCGTATGACATTATTAACTAGTGTAAATAGTAGAATTTCAAAATTTAAAACATTTTCCAGATTACTTCTGCTTCACTGACATGTACAAACACTGTATATAGTACTACACATATGTATTTAAGCCTCAGTTTTATGTAAGTACCGGTTGAAACGTTGAATTACAAGTAAAATTAGAAATAGGGAATAACATAAACATTCAGCAAACGAGCAGAAAAGATCTGTGACATAAAACACATAAAGGCCAGATTAAAAATTCTAAACTCAGCCTTCGTTACCAAGGGCTATTCACAAAAAGAAATCCAGAGGGTGCGGCATCCAAGACACAGGTCAAAGAAAACTGAACTGCCCAAACGTACCTACCATTTATAAGTAACTGACAGGATTGGCAAGCTTCTCCGACCGTGTGGAATCAAAATAATATACAAACCTACACGCAACATCAGACAGCTACTAAACTCAATGACAAACAGGACCTCCTTTCATCATTTGAGGTATACAAAATTCCATGTAGCTGCTGTCACATATATATTGGTACCACTATGCGCAGCATCTCCACTAGATTAAAAGAACACAACCGGAACTGCAGGTTAGGGCAAGTGGAAATATCTTTGGTTGCAGAACACGCATCACTGTCAGGCCATGACATCGAATTTAAGAACACTCAAGTCCTCTCATCAAATTTCAGCTATAACACTTGCCTATAGAGAGAAGCCATAGAAATATTCAAACACAAAAATAATTTTAACCGTAATGAAGAAGCACTTCGTATAAACAAAGCATGGGTTCCCGCATTACAGAAGCTTCAGTCACATAAGCATAAAAATAGTAAACACATGCAACAGTCACTTCCCGACCAGAGCCAATCAGCATGCAATCAGCCTTAGCCCCACCCCTCTCCAGCCAATATAAATTAGGACGTGCGGACACCTGCTTCTTTCGACTTCTGACTTCCACAGCAGACGGATCAACCTTGATGATGCTAGGCGCAGCTCCTGGCGAAACATTGGTTCACTCAAGAACTTCTAAACCACGGCCCATAAGCCTGGAACACCACAGTTATCTTCATATCTGTATAGTATTTATTGCTTCATTGTAACTAGCTTCATTTTTTACATAACTGCATATAATGTTCACAGCATTTAGAAAATTATATCTTAAGAAAAGGTGCCAACAAGTATCACTAACTACACACCAAAATCTTGCATTGAACTATCAGTAAACACTGTTCAGGAGAGCAGTGGATAGTTTTAATTTTAAAACAACATTTAACGTTCCTGTTGTTCAGAGCTTACTAAATAGAATAAAGTTAAAGAACCAGAAGGACAAGAGCATACTAGTTCAACTTAAAGTTATATTAACAGAAGTTATGACTTATCTTTGTTTACTTCTTGAAGCAATTACTCAGGATCATGCACTGAAACAGGAAAATGTGCTTTGTTTATTCTTGAAACAATAACTTAGAATCTTAGAATGCAGAAAAGTGGAGTTTGGACAGGCTGTTTCAAAATTTGTCATCACTTATAGTTAGATGGACTACAAGGACAAATTTCTAACAGTATTTTTGCACATATGAACAACAGTAAATGTTTGTGCTCATGTTTATGCTGTGGGTATTTGAACTAGACAACAATGCATGGTTATGATGGGCTAGTCGCATAAAGCAAGCGCTTCCTAGTACCGCATTTCTTATGCTTTCTAAAACTGAGTGCCACATAATTGTGTTTCAAAAGCAATAACTCTTAAAGAGTGGAATGCATTTAGTTTTTTTCTATGTGAAGTCTTATAAGAAGATGCTACATTTTCTTAGTTGTATTTGACTTTTGGAAAGGGTGGTGTGGATTTTTCCAAATGTGTTTACTGGAAAGAGTAGCTTAGGTTTCCTAAATATCTTTCACAGAAAATTTCCAAAAGAGAATATCTGCAATGCCTGGTTTATTGCTAATAGAAATGATTATCTAAAATAGAAAAATTGCGTAAATATTAAGATTTTCATAAAATATGATAGTAATACATTGTGAAATATAATTTTTGTATAAGATGCATTAAATTTTGCCTATTGCAAAACATAAAAAATGCTTGCTTTCATAATGGTAAGCATGATTTAGAATAGTAGTTGGCAAGTGGTGAATTGTGACACAGGAGCAAGCAAATGCTAATGAGGCACTGTTAGAAGAAGACACAAGCAGTACACATGAAACAGCAGCTGATGAGAAGTTTCATGGTAGATTATCCTGTATATCTTTGTGTCAAAGTATTTGCTCATATATTGAAGAGCATTTACACGTTATGTGTAATGTTGCAAAGTGCAGTAGTAAAAGATTGCCAACACCTGGTGCATTAATTGTATCTGAAAAAATTCCTGTTTACAGAGTAAACAGTATGGGGATATGGCAAAATATTTTAATTTGTCATGAGGTGTTACACTATGTTACAAGGTGTTAAATATGTTAATTTATGGTGCCATTATTCACTGTATTGAGTGAAGAAATATAGCAACTATGAGAACAGGATTGGGAAAAGCTGGAACAAAAGTTAAAAAAGACATTGCTAAATGAAATAGAGGAACACAATGTTCTGAAGGTGTTCTATACCTAAGTTACCTAATTTTATTGAGATTATAAAGAGGAGATGTCCCTTTAAGGATACATAACATGTTTGTGTTACAATAGCAAAGAAATTCTTTTCTAGCAAAGTGGAAGAATGTGAATCTGACAGTGTGTCACCAAGAACAGTTGCGCTCTGGATCCAGGATGTGGCAAACGATTTTCATGATTATCTACTAGAGTCTTGGTGACAATTCATTGCATATTCACTAGTGATTGATATTACAGACATATGGCTATATTCATCAGAGGGTTGGTAAAAGTCTTAACGTGAGGGAAGAGTTTTTGGATCTTATTCCAATGAGAGGCACAACAAAGGAATCTTGACATTTGTAC
Organism: Mantis religiosa; assembly: GCA_030765055.1. NCBI lineage: Eukaryota > Metazoa > Arthropoda > Insecta > Mantodea > Mantidae > Mantis > Mantis religiosa. The sequence goes on from CM060953.1 coordinate 98,033,727, forward strand.
ATGCCTTCAACAGAGTATTCATCGTTTTGCTTTACCATGGAGTAGTCTTATGTCCATAACAACCGATGGCACAGTATCTATGGGGGTCAGAAGCAGAGATTGGTAGGTATATGGAAAAAAAGAATGAACTAAATGAATATACTATATGAAATAATTGATATCTTTGTATAATTCATCAGTAGAATCTCTGTGTTAAAAATTGTACACTTAATAATGTCATGCATGTAGTTGTGATGACCACCAGTTCATCAGTTCAAAAGGCTAGTGTCATCAATAGTTGAAACCTTTTCTTGAAAAATGCAACAGTCAGTATGGTGATATACTGTATCACTGTGGTACATGCTAAGTTGTGGAAAGGTTACTAACTCTTTCTTTGAACTCAAAAGATGAAATCGCAGTATATGCAAAATACTCACATGGAATTGAAAGATGAAAATTGGATTTATGATCTGACTGTTTCAGCAAGGGACATAAATGTCTTGAATATCTCACTACAAGCAAAGGATAGCTAATATGTGAAACATAATGGCAGTCTAAATGCCTTTAGACAAAAACCAAGATTATGGAAATGCAAGTTAATCAGCAGAAATGCAGCATTTGCATTAATTTCTTAACCCGTGTAAGTGTAATTTTATTTTGAACATTATAAATAATCATGCAGAATAGTCGCATAAGAGCAGAAGATGCAAACGATGATTTGCGAAACATGTCCTCAAAATAGGTACGAAAGTGAAGCAGATGTGTAATAAATACGACTCATCTAAAAATTAATAATTATTTCGCTTCACTGTGGTGTTCCAATACAGTTAAATCTCGATATATTGAAGAGACGTCAAGTCAAGAGGAACACGCGAAAGTTAGATCCAGCCAATTTTAAGAGTCGCATAATAGCAGAAGATGCAAATGATGATTTGCGAAACATGTCCTCAAAATAGGTACGAAAGTGAAGCAGATGTGTAATAGATACGACTCATCTAAAAATTAATAAATGCAGAATAAGTTATACCTCTATTTTGTAAATTAAATAATAAGTAACTTATAAATACGTTAAATATGAAGCTATTATCAGTGAAATATATACAAATATAACAATTTGTAACTTAAAACTTCACTTATCTTATTACAAACTATGATAATTCTTCTTATAAATTGTCCGGAATTGCGATTTCATGTAAAACTTTTACACATCTTCAGCCGGAAACAACAAATCTGTCGCCATCATTACGAACACTAGATGTTAATATGTTCTTATTAGTACTACCAAAATCTGAAAATAAAACAAATTTAAAAACAGAATCGACTGCCGGTATTTCAAAATTCATTACGCGATGTTTGTTTTTTAAAATAAATATTTTTTCCCAAACCATTAAATCTATCGGACCATTTAATTGTTTTAATAATTTAACTCTGAGCTAATGGCTTCATTGCCGAAGCCTAGCATTTGAAAACAACAACAACATAATTTAACTTCTGGATTTATTTCATGGTTAAATGTCCAAAAATGATCTGCTACGGCCGTTTTATCAGTCTGTTTATACTTAATGTGATAAGATTTGTGATGCTGGATTTCAGTTCAGCTCCTCTTGGAAACCGGCCTTAAAAATGGAAATCAATCAGCTTAAGAAGCCCAGTTCTATATAGCTTGATCATTAAATTAAGTAGTTACGTTTCTCTTGACCTGGCATTTAATTTACTGCAGTCTTTTGTTCTGTGATGTGAGTATTGGTAGTGTTTTATCTTTGTTGGTTTTTGTGTTTAGTGCTATAACATTTCTTATAAATATCCTAATGATGGGAACGATGTATGCTCCCAAAACATGAATTTGTAATCATCTTTTGTAATTTTGTAGTTTGTAATCATTAACTTAAGAAATTGATGTTAATATTTCTTCCTTCTTTCTAATGAAGATTGATTTTGAAGGCAAATCCCGTTCATCCTCAGTTCAAAACAAACTCCGTTGTCAAGGAATTCTTGGTTACCATGCTTTTTCTTTTTGTTATGTTATGTTTTCAGCATTACCAACATTTGAAGACGAAGCAAACCTAAAAACAGAATCAACTGCTGTTATGTCAAAATTCATTACGCGATGTTTATTTCTTAAATAAACTAAAATTAATATAAAATAAGGTCCCAATTTTATAAGGGTTTTTATTAGTTTGATTTTTATTTGTGCTCCCCCTGTGATAATCACCCCCCCCCCTTCCCAGTATCATGATTACTGCAGCCTTTATTGTATACATTCAATTTCCTGTTATTTTTGACAAGTAAGATATTTCTATGGACATACAGAAAAACTACAATTAGTTTCTATGAATGTTTCTGTACAGGATTGTTGGTACCTGAGGTACATGCATATGATACAATTTTTTTGTATTTTTAATATTTTGTCAATATTGGGATAAATAATAAGGCATCAGGACAGGTGGGAAAATTTAATTACTTGGGTTATAATGTAACCTTTAAACCGAATAATGAAGAAATAAGTAATAAAGTGAACAAATTCAAAAATTCGAATATACATGGGTCATTCAAAAATTAGTGGCAACACTGCCTGCATTTGGAACTGTCAGCATAAATCATGTAAGCTGATAACAATAAAAAAAAGAGCATCTAATGTCTGTTAAGTGTGAGTTTGAAGACAATTTTATTTAATAAGACATTTTTAGTATGTTTAATTGTAGGCTGTTATTTTTAGTGTTCTAAATATGTTTAGTAAATATGAACAAAGATGCTTCATTAAAATTCAGGTTGCAAGAGGTATCAATGCTTGACAATGCCATACAGAATTAGTGGAAGCTTGTGGTAGACAAACTTTACCTTATCGTACCATGAGTAGGTGGGCAAATGCATTTCGTAGAGGAATGGAAGATGTTCATCAAAAATATGGAGCTGGTAGACCGCAATCAGCAAGTGATGATGTGCATGTGAACACTCACTAGAAGAACATCATTGTTGGACTTGTATTGAACTAGCAAAGGAAGTTGGAGCTGCTCCGGGCACTATTCTCCACTTTCTTAAGAAGAAGTTAAAGATGAGGAAAATCTGCGCTCAATGGTTTTCACACAATCTTATAGAGGAAACAATGTGGCCGAGGAGGGAAACTGCAAGATTACACTTAGAGAGCTATGAATGTGAAGGCGAGCGTTTTCTTTGACGTATCATAACATTAGATGAAACCTGGATTGATGCTACCAACCAAAATTAAAGAGACAATCAAATGTGTGGCAGCACATTGATTCACTACGGCCAAAAAAGTATTGTCGCGGCAACGCACATAAAAGTTTCGTGCGGAGCTATAACGCGGCTTGTTTACACAAAGGAACTGAGAAAGATAGCACGCAGATTAAGGTCTACCGAAACAAACTGAGATAAATGGAAATTTATGGTAACATCTTGATTATTCGGTTTCTTTATTGTTCTGGAAATCTCTCGAATTTATCAATGAGGTATTTAAGAAGGCGGCGACTCGCTAAGAGATGTCGTAAGCAGTAAACAGCTGTGAAGTGTTGTAACGAGAGCTGATGTAAACAGATCGCTGTGTGTTATTGTTATCGACCTTGGTAGATTGTGATGCATATGCTATGTAATGCGACTACTGTAAGAATAGAACAGAGGTATTTCTACGCAAATAAAGGACATTTGGAATATCTGCAACTCGGACTCTTAATTCTACGAACCCACAGTCACAACTGGTGTCAGGAGTGCGACATAGCACGACATGGAGGCTACATTGGAAAAGATTTTGGAGAAGATGGTGGAAATGAAGGCCGAACTCACCTCGGTAAAGAAGACGGCGAATGACAACCTCGCTGCAAAAACAGAAGTGGCAAATAACAGCCTGGCCGCGAAGCTGGAGACCACAAATAGCTAGGCAGCGGAACTGAAAGAAATGAAGGCGGCTAACATCACCGAGAAAATGGAACAAATGAAGGGCAAATTAACGACGAAGACGAAAGCTGCAAATGGCAACTTGGCTACGACGATGACTGCAAGATGACAGAATTAACCGCGGAAATGAGAGCAGCGAACGACGACCTGGCCACGGAAATGAAGGCCGAATTATCGGAAATGAAGGCTGCCAACGAGGCCCTTGCCGAAAAATTTGAAGAACAGTTGGCCGGCGTGAGGGAGGAAGTCTCAGGGTTGGGCGAGCGCATTAATAACTTAGAGGGAAAGGCCGACAATAACACCAAATCCTTCGAAGACCTGGCAAACCGCGTTAACGACCTGGAGGGAAGGCCGACAGCAACACGAAGTCCCTGAACGCCATGGTAGAGGACATCGTCGGCAGGAGATTGAAGGATTTAAAGGTCGACTCGCCGGGACGCGACACATCTGCGCGTGTCAAACCTCCTAAATACGACGGTGCGACAACTTTCGAAGTCTTCCGTCGCCAGTTCGACACGGTGGCCAAACACAAGTGGTTACCAGAGGAAGAGGCTGCACAACTAATAGCCAGCTTCCAGAGACAGGCCGCGGAAGTCCTGAATGCGGTCCAGACAGCGGCGGCACCTAAGGACATCTGGGAGGCCCTGGAGAATCGCTTTGGAAACCACCGCTTAGCCGCAGCGTACCGAAGCCAGTTGAAATCAAGGTTGCAGCAGCCAGGTGAGACACTACAGGAGTTCGCCCTGGCAATTGAGCAGCTGGCCAGCAAAGCCCTAGTCGATCTCCCACCAGAGTTCGTATCCCGAGAGGCTGCCTACACTTTTGTCGACGGGGTACGAGACACTGAGATTCGTCAGCGCCTAATGCTCGGCGATTACAAAACCATCCATGCGGCGCTAACGGCATCATTAAGGATGGAGGCGGCCAAGGTGACGGCTACCCCGACGTCGCGAACCAAGAGTATCCGCTACACGGGAGACCGAAGACCGGTCGAAGGACGCCGGCGAAGACCTAGTGGCTTGTGTTGGGAGTGAGGACAGCCGGGACACCTGGAGAAAGACTGTCCACACCAGAAAGAGCAGCCGGAAAACGAGTAAGGGCCGTCGTGGAGAGGGGCACGTCGGTGCCATCACCTCGAGTGATATTGCGCGCCGTCAGCCGGCGTATGGATGACAGCCTCATCGCGGACGTTTGGGTGAGAGGGAAGCCGTGCCGCGTGCTCATAGTCACCGGGGCAGCCGTGACCATCAGAGCTGACATAGCCAAGGGTTTGCCGTCCAGGAAACCAAGCCGACCATACCAGCTTATGACGGCATCGGGCGACACCTTGTCTGTGGAGAAGGAGGCTCTGCTGAAGTTGACCTTGGGACGGAGTGCCGTGCGTCTGTGGGTGTTCGTCGCGAAGGTGGCTGAAGAGGTGATACTGGGATTGGATGCCCTCAGGAGCCACGAGGCGACGGTCGACGTCGGCAGGAAGGTCCTGCGGCTCAATGGAGAAGAGGCGATACTCCGGCAACCCGAAGAACGCCTTGGAATCTGCAGGGTCATCTTGAAGGAAGACGTGGTGGTCCCCGTGAGAAGCGACGTGGTGGTGACGGCGCGACTGGAAGTACAGCGAATGAAGAACATTGTTGGCGTGCCGAGAGGAGGTGCCAGTGAGGCTGATTAACCTAGCGGACACCAATCACGACGTCCAGGCCGTATCGGAGATGGGGACGTGCGAGCCCGTGGTCATCGTGACAGCAATCGACAAGACACAGGAGCCGGTGCCAAAGCAAAACCTGGGGCCCCGGCTGGAAGGCTTACTGGAGAGGGCGGCTGATCACCTGATCGCAGAACAGCTGAAGAAGACGCTTTGCAGTGCTCTAATTTTGGGATTCCCAGAACCAGGTGGCACCTTCATTGTGGACACCGATGCCAGCAACCATTGCATTGGAGGCGTCCTATCCCAAGTCCAGGACGGCCATGAGCGGGGATAGCCTACTACAGCAAGACCCTGTCCAAGGCAGAGAAGAAGTACATTTGTCATATTGGTGTTCTAATTTAATTAAACCATCTCTGTAGTGTGGTTTATCATGGCCCTCAAAATTGCTGTTTACCACATCAATGACCTCCTCGTTGCTATTAAATCTTCATCCTCTAAGAAATTTTTTGAAGTTTTCAGGAACAGGTAGTCACTGAGTGCTAGATCTGGCAAATCACGATGAGCTGGAGCATTGTCTTGAAGAAACAAGATTTTTTCCTTTGCCAAATGAGGTCTTTTTCTTTTCACCTCATCACTCAAATGTGCAGTAAGCTTGCGTAGTGGTCACTAGTGATGCTTTTACCCTTTTCCAAATAATCAACAAAAATAATTCCCTGTGCATCCCAGAAAACACTCACCATAACCTTGTTAGCTGATAAAATTGACTTTCCTTTTTTGGAGTTGGTTCACCTGACGCAATTCATTGTTATGACTGTGATCTACTTTCTGGAGTGTAGTGATATGTCCAAGTTTCATCCATGGTAATAAGTCGTCTCAAAAATTCAATAGGATTTTTATGGTAGAGCTCCAAATTCTTAACAGAAAGTTTTTCTTTGTAACTTTTGATCAGGTGTCAACATGGCACCCATCTTGCACAGACCTGTGAAACCCCAAAACATTACCTAAAATATTACCTGCACGTTCTTTTGATATGTTTACAGCCTCTGCTGTCTCAAACAACTTTAACCTGTGGTTAAACTAGTGCTCGTGCATCCCATTTTAAACTCTGCAACTCACCTTTTAATCATTGTATGTGAAGGGGGAGAGTCTTTCAACGTACTGTCCATTTCTTTCTTGATTTCTTTAGGCCTTAAGCCTTTCAAATGGAAGTATTTTATCACTGTTCGTTGTTCCAAATCCTCCATTTTCGTTAAACCTATACTTGTCTAATTCAAAATTCTGTCATTCGAAAACTAAGCAACCTATTGGCCTGTAACTGTGGATACAAGCTAGTCTAAACTATATGATGCTATCCGTCAAACTGGCCCAGTGGTGCCATCTCTATGTGAAGCCCGGGATTTATCAGCTGACCCTCATGTGTGTGTGGTAGTATCTACAGCATTTCCTTTTTACTAACTTTTTTGATACTCTGCACTTATTTTTTAACTGTGGTGCTAATTATTTATTAGGATGTCCTCTGAAACCAGAATTTTCTAATTTTGTAATTAAGAAGGTAATCATGTGAGACAGTGTCGACAAATTTTGAGAGGTTCTAAATAGTTTCTTGCAGCCTTTTTATTGCTATATTTCAATTTCAATACTTCAGATTCTGTTGTAACTGTTACAGTTGAGAGTTTATCTCTAAAACCTTGTTGAAAATGATTAGGAATATTAGCTTTTTAGAAAAACATTGTAGTAAGAACCTCAAGTACTAACCACAGTAATTAGTATTTGAAACATTTTTATGTATTGTTTGCATTACTCCTTTTTTAACACATTTGGAAATAAGCCTTCTTTCCTTGATTAATTTATTAAATAAATCAACATATTCAATAGCTCTCATTTGCAGTATTTTAATATCTTGGGTTACATCCCATCCCTCCCTGCTGAATTCTGAATTTTAAAATTACTTAATAGTTTGTCAATTTCCTCTATAATTGTGTCATAAAGATACATACTATCTATTTTAGTTTTGACCTTAGTTATGTTGCTACTGATATGTTGTTGTTAAATATGGCTTTATTTTGGAAATCAATCCATTACAATATGAAGTATATAATCACAATTGGTTACATACAAGTTATAATTACTATGAATTAGAGTTCATAATTTGTTCATTAATTGTGTTGCATCCCAATAGAGTTTACAGATGTTCAATTAGGTTTGTTGTTCTTTGTCCAAGCCAGGACACATCAGCAGACGTTTGGAGTTCATAACCATACCACTGTCACAGACAGAGCAACTTGTTGGAAACACTCCAATCCTTTGTACATGTTCTGTCAGACAGTCATGTCTGATAATTACTCTGAGGTATGCCACTGCCTCCTTTGTTCTGTTGTTGCTGTAGGTGTTCCAGGTATTCTGTATGTTTTCCCTTGGTTTGCCTTCTGCTTTCATTGCTATTTCACTTAGGTATGTATTTTTAATTTTTCTCTGTACAGCCCTCTTGAGTGTTTCTGATGTGATTAATTTTTGTAGTGGTTGTACTTGGATCCTTTTCCTTGCTAGTTGATCACCTACTTCATTTCCCCCTATTCCCACATGTGAGGGAACCCACTGGAACGTCACGGATTTGTTTCTGGTTCCGAGTTTAATGGTTTGTTTTATATCAGTGATAGGTTTTGTGGTGGTTGCTTTTGTTTGATGTTGCTAGTTTTGTAAATAAATTGAGTCTATACAGGAGGTTGTTGACTTCTAAATGGATGGTATAAATTTCTGCTTCAAAATTGGTCATACGTTTTCCCACAGGGGTATATTAGAAAAGTAGAATGCAATGTACTCCAGTATCTGCTTTATCTACAATTTCTGATATATTCTAAGCCACTGTGGTTCTGAATATTTTTCATGTATCAATTCTGTTGCAATTGATCTCTTGATTATATCTGGGGTCTCTCTTTTCGTGATGGAATCCAGTGTAAGGATGTTAATATAGATTAATATAGATCAGGGGTTTATTATTTCACTTCCTGTAGTAGATATGTTTGCATCTAAATTTTTAAGAAGATTTTGGCATGCTTCTATGGGTGGAATTTGTGTTTTTAAGTGGCTTAGTGGCAGGTGCAGCTCGTACTTAGGTGCTACAGCATAATAGTCATTTGCTGGAACAAATGTCTTTACTTTTTTTTTTTTTTTTTTTTTGCTTTTGTCAAATTTTACACGCTAGCAAGAAGCAAGCATAGCTATGGCACACTTAAAAGTAACACATGACCACTATTTGTGCTACACCAAAGAGCAGTGTGTTTGCGGGAATGCTGTCCAATGAACGCACGTGACATACTGGCATCTTGCTTTGAAACCACTCCTGTGATTGGCTGTTTTTACTTGGGATTGTGGTACAGCCAAACAGAGCACAAAAGCTTGCTGCTTGCTGTAGTGTTTTCAATGTCATCTGCAGTAGTTACAGTAAACTACTACCGCTGGAAGTTCTCTCTTGCAGGTATTTGCTTGCAGGCGGAAGTCAGGAATGTATGTTGGCACTACTGGCTTTAGTTATTAACAAATTTGAATTATTTGCTTACTCAAAACACTTGTGCAATTCAAGCTATACTGTTATGGTTGATGGCATCACCAGTCTTTTGCGTGCACTAACATGAATTCGGGGAGCAGTTTAATCAATTACCCGTTCTCTAGAAGAACCCTGGAGGAAAAGTGCAAGTCAAGCAATTGGGTAGGCAAACTCCAAAACTAATTATAATGCAGTGTGCAAAAGGAGCGAGAAATAATTCCTACACCAGGTGCTTTAACCTCGAAGTGTGTGAGCATAAGTGGATATGTGGATGCCAAGAAAGAAGTACTCTGTTCTGCTTTCCATGCCTGCTCTTCAGAAACAATGATTCTTGGAGCACAGTGGGAGTGGTAGATTTAGGTCACGTAAATGTGCTTATTAGTAAGCATGAAGAAAATGCAAAGCATTTAAATAATTTACTAGATTTAAGGGCTTTAGGCAATATAAACATTACAACACAGTTAAGTCGTGCCTTTTAAGAAGCTAGGCTGAAACATTACCAACAAGTTGAAAAAAATATGTAGGCGTATGCTATCATGTATATTTAATTGACTGCATTAAGTTGTGTGGTGCTTTGGAGCTCGCTTTAAGAGGACATGATGTAACTGAATGTTCTGTAAATCCCGGCATATTCTTGGGTTTAATACATTTCGTCAGTAGCATCGATAGTGCTGTGAAAGAACACATGGATTCAAATAATATTTTCAAAGGAACCTCGAAAACAATCCAGAATGAACTCCTTAACTGTATGTTGAAGTTTGCCGCGAGGTAATAAAGGAGGGGATGAAAGAAGCTGACTTTGTGGCTGTTATGTTCGATGAAACTACAGACATTTCTTATCAGTTGTAGCTTCTGATTGTGTTTAGGTACAAGAAGGATGATGTTCCATATGAGAGTTTTCGGGGACTTTTGAACCCAGAGGTACAAAATGCAGAGGCAATTTCTGAGAGCATTTTGAAAGCTCTTAATGTATTATTTATAGAAAAGCCTCAGAAGCTCATTGCACAGACATACGATGGAGCCCCTGTGATGAGCGGTGCTGTAGGAGGAGTTCAAGCATAAGTTCAGTATCAAATGCTCAGCTCATCAATTGAATTTAGTTATGGAACATACAGCGTAGCAAAATAAGTTCACCACAATATTTTTTCTTGACGTAGCTTTTCCTGCAGGTTTTTTTTTTTCACCTTTTTTTCTTTCAAGATCCGAACAACGTTTAGCTGCCTTACAATAATTGGCAGCCAGACTAGTTCCTTATGGTTCTGCAACTAGGTGGAATTTAAGATTCAGATCTGTTATTATGATTTTTGAAAATCAAGATGAACTGTTGCATTGTTTAGTGAAACTGGAAAATGGTACAAACGATAAGGCTAGTCTAGAAGCAAATGGACTTTGGTGCTGTTTAGAAGATATGCATTTCTTTACATGGTTGAAGTTCTTCCATAACTTAATGCAACATGTTGATATACTTTATAATCAACTACAGTTGAGATTAACTGATGCAATTAAAGTGATGTGTTGAACGACCTGTCTTCTTTTATTCGGTGCATTTTGGATATTCGAGGGGCAGTTGACAGTATGGACTTTATATAGAATAAAAAGAAGTATTTCAGAAAGTGGAATGCCATTGTTATTAAAATTAGGCAAATGAGTCAACCTTGTATATACTTTTCTCCACTTACAAGTTTTTTTATGAAGACTAGTTTCTGGGAACCTCTTCCCTATCGTCAGTTCTGTGGTTGACTCAACTGACAGTTCACAGAACTGACGATAGGGAAGAGGTTCCCAGAAACTAGTCTTCATCAAAAAACTTGTAAGTGGAGAAAAGTATATGCAAGGTTGACTCATTTACCTAATTTTAGTAAGTATGGACTTTGTTTCCCGTGAATCCACAAGTAAGCGTCAAAAAGTTGAGCCTCTGAAAATTAAAGCTAAAGAAGTTGGTGATCGCATCATTCAGGAAGCTAACATCGAGTTCAGTTGCTAAGTCATCTTGATGCATCTCAACCATTAAACTGTAAATTATTTGGCAGTTTCCTACATCAGTTTCCTGAACATGAACTTCAAACTGCTGTTGATACATATACAGTACTGAACAAGAAAATGCTGAAGACATAGCTCAGCATTCTGTATGGAAGGTCTGATTTTAGAAATATTGATAGAACTGTACAATTATTGCAGTATATAATCTCAAACAGCATGCAAGATTCAATTTCTGAAGTGACCACTTTGTTGAAAATTTTAGTTACAACACCAATATCCACTGCAGAGCCAGAAAGATGTTTTTCATGCTTAAAGTGCATAAAAAGTTTCTGAGAAACACCAAGTCTCAAAAACGCTATACTGTCCTAGCAATGTTGTCAGTGGAGAAGAGCATTGTCTGTAAGATGGAAGATTTTAACATGAGTCATTGATAATTTCAGCAATAGAAAGGAGCACTGCATGAACTTTGTGATTCGACATTAAGTAAAACTCTTAAGTATTTTTTTAACAATAGGTAGCTTTGTAGCACACTCCTAATTTTATCCACCGGCCGCCACTGCTTGGTGGATAATTTTCTATCCATTTAGCACTTTGTGAAGATTTTATTTTTATAAAGGTGTTTATAGCTTGCTTCTTTATTTCTGCTTTTATGGGTGGGTTATTTGCATAGCTGTTATGAGTGTAGTTTTTACTTATCCTGTTATAATATGGAGAGCTTTGTTTTGAGTTTTTTCGAGTGTATTTAGATTTTTTCCTACAGCAGAGATCAAGTCCTCACTTCCATATTTTATTATTGGTTTCACATAGGTATTATAAGTTCTATTTAGAGTGTTTTGCGTACATCCCCATTTGGCTTCTGCTAATCTTGTCATCATAGGTATCCGTTTCTCTACCTTTTCTTGAACTGCAAGTGTATGCTTGTTGAATTGGAGTTTGTTGTGTAATACTACTCCTAGATACTTTGTGTTAGAGCTCTTCTGGAGTTTGATATTGTCAATATATAAGTCAAATGATGGATTTCCGTGTCGTAGTGAGAAGAATTGGTACACAGTTTTTGCTTTATTGATAATCATCTTGTTCTCAACCGCCCATGTTTGGAAAGTTTCTAATGCTTTATTCATATTTTCTTGAAGTATTTCCTTCATTTCATGACAAATTTTGTGCTAGTCCATATTGTTAAATCATCTGCAAACATGCTAACTTCAACAACTTCACTATATTTTATTGTGTTCACTAAATCATTTACATATACATTAATGTACAGCTACTGATTGCTGCTTTAGGTAGAACAATCTTGCTTTGTTTGAAATTTGACTTCTTCTCATTCCAACATGTATTCACACATCTTTGTGTCAAAAGTTTTCTAATCCAGCTTAACCTATTTCCTCATACTCCATACATATCCAGTTTTTTATAAGGTTTCCTCTCCTCACAGTATCATATGCTCATTGAAAATAGATGAATACTGCTAATGAGCTATATTTGTTGTTGAAGTTTGATTTTATGCTTTGTACTAATTTCAAAATAGCATTGGAAGTTGACATATTTGTTCTAGATCCTTATTGTTCTTCTACTATGGTATTTTGTGACTTGAGATAGTATTTTAATCTTGATATTATTATTTTTTAAATTTTTTAGCTATTATAGAAGTCAGTGAAATTGACCTGTAGGATTTTATGTCCTGTTTCTGTTTTCCTGTTTTGAGGATTAGTATGATCGTGTCTTTTCCCATTTATTTAGTAGATATAGATATGCTTTCCAAAAAGTATTGTAGATTGACAGAAGGAAGTGTTTTGCTTTTTCCCCCAGATGTTTTAGTAGTCCTGTGAAGATGTCTTGGTTGTTTCTTTACTTGAATATTTTTTATTGGTATATTCAATTCTGCTATGTTATATTCTTTGTTGAATAGTGGTTCAATTGTATGTATTCCTGTACACTTTGATGTTTAAAGACTATTTGTTTCTTCTTTTGAGTCTTATTGAATTTATATTGGCTTAAAAAGTGTTTATTGAAACTTGTAGCTGTTTTCTGGGGATTTATCTCTTCCATATCTCCAATTTTCATGGGATGGTTTGTCTTTTGTTTCTTCTTATTGTTTAGTGAGTTCATTAGTCGGTAAGCTTTTTCTCCATCAGTTCTGTAATCCATACTATTTGAGAGGTTGTCCCAAGTCTGTTGTTGAGGTTGATTTATTTTCTGCTTCATGATTGTGCATTCCTTTCACCATTTAATGACATCTTTCTGATTTTCTAGCATCTTTCCTTGTGTTCTTTCCACTTCTGCTCTTGCTTTGTCTTGGATTTTCTTTTGGTCTGTGAGATCATCATTCCATTAGACTACTCGTCCTCTTGGGATATTACTTTTGGCACTTCTTCTTAGTGCTTCAGGAAAGAAAAAAAAAATGTGGTTGCTTTATAGGGGTTATTTTCTCTTGTTGATTGTTGATATTTTCCACCATATTTGTGAATCTGGTCCAATTTGCTCTTTTAAAGATCGACATAATTTTTGTAGTTTTATTTTTAACTTTGATTTGTTGTTATTGTTTTGGTCATTCTATGACTGCTCCCAGGGTCTCCGATTACTGATTTCTTGTATATGTCTAAAAGGTTTGCTGTTACTATGTTTAAATCGGGATTTGTGGTGCTCCCTGATATGTTTTCGGATCATCTTTATTATATAAAACAAATAATGCATTACTATTTGCAAAATCTTTTATGATCTATCCTGTCTTATTTTGATAAGTGTATACCCATTTGGGTGAAGCAGCGTTGAAGTCACCAACTGTAACTGTGTTTTTTTTTTTTTTTTTTTTGTTGTTGTTGTTGTAAGTGTTAGTATGTCCAAATTGAGATTTTTGTTGTTTGGGGGGGGCTATAAACTCCATATATTTTTAATTGATCTCTTCCCTTCCATATGTCAGTAGATATGATCTCTGATGTGGCATGTTTGTTCATTTTTTTTATTGTCTCAAACTTAAGGTCAGATTGTTTATTGAGACAAGAATACCACTAGCAACTTGTCTTTTCTTAAAAGGCCAAGGATTGAGCAGTCATTTATATTATAGTATTTGATGTTCTCAGTGATATTTGCTTCTTGGATTTCTATGATGTCAATTCTTTTGTCTACTGCAATTTTCTTGGTTTGTCATTTTGGCCCAGATAAGCCGCCTGCATTCCATTGAAGTATATTAAATTCTATATTTTTAGCCCTGAGAAGGGCCATTTTTTGTTTGTATTTAGTTGTTTGATTATTTGCCATTGTTGTTATTCATTTAGCTCCAACCAAGTGTGACTTAGGATTGTCACAGACACAAATAACTTTGCCCCCCCCCCCACCTTACTGATATTATTACAATTATTAAGATCATTTCGTAAAAACTGAAGCTAATGACAGTGAAGCAATGCAAATATTACAATAAAATATAATTGTGATGCATTCCACTTAACTGTTTGAAAAATTCTTCAGGACTAGTTTAGCAATCCATCCATTGCATCATTAGCTTGCTGATTTTTGTTTTCCTGTGCTGCTAGGTGATGGATTGTTCATTAACTGCCATTTACTGGATGCAAAACAAATTTATGTATTGAATCAATCAGCAGTATTTCAAAACACATCACAAGATTTCTATCTTTCAAGATAAATATTTTCTCCCAAATCATTACATCTATCAGTCCAATTACTGTAATAATTTAGTTTGTGGATTTATTTCATGATTTAATGAACAAAAATGATCTGCTACAGCTGATATATCAATCTGTTTATATTTAATATTTCTAAAATGTTCCTTCACTCTGGTTTTCATATTACATTTGGTCCCTCGAAAGTAAAGCTAGTCGCAATCTGTAATATTATATTATTTCTAGTTAAATCAGTACAGAGTATTCCTTCGGCTTATTAATTATTATTAGTATATTTTTATGTGTATTTATTAAGTATCATTATGTATCATTTGACATGTCCAACATTGATTGTACTTCTTTGTACTAAACAATTAACAGGATTAATAAATTACTTACTTAATAATTTAAATGATAAAAAAATGTATCATTCCTTGTTATAGGACAGTTGATGGACAAACTCCTGTTCACATAGCTGCAGCATGGGGACGGATAAACATTCTTTATGATTTGTTGGCATATGGTGGAGATCCATGGCTTAAAGACAGTGACAGTAAAAATGCTTTTGATTATGCTTATGAGCAAGAGCACTGGGATGCCATAGCTCTTCTCAAACAGTTTGAAAATGGTGACATGTACAGCAAAGATGAATGCAGCAAGACTTATCTCACATTTGGTAAGTAATCCAGGGATCTAGTAACATCTTGGTTGAAGCATACGTCATATACGAAACATAGATGGGTTTTTAAAGGTGTTTCATATTGCACAAAATACATGAGAAGTGTTACAAGCAGAACACTTTTGCAACACTAGGAAAATCTTTGTGGGTTAACTTTTCTTAGTATTATGAAAGTTTAATTGTTTCAATGTTAATGTCTCATATATGTATAGTGTGATAAGTAGAGGCCAGATGTTAGGCAATATGTCTATTCTCAATAATTTTAGATGTCATAAAAGGACTTAATTTTACTTCAACCCACTACAATTAGAGCAGTTTTTTAAAAGGTTAAATTTGCTTAATTTTTTCCTATTTTAACATATAATATGTATAATTGACTATTTCTGTTTTTATAAGAGAAAAAAATGTATTTTATTGAAAAATTAGAATTGCTTCTTGTTGTCCACGGGGAGCACAATTTAGATGTAATGGATTTCATCTAATCAATAGATTTTCAAGTGTCATAGGTACTAAAGACATGCATTTATTTTTACTGTTAAAACCTCAGTCATGAGTTTAATTAATTTTAATATTAGTCAAGGTAATTGAAACTAGAATAAAAAGCTCAATTGTTATGTTCTTTACTCTATAATTTATATTACATCATTACTGCTAGTTAAGAAATTTTGCAGTATTATCAAATTACTAGATATAATGGAGTTTACAAATAACAGTTTTAATATATTCAAGATATTCTCGGAAAGCAAGCCAGGTGAAAATATGATCAGAAATAGACGTTCTGGAAGCATACATCGATCCCATCATCAGGGTATTTATAAGAAATGTTATAAACACTAAATGGATATAACAAAAATCAACAAAGACAAAACACTACCAATACTGGCATTATTGAACAAAAGACTTCGTAGTAAATTAAATGCTAGGCCAGGAGATGGCATGAGTGTTTTAGCAGATATTTTATGTTGTTTAAATTCTCTCAAAATATAAGTTTAAAGTAAAGGAGGCCATGAGAATGATACACAAAAGTTTAGAATTTGTGTAGCCATGGCAACATAATAAAGAAGTTGGAAGTTTTGCAAGAACTAGGTCTTCTGCAAGGAACATTCGTAGAGGATAGTAGATCAGTATTACTTTGCAAGTGTGCATATAAGGAGTTATAAATGGACACATTTGTGTGATGCATAATAGATGCATTAATAGCTGATGCCCTATTAATTTATAATTATTATTTTGCATCATTAGTAGAAGGAGTAAAGGCAATTATCAATAATCTTGAAAATTTCGCAAGAATAAGTATCGAATTGCATATGTGCAATGAAGTATTCTTCTTTGGGAAAGTATGATTGAAAAGTTAATCAGTAGCAGAATTGAATATTTCTCAGCTCCAAGACTACGACTCTGGGTGCAGAGATCATTGCTCGAGAGTAGCCGTGGTAATTTTCAAGAAATTTTGCTAGAACTTCACCAAAGGTGAGAAATCCATCATCATGACCTTCATCTAAAGTGAACTGTTACAGTGTAGAAAACTAATTAGGTCAGGGAAACATAACTACCTAATTACGTAGAAAATGAAGCTAGCTACAGTGAAGCAATAAATATTACACAAATATAAATATTTGTGTAATAACTACTTAATTTGATGATCAATCTGATGATCTTCTTAAGCCGATTGATTTCCATTTTTAAGGCCAGTTTCCAAGAGGAGCTGAACTGAAATCCAGCATCACAATTAAGCATGCTCCTCTCAGAGGAAATGGCCAACTCTCCGCTCCCAGTAACTGTTGCATTATGCCAAGATGGTCATCCCCGAAAGTTGATTCTATGGTCATTATCAAAGCATTGCTCTGCCAGTCCAGACTTCTCAGATTGTATTAAACGAATGCTCCATTCATGTTTGTTTAAAAAGCTTTAGGTCTTATTTTAACTTTTTTAATTTCCCTAAAGTTATGATACATCATCTGGTTTTTACACCTCACCTGGTGTCATGTTGAAATGTATGGCTAAGTACCTACATCCATACCTCCTGGTTGTCCTTTAAAGAACATGAATAATTATATTAGTTCATCTATTTTCCATTTTATTGGGAAGTACGCCACATCCTTAATGTTAAGGAATTCCTTAATATCATCAAATCGCTAGATATAATGCAGTTTGCAAATAAATTTTTTAATTTCCAGAAGTTTACACTTGATGACTTCATTTGATTTTTATAACTTTCCTGGTGTCATGTTGAAAACTATAGCTAAGCACATCCATGTCTGCAGCTTGTCCTTTAACAAACATTAATCAGTCCTATTTTCCATTTTATTGGAATGCCTATCTTATCCTGAGAAAAATTTTGAATATTATGCATATAACAAAATGTTTGGATAGAGTCAGACTGAAAAGTTCAATGCTATAGCTGGGCTTTGATCCATGGATCTCCCAGTCTCTGTTTGCTACATGCTAGCATGGCATTAAATTCTTCGGCTGACTTATATTTTTCCCGGTAAACCACTTGAGATTCTCATATATAATGAGATACGTACTGTTTGTGGCAACTTACTAAGTACTTTAGTCCCAGGCTTCATAGCTACACAACTATTATTAAGCTAATTGATGAAAATTAGTAGTTCTTCTACACTAGCCATCTGTAGGCTAAGGTTTGGATAGAAAGACTGAAAAATTTAAATTTATACTTATATTTATATATGAATTATATTTGAATTTTTCAGTCTGACTCTGTCCTAAATAGCCTCCAGATGGCTAGTGTAGAAGAACAATTAATTTCTATCAGTTAACCCTAATAAGTGTGTAAATGATATTGCTGTCAACAAAAAATAGAGGAATAAGTATATTTATGAATGGTTTGTAGAAGAGCAGATGTAAAAGTAATGTAAATGAAACACTTCAGATTTTTTATGGGTTGTTTTTTCATTTGCTTTTGCAATTTAGAGATTTAGATAGGAAATCAGACCTTGAAATATTGTGAAAGCAGTCTAGCTAATAAAGATGGACTTTTTTATGGCAAAATAGGGCAAATATTAGTACTGCTATATTGTTGTTGTTGACTAATAGCACTGGGGATTAGTTGATTTGCATGATTTCCCCCCTAGCTTCCCTATATAAAGCCTGTAGGTCCCCACTTTTGAGACCATTACATTTGTCCAAATGGTATTTGTTCATGATGACATCCTCTTTACAGATAGTACACTTGGGTTTAGGTATGCAGTGTATTTTATAAAGCTGTTCTGCAAGACAGTCATGGCCAGTTTCCATTCTAAATAGGGCCACTGCAGCTTTTCTTGGTAGTTTTTGTATGACAGTTTTGTCTTCAATGTTCTTATAATCTTTGTCTTTTAATTTATCTTCTTCATCGAGTCTCTGCTGTCTTTTAAAATGTAGCTTAATGTTGTTTAATTGTTTATTAATTTCAGTTTGTCTTACGGGTTTTATATTTTGAATTGCACCATTTTTTTGCTAGTTGGTCAGCCTGTTCATTACCTAAAAGTCCAACATGGCCTGGAATCCATTGCAGGGTGACATGGTTTCTTGATTCGACAACTTTAATTAAACTTCTTACTTCTTTGATGTTTCTTGTTGTTTTGTTTTTATAATTTACAATCCCATCTATGGCTGATTTTGAATCTGTTAAGATAACTATGTTTTGCTTTATGTACGGTCTGTACAGGACATTCTGCAGTGCTGCTTTTATGGCTGTTAGTTCTCCATCATAATGGTTTGAAGTTTCGTCTAGTGTTAGATACTGTGCAAAATGTTTGCAGTATACTCCTGCTCCAGCATCTTGTTTGTTAATAAAGGATCCATCTGTATATATTCGGAGCCATTCTTTTTCTGGATATCTTTCATTTTCTGTGGCTATTGCTATTGCTCTCATTTCATCTGGTAAATTGTTTTGCTTATGTATTGTATATAACAGGTCATTCTTATAATGTATGTCAATATATTCTGTTGGGCTTGTTTCCTCTATTGTTGTATTTGTTGTTGTTATTATGTTCTTGTGTTTTGAGTTATTGATGTATGTTCTGAAGCTTGTTTGGGTATTTAGATTGCTTAAATTATCTGCTGTGTGGTACCACTTGTGTCTATTTTTGTTAACTAGCAGTTTTTGTGCTAGGGTAATTGCCTTTAGTTCATGTTCCAGTTCTATGGCCATATTTTTGTGAAGCTCTGTAGTATGGCAATTGGTGTTGTTTTCACAGCTCCTGTTATTATTCTTAGTGAATTGTTTTGTGAGGTTTCTATTTTCTATTTGAGTTTCTTGCTTACTGTTGCCAGCAGTTCTCCTCCAAATAGTAAGTTGGGTTTTATGTATGTTTTATATGTGTTATTAAGGAGGTCCATATTTCCACCCCATTTTTTTCCTGCTAGGCGTTTTAAGATGTTCTTTTTGTTGATCTTATTTGTTACATTGTTTACATGTTCTTTCATTGATAGTTTCCGGTCTAGTTCTATTCCTAGATATGTTGTTGTGGATGCTTCTTGTAAATTTTTGTTATTGATTTGCAGACATGTATTTTCTGTTTTGTGTTGAATTGTAAACAGTTGATATTGGGTTTTTTCTGTGTTTATCTCCATATTGTTATGGTTAGTCCATTGTTCTAGTATTATAATTGCATTCTCCATTGTTTTTTGTAACTTTTTATAATGTTTCCCAGAACTTATATTCTTTTCCGAGGTCCATATTACTAGGTCGTTGGCATACATTCCCACTTGTATGTTATCTAGTTTCTTCAGTGCATCTGCTAGGTTGTTTATAAATATATTAAAGAGAATAGCACTTGTAACAGATCCTTGGGGTACTCCAACTCGGGTTTGTTTCCATTTGGATGTGGCTGTTTTGTACTGCACTGCAAACCATCTTTGAGATAAGAAGGCTTGAATCCAGTTTAGCCTGTAACCTGATATGCCATATGATTTCATCTTGTGTAGTAGCATTTCTCGCCATACTGTGTCAAATGCACCTTGAAATCAACAAATAGTGCTAGAGAAGTCTAATTTTTATTTAAATTTTGTTTAATGTCTTGTGTAAGTCTTACGACCTGATGTATTGCTGAGTTATCTTTCCTAAACCTGGCTTGTTTTGGGACTTTATGTTTTGTGTTTCCAGGTAAAATGTCAGTCTTGTAGCTATCATTCTTTTTAGAAGTTTTGCTATGTTTGAGGTTAATGATATCGGTCTGTAGCTATCTATCGATTGTGCCAGTTTTCCTTCCTTCATGATGGGTATTATTTTTGCTTTTTTCCACAATGTTGGTTTATTATTTCTGGTGGTCCAAATGTTATTGAAAATTTTTAAAAGGGTGTGAAGTGCTTCATGTCCTAAATATTTTAGTAGCTCCGGATGTATATTATCAGGACCTGCTATATTGTTGTATACAATAAATGAATCATTTGTAAAACATCACATTTTAAAAACATAAAATATGAAGCTATTAACAGTGAAGCAAACAAATATAATAATTTGTAACTTGAAATACTTCCTTTCATGGAAGTGTTGAAAACAATGTTGTTGTATAAATTAAATTAATTGGGAGTCGATTAATGACACTAAACAACACTTACTTTTAAATTTTCCTGGAACATGGGAACAAATCTTTATTTCAAAAAATAGAAACAAAGTATTCGATTTCGACATCCCCTAGAAAGATTTGTTCAGCAAGTTCCTTGAACCGCCACCAGAGGAGACCGATGACAAAATATTGCCTGCTACACCAATGATAACCAGTCGATGTCCGGCTGAAGATAGAGGGAAGGCCTCTGAAACTAGTTCTGGGAAAATTTAAAAGTAAGTGTTGTTTAGTGTCATTAATCGACTCCCAATTAATTTAATTGAAATACTTCACTTATCTTTTAAGAATTGATGACCGTATTTCTTACAAATTGAATAGGATCGCAATTTCATTAATAAATCATCCACATCATTAGTTCGAACCATCAACAAACTGTTAACGTTACCAATGCTAGGTGTCACTATGTTTATTTTAGTACTACCAACATCTGAAAATGAAACAAATTTAAAAACAGAATCAACTGCCGGTATTTAAAAATTCATTACACAATTTTAGTTAATTGATGGAAATTAATCATTTCTCCACACCAGCCGTACATCCCGGCCATGGCATTGAATTTTTCATGGTGACTCTATCCTTCGTTACACAATTTTTATTTTTTAAAATATCTTTTCCCTAATCATTAAATCTATTGGACCATTTAATTGTTTTAATAATTTAACTTCTGGATTTATTTCATGGTTAAATGACCAAAAATAATCTACTACGGCTGATTTATCTGTTTGTTTATACTTAATGTTATGAAAATATTCTTTCGTTCTGGTTTCCAAATTACGTTTTGTCTTTCCAATATAAACTTTATCACAATCAAAACAAATTGATAAATACCAGATCTTTTATTATTAGGAATATTATCTTTTTTTAGAGAAATGCAGTAAATTTTTAATACTATATTTATTTTATTTTTTTAATGCCATATTTATTTTGGTATAACTTTAATTCCTTTAATTCCTCAAAATAAATATGGTATTAAAAATTTACTGCATTTCTCTAAAACAGATAAAATTCCTGATAGTAAAAAATCTGGTTTTTAGCAATTTAATTGTTTCAATTGTGGTAATGTTTATATTGGAAAGACAAAACGTAATTTCGAAACCAGAATGAAAGAGCATTTTTGTAACATTAAGTATAAACTAACTGATAAATCGGCCTTAGCAGATCATTTTTGGTCATTTAACCACGAAATAAATGCAGAAGTTAAATTATTAAAACAGTTAAATGGTCCAATAAATTTCATCATTTGGGAAAATATATTATTTTAAAAAATAAACATCGTGTAATGAATTTTGAAATACCGGCAGTTGATTCTGTTTTTAAATTTGTTTCATTTTCAGATGTTGGTAGTACTAAAATAAACATAGTGACATGTAGCAACAGTAACATTAACGAGTTTGTTGATGGTTCGAGCTGATAATGTGGATAATTTATTCATGAAATTGCGGTCCTATTCCTATTCAATTTGTAAGAAATATGGTCATCATTTCTTAAAAGATAAGTGAAGTTTTTCAAGTTACAAATTATTATATTTGTATACATCACATTTTATCTCTTACGAGGTGCATCCAGAAAGTAAGATTCCCCCCCCCCTTTTTTTTTTTTTTTACAAAGACAACATAGTTACATGAAAAACTTTATTGTCAACAAGTACAGCAATTATTAATTTTTAGATGAGTCGTATTTATTACACATCTGCTTCACTTTCGCTTCACTGTGGTGCTCCAATACAGTTAAATCTCGATATAAGTACAGCAATGTTTGAGCTATTTTTTGACATAGTCACCAAAAGAATTCAGACACTTGTCATACCGTGGGATCAGCTTTTGTATTCCTGTGTTGTAGAAGTCTGCCACCTGTGAATGGAGCCAGCGTGTGACAGTGTCTTCAGCTCTTTGTTGTTACCAACACATTGGTCGGAGAACAGCGGTTCCTTGAGGTGCAAGAAAAGATGGAAATCACTGGGAGCAAGATCAGAAGTGTATGGTGGCCGTTCAAACAGCTCCCAGCCAAAATTCTACAAGTGCATTGATTGCTGTTGGATTCCAGGATAAAGTGCGAAATTCACGTCTCATCACCCTATCGAGGAACTCGTTGCCAGTATCTTAATACATTTGCAGAAATGCCAATGCTGCTGCTAAGCATTTCATTTTGTGCTTGGGTGTTAGGTTTCTCAGCATCCATCTGGCACACAATTTATTGAAGAGCAGGAACTTAGTGACAGTTTCATGCTACAAGGATCAGAATATCTGCAGAAAATGACTACTGAGCTCCATTAGTTCTCCATGATGCACTGCCAGCCCAGCTCAACCAGATGATCATTGATAAAACCAGTGACGCATCATCTGTTTGCTTATGATGTTTGGCTCGTAGCTCTGACAGACCTGACAATTAATTTCAATGGGCATTATGTTTTGTGCATTAAGGAACTTAATCACTGACTGCACCTCTCAAGCAGCGGGAGAGCAAATATAAATAGCGTTACTGGCACTAGCGAGATCTGTTCAGGCAGCATATGCTTGTGACGTCTTACATCTATTATGCTTTTGTAATGTTTCTGGCTAAATACATTTACTTTAAAGGAAACAAAATCAGGAAACTTACTTTCTGGATACCCCTTGTATTATAGTGAGCATCCTCAAAAGCTATGATAACTTCTGCTCTATCAGTTACTAACTCTAACCTGGCTTTTGTTTTTCTTTTTAGTAAATTAAAGAAATGCTGTAAGTGCTGTATAATGGTCACTAAACAGTTCACATTCTTCCCAAATTACTAACGTGATATTTACATTTTGTTGGACCAGTTGTAGTAACCATTGGAAGTTATTTCATTCAAGTAATGTAAAACAAATTTTTTTATTTTTGTTTCAGAAAAATTGCTCATTCATAAAGGAGATATATTAATGGAATATGGAACAAACACAGAAAATATCACTGACAAGTATCAAGTTAAATCTGTTGCAACACAGACTCACTTACCTAATCAGCTGTATGAAACCATTAATAGCAGCAAGGAGGCCAAACCACAAAAAAGCCATTTTTATAAGAGAAGTGGCTCCAATTACAAACTAAAACTAAATGATAGTATTTCATCAGAGAAGTGTGAACAGTTACATTCAAATGCATCTTGTAAATCTGGAGGAAGAAAGTGTAAAACTAATACATATCTGAAGCCACCAAATGACAATTTACTTAGCTTAAAAAGCTGTTCAATATCAGAGTTGAAATCCCTACATTTAGTTAGTAAAAGTCATGAAGCATCAGAGAACAAAAATGAATCAGAGAATCATGAGAAGCTTTTCATGCCAGATAAGTATAAGGAGAACAATAACCTTGCTTGCAAGTTTAGGTGTAAAAGAGTATTAAATAATGACAATATCAGAAAATCCATTGAAAAGAAATGTGAGGAAAAGCCAGAAAATATAGTTGCACTTCCTGACGGGGTTGTAACACTTGCATCACTAAAATGTCATCCAGTCAAAAGCAGTGCCGAGGAGCAGATTATGCTAATCTCAGAGGACGAAAAAATACATAATTGTAGGCCAGAATTAGATTTGAGTGATACTTTATTTCCTTCAGATGACGAACAGTGTGCTAGTCATTCATGCTTTTCCTACCTTGAAGATAAAAATTCTTTTCAAATGAAGTTTACTGAAGAGAAATCTTGTGCATGTGTTACTGAACATCTAAGTTGCAACACTAAAACATGTACTTGCATTTCAGTTGTCAATAACAGCAACTTAAGCTGTACAAAGCTGAACTTCAAAGAAGACGGTTATAAAGATTGCCACAGTTCAACTGGAAGTGAAACAGAATACTTCACTCAGCACAGTTATGAAACTTCTCCAGAGTGTTTAACAGAAGCTCAGATTAATGTAAGTGTATCAGAGGAGTACAGCTACACTGATCAAGAAAATAAAGTGACTTTGTTGGAGAGAAGATTCTGGGTACCAACTTTCAGGTATAGTTTGTCTTTGTAAAATTACTACACATTATGGCTTTAATTATCTGATTATAACTTATATAAAAGATCCTTTACATAAACATTAAAATACATCATGTGCAGGTTCTGTATTCACCTAACACTACATTAGTCAGAAGCATATCTCATATTTTATTAGAAAATAATTGAGGCACTTTAAGGGAAAATTAAGCAGGGATGATGAAACATAAAAGAAAATGAATGTATTGAGATCACTCTTCATAAAATAAGTAATTCTTTCCGTGCTACATTTGGTGAAATTTTAACATTTATTCATGTGCTAATTCATGAGCCGTTATGGAGCAATGTTATAGAGGTTATATCGATAGTGACTAAACATATAATAACCTAAGTGGATATTAAGACATGGTCAGTTTTTTTTTAGTTTCTGAACTACTTCAATGTTTGCTGTGGGCAGGTTTGAAATTTATGCAGCGTTTGAAGCAAGATCCTTAATGAGCTTCAATACCTACAGGCTTCTAAGCACTATTGTTACTATTCTTCATTGCCCAAGTGTTGGCCACATCGCCTGATATCCATTTTTTTTATTCATTGGCAAAGGATTTCAATACTATAAATAAATATTAAAAGCAGAAGCATTATTAACAGTGAAGTATTCTTCATATTTAAGTTTGATTTATGAGTCACTATGTTTACACTCAAACTTCACTTACTTGTTGTTGTATAATTGAAACGTTTTCAAGATCATACGATCTCATCCTCAGCTGTTTGGTGACTAAATGAACCTTCCTCTTCTTCCACTACTACAGAGCTCCGATCACTCTGCCACCTGGTGTTAGGGGCACTAAGTTTTAATACTTCATTTAATGCCGGGATTTCAAAATTTATAACTTTATCACGGTTTTTGTTTATGAATACTTTTTCCCAAATATCCAATTCTATGGGTGTACTTAAATATTTTAACAGTTTAATGTTGTTGCCAATGTTGTGGTTTTCTATCCAAAAATGGTGTGAAACTGCAGATTTTTCTGTTTGTTTCAACTTAATGTTCCTCTGGTGTTCTTTTTGCCTGGTTAACAAGTTACTCTTAGTTTTTCCTATGTAGCTTTTTTCACAGGTTTCACAATTAATCTGATAAATTCCTGATTTCAAATTGTTGGGGATTGTATTTTTCAGTGGTTTATTTAGCAGGTTCCTCAGACTGAATTTGTTTTGGGGTGCTAGTTTTAAGTTTAGTCTTTTGAAGATTCGTTCAAATTTTCTAAAAGCCCATGGATGGTAGGTGAATTTTCTATATTGCCAATTTGTGTTATTAAGTGGTGTGAGAGTGGTATTTTTTGATATTATTTTCAGTTTTTCTTTTCTCTTCATCATGTTCCTTATGATGGCTGGGTTGAATCCATTTAATACCGCTATGTCTTTTATGTGTTGTTCTTTCAAGAATTCATCCTTACTCAGTGGGATGTTGTATAGCTGGTGAATTAGACTTCTAAAGGCAGCCAGTTGATGTGAAACTGGGTTGTATTCATTTTTCTTTATGTAATTATCTATGTGTGTGGGCTTCCTGTATATTCCAAAATCTACACCATGACGATTTCTAGTTATCTTGAGGTCCAAAAAGGGTAGGATGTTGTCTCTTTCTACTTCCATAGTAAATTGGATGTGATTATCTTGCAGGTTTAGTAATTTTAGAGAATCTTCTCTAAGTTTTTCCGGAATGATAGCAAAAACATCATCAACATATCTCTGCCAAAATGTATAAATCTGTGGGAAGGCCTTTACTATGTTTGTTTCAAAATAGCTCATGTATAGGTCTGCTAAGATAGGCGAAAGTGGGCTCCCCATAGCTAATCCTTTTGATTGTCTGTAGAATTTTTGGTTAAACATGAAGTAATTATTCCTTATGCATAAAGATTGATAATGTCATCTATTTCTCTGGGGTCCGTTGTAGTCTGGGTTAGCCATTTTTTGAGGAGTGTGGGTATTTTTTCTACTGGAATGCTTGTAAAAAGTGCCTTAACGTCAAAAGAAACTAGTATGTAATTTTCCGGGATGTTGTACTTCTGTAGGTGATTTATCAATTCTAAGGAGTTTTTTGTTCCCAAACTTTGAAATTTGTCATATGATTTTAATTTTCTTACTAACCACTTTGCAATGTGGTATGTAGGTGAATTGATGCCATTGATGATGGGTCTCATGCTGTTGTCTTGTTTGTGGATTTTTGGCAGACAGTACAACCTTGGTAGTGTGGGGTTGGAAGATTTTAAGTTGTATTTTTCAGATGTACTTAATGTTTTTGTAATTGATAAAGCTTTATTGATAGAAGTGATACTTTTGGATAATGGATTTTTTTCAGAGAAAACTTGCAGGCAGAGTACACAAATATTTAGCAGTTAATTTGTCTAGTTTTAGAAATTTTGAATTTGTTTTCTAGTAACCCAGTGCACTAGAAAATGGAGATGACAAATCTTTGTTGAAATATACAGTGATTTTTTCTTGGGAACTGTTGACTGTCAGTGAATCTGACCCATGATTATTTTTTTGCATAAATTTAAACAAACCTAGGGAAACAAATAACAGGGAAAAGGCAACACAACTTACTTACAAAACCACCAGGAAACAGTGACACAGGCACCAACTCTGATGGATGGACAGGCAGCCAACCAAGAACAAAGGGGGTGGAGTCACTGGAAAACTGCGGAGATAAAATCCTGAACAACAATGCAAAGATTGGAAAAGAGCCCAGAAGAAGCTTACGACATGATGAGCGAATTGTCGACTAATATGACCAAGATGACACTGCCTTCACCAGAAGCTAAGAATACTCATCAATGCATGTATGTTTAAAATTATAGTATAGGTTCATAAAATGAATGGTAACACTTAAATAATCCTGGCAGGCTGTTGATGTCCACATATCCATTGTAATAGCTATGCTGTTCACATTTTGGAGGTCTATTCTTACTTGTCTTTCCACTTCTTCGTTAAGTTCTGGAATTATTGTTTTAGATATTTACTTACGATAAGACATGGCTTATCTAGGTTTAAGATACTTCATCAACTCCTTAAATCCTTTATTGGCAACAATGCTGAATGGTTGGTAATTTTTTCATACCATGGTAGCGATTTTGTGGTAATTGTTTTCTCCCGACTATCACTTGTTTTAAATGCAGATTTCTTGTCCATGAATGAAGTGAGACTGTTGAGAGAACAATGTGATGATGATGCTGATGTTAATGACCATGAATGAAGAGTCACAGGCTCATCTATTACTTTATCAGAAGTTGAGTTTCCACTTCTGCAGAATTTTTTAAGATATTCTTTAAAAGAAATTTTCTGCATTGATGATACATGTTTTCTTTTTTTCTTAGGTTACTTGTGTTGTGAGATTTTGCACCACACTAAAAGCTCTTTTTAAAAATGCGACAAATAGCACGACCATCACAATAGGGATTATTTGAGAATAGTTCCACACATCACTCATATTGAATGAAATAGAATACAGATGGTACAGTACCACAAAAGAGACATATAATCTTCTGTCACGTAGAGGTAGCAACTGAAGAATAAACAGTAATAGTTCGGTTAGTGGTTGGGGGGGGGGGGCAAAAACTAATGCTCACATTAGGCCTTCCCTGTTTACCTGCACTATTTCCAGACAAGAAGCACTTCCTAGAAAATTCAACCCAACATATAATTAGTCAGGTTCTTGCTAGACCACCAGTGAGGTAATGAGCTGTTTGGGTTTGCACTTTGTGCTTTGTGCTGAATAAGCAGGAAGGGTCATTCTGACCTTATTTCTGTCTTCATCTTATGTTTACATGGTCATTGTAATCACTTTGTGCAGTGGTATGAGAACAAGTAGGCATTAGTAGTGTTGCAGCTGTTGCAAATGAAATACAAATTACTAACTTTATGCAAATGAGCAAAATGCTTTTTGAATTTTAGATTATTTTAAACTGTGCCTTAACCAACCAAACTAATTTTTGGGTATACTATTCAGTTTAATCTTTTATGGGAAGGCAGGAAGGCTAAACCATAAATTGCAATATTGATTTCTCTATGTGCCAGCAGAGAACAGCAGCATACTTCTTATATATTCTAACATCTTCATTAAGTTTTATAACTATAGTTATTTGGTTTAATTGTTCCAGCTTTTCAGATTTCAGAGAGATGGAGCATGATGAGGACTGCAAAGATTTTACCAAACAGGACTCCCCATATTCATTAAGTAAGTGTAACTGGACAAATTGAGTATTACATTAACTTTAAAGAGAGTCGATTAAAGACACTAGACAACACTTACTTTTAAATTTTTCGACTCTCTTTAAAGTTAATTTATCATAACAACACTGTTTTCAACACTTCCAAGAAAGTAATTGAGTATTACATGCCTTTTACGAATTCAAATGTCTTTGCAAAGCATTAGATCATATCCTAATTTAAAATTTAAAGGACACCTAACATATCTTTTGATCGTTTGGAAAGACCATCTTGGTGATAGTGTTATCAAATTTGATGTTTTGTATATTGACTTATTCCTTGGCCATTTTTCTGCTCTCAGTTGTAGCTTTCAAAACATAAATATCTTATAATAGTTTTTACTCTGGTTACCTGTCAAAAGTAAGAATATTATAAGTCAGCCTCCTCACTGTAGGGAAAATGAAATGAAATGTGTAGTGTTTAACGCCCGCTTTTACTACATACGGCACCGCAGACGGTGACACTGATGATGCATGAGATGAAGATGGAGCACCGGTGGAATGGGATGGCGGGGGAAACCGGAGGTCCCGGAGAAAACCCGCCCCAACGCCGTGTTGTCCACCAAAAATCTCACTTTGCGGTCGCCTGGGATCGAACCCGTGCCGCCTTGCTGAGAACCAAGCGGTCTAACCACTGAGCCACGGCGTGGCCTCACTGTAGGGTAAAAAACAAATTGCATATTATAAGAGATGAGCATACAGTTGATTGCTTGTTGATAATCAAAATAACAGTATTAAATACTTAATATTTGCAGATGATACCAGCATATTGTGACTTTGTGGGTTCGTAAAATTAAAAGCCCAATTTGAGAAATTCAAAATGTTCTTTATTTCCGTAGAAACACACTTTGGTCAACCGTTACAGTAGCCAAATTATGTAACATACACAAATACAATCTTCAAGGTCGTCGACCACAAACAAAAGAGTTCACTTTTAAAACACAGCTGCATGCGAACGATTATCTAGTTCCATTTCAACTGACTCAACTGGCAATCTGTGACTTCTTTTATAGCTCCACGCATTACCCTGGAAATGTTTGGAATGTTGTCTAACAATCAAGATGGCACTAGAAAGCCAAACATTTCAATTATCTATCTTTATCTGTTTCGGTAAGCTTTTTATCGCCATGCTGCGCTGTCTGTCCCTTTGAGTGCGCGGTCGCTCCGTCCTCAAGGCTGGTCGCCCCGAACAGCACCATCGTAGTGGGCCAGACGATCCAGGTGTACCACCAACATCTTTCCATGGGTCACCTTCTGGATGCGGTAGACCACGTCGTTAACCCTCTTTACCACCCAGTACGGTCTATACCTTGTTTCACGTAAGCTTGCCCGGTAATCTCTTAACGGTCACGTGACCTCATCTCCTCTCATTGGCTGCTGTTTGGTAGAGACTGTTTTGCGGTAAAAATTAGTTCGTTATTTAACATGGTGATATATCTTTATATGTTGAAAGAGAATTGTCAAATATTTACTTTCATAACTGTTTCAATTAAATATATTACGCAACAGAGTTAATTTATCTGAAATGCATGTTAATTCTTAAACAAAGTAAAGAGGAGGTTCCTTTGCATCTAGGCCTGCCTTTCTGATTACACAAGAGCACGTGCTTTAGCGGTAGTGAATTACATATATTTGTTTATATGAGTTTTATCACTGACCTTGTTCTGAACTGGATTAGTCATGTATTGTCATTAGAAGGTGTACTGTGCGCGTTCGAGAGATACGTTATTTTATCCGTCGTTTATTGCGCATGTGCTTATTATATGTATAATGGCAGAGTCTACCGCCAGTTTTTCGCTGAAGCATCGTAAGGGTAAGCCATTACAAAGCGGTGAAAAAAGAATTGTGTTGCATGAGTTTAATGCACTCACAGAGAAGAATCCGTCTTTGTTAGTGAGGGAAGTCGAACAGTTGTGCTCCGAACTTACAGGTGTGAGTGTTAGGTCCATAGGAACATCGCGACGTGAAGTTGAGAAAACAGGAAAACCCAGGCAAACGCAGGAATAAAGAAAAGCGCGTGCTCGGATAATGCGATGAGTTCGTTAAAACTGCTGTACGTCGTCATGTGCATAGTTCTTTCTTTAGAAACGAACTCCCTAACATAAATAAAATTTTGTCTGCTGTAAATGAGGATGCAGATTTACCAAATTTCAGCAGATCTAGTCTGTATAGATTGCTTATACAGCTGGGGTTTGTGAATGAAAAAAGGGGCAAGAAAAATGTACTGAGAGACAGAGGCGATATTGCTATGTGGCGAAGACTTTATTTAAGGACAATCAGACAATACCGGGATACAAATCGCAAAATATATTACCTAGACGAGACTTGGGTGAATGAAGGGCTTACGACAAGTAAACTATGGCGTGACTCGACTATTAAGACTGAAAGACAAGCATTTTTGCAAGGTATGTCTTCTGGTTTAAAAAATCCCAGTGGAAAAGGCCGAAGACTGATTGTCACTCATATAGGAAGTGATAGTGGTTTTGTGGAAGATGGTCTACTACTGTTTGAGTCAAAGAAAACCGGTGATTACCATGAAGATATGAATGGACATGTGTTTCAGCAGTGGTTTGCGAGTGTGTTAGCAAAACTGGAACCAAGCAGCATAATTGTGATGGACAATGCTCCTTACCACAGCGTTCGTGTCGAAAAGAAACCAAATACATCCTGGAAGAAACAAGACATTATTGAGTGGCTGCGTGCAAAAAATGAAGTTGTAAATGAATCCCTTATTAAGGCAGAACTACGGGAACTTGTAGTAAAGCATGCCAGCGATTGTGATAAATACGTAATCGATGAAATGGCAAGGTCAGCTGGTCATGAGGTACTCAGGCTTCCACCATATCACTGGATTTTAAATCCAATTGAGCTTATTTAGAGCCAAATTAAAGGATTCGTAGCGAGAAACAATAGAACATTTAAGTTGAATGATATCAGGCCATTGCTTACCACAGCATTTTCGGAGATCAGCACGAAACATGGAAAAAGGCTATTCATCATGTGCTCAAAGAAGAAAACAAAATGTGGGAGCTGGATGGCATCGTCGACAACGTAATAGAGAGCATAATTATAAACCCTACGGAGAGTTCCGACAGCGAAACTGTTACTGCAGAATCCGAATCCGAGATGGAGGGGATTACTCCATTACCAGATTCTCCATAACGCGTGAGTTCAGTTTCATTATAAACTTGTATTTTTGCATGCCTTCATATACTTATTTGCATGATTTTAGCTATCTCCTGGCATTTGACGTTTACTGCAGTTTCAATGTAACGGGAAGGCACCGCCTATGGCCTATGGCGCGAAAGCATTAGCCAATTAGGGCGAGGGGGAGGGTTGTTGAACGCGGAGTGATACACTTCAGCCGGGCAAGGTTATATGAAACAGAATAGTTATCTCCCGCTCGTGGCCGTCTGAACTTGGGATAGGACGCCTCCAATGCAATGGTCGCTGGCGTCGGTGTCCACAATGAAGGCGCCACCTGGTTATGAGAATCCCAAAAAGGACCACTGCCCAATGTCTTCTTCAGCAGCTGGAAAGCGTCTTCGGTGTCCTCCGTCCACATATAAGGCCGGTGTTCTCTCAGCCGGGTGAGGAAGCGGCGGAAATAACTGCACAGCCGTAGGAAACTGCGCAATTCTCTCTTATCCTTCGGCCGAGGCTGATCTCTCACGGCCTGTGTCTTCTCCGGGTCTGTGGCCACTCCGGTTGGTGATACTATGTGGCCCAAGTAGTTGACTGTCTTGCGGAAGAGCTGGCACTTCTTCGCGTTCAGCTTCAAATTGGTCGCCTGCAGTCTCTGTAGCACCTTCCGGAGTAAGGGGAAGCAATCTTTCCTGGTCACAGCATTCAGGTTGCTGTAGTCCACACAGAAGCGTAGCTCGCCGTTCTTCGTCACCAGAACTACAGGGGAACACCGAGGGCTCTTCAGACTCTTCAGTCACACCCCTGGATCTCATGTCCTCAGCATGTCCCGTACCGCCGCTTGTTTTGCCAACGGAACGCGTCTGGGTGGTTGCCGAATAGGCCTGGCGTCTCAGGTGTCGATGCGGTGGAGCACTCGGTCCGTGCGGCCGTAGTCACTGTTCCCTTGGCTGAAAACGCGCTGGTATCGTCTCAGCAGTTGTCGAACCTTCTCCGGCTGTTCTGCGCTCAGGTGGTCGGCCACCCCCTCCAGTAGGCCTTCCAACTGGGGCCTAAGGTGCTGCATTGGCGTCGGCTCCTGGGTCTTGTCGATTGGTGTTACGCTGACCACGGGGTCACGCGTCCCCAATTCCGTCCCGGTCTGGACGTCGTGATCGGTGGCTGTCAGTTTGAATAGTCTCACGGGCACCTCTTTGCACGGCAACAATGTCCTGGCTACACAGAGTCCGTGCACAGGCATCTTCTGGTCCAGTAGCATGTTCTTCGTCCGCTGGCCTTCCAGTCGCGCCGTCACCGCCACCTCGCTTCTCGCGGGGACAACCACGTCTTCCCTCAGGATGACCCGACAGATTCCAATGCGCTCTTCGGGTTGCCGGAGTATCACCTCTTCTCCATTGAGCCGCAGGACCTTCCTGCCGACGTCGACCGTCGCCTCGTGGCTCCTGAGGGCATCTAATCCCAGTATCACCTCAGCCACTTTCGCGAGGAACACCCACTGACGCACGGCACTCCGTCCCAAGGTCAACTTCAGCAGGGTTTCCTCCACAGGCAAGGTGTCGCCCGATGCCATCACTAGCTGTTATTTTTTTTTTTTTTTTTTTGTAATTTACGTCCTCCAACGTTAAGTCATATCGGACGATGAATGGAATGGATGAAATGATGCTCAAATGAGTTCGGGGTCCATGGAGCTTAGAGTTACCCGACATTCGTCTTACAGGATAAGGGAAAACCCCGGAAAAACCCTTATCCAGATAACTCACCCTGACCTAGATTCGAACTCGGGACCTCTTGAACGTGAGGCAGACATGCTACTACCACGCTACCAAGGCGGGCAGCTGTTATGGTCAGCTTGGTTTCCTTGACGGCAAAACCTGGCTACGTCAGGTCTGCTGATGGTCACGGCTGCCCTAGTGTCCACAAGCAAGCGGCACGGCTTCCCTCTCACCCAACCGTCCGCGATGAGGCTGTCATCCATCCGTTGGCTGACGGCGCGCAGTGTCACTCGAGGGGATGGTGATGACGGCGCTGACGTGCCCTTCGCCAAGCCGGGCCTTTCCCGTTCTTCTGCTCTTTCTGATGTCGGCAGTTTCTTTCCAGTGTCCGTGCTGGCCACACCCCAACACAGGCCACTTGGTCTTCGCCGGCGACCCTCGGCTGGTCTTAGGTCCCCAGTGTAGCGGATACTCCTCGTTCTCGACCTCGGGGTAGCCGTCTCCTTGGCCGCCTCCATCCTCAATGCTGCCGTTAGCGCCTTTTGAATGGTGTTATAGTCGCCAAGAATTAGGCGCTGACGTATCTCGACGTCTCGTACCCCGTCGACGGTGTAGGCGGCTTCGCGGGTTAGGAACTCGGGTGGGAGGTCGACTAAGGTTTTGCCAGGGCGAACTCCTGCAGCTTCTCCCCTGGCTTCTGCGAGCTTGCGGCTAGGCGGTGGTTTCCGAAGCGTTTCTCCAGGGCCTCCCAGATGTTCTTGGGCACCGCCGGTGTCTGAACCGCGTTCAGGACCTCTGCGGCCCGTCCCTGGAGGCTGGCTAATAAACTGTGCGGCCTCTTCCTCTGGTGA
This sequence comes from Mantis religiosa, assembly GCA_030765055.1. Lineage (NCBI taxonomy): Eukaryota > Metazoa > Arthropoda > Insecta > Mantodea > Mantidae > Mantis > Mantis religiosa. The sequence goes on from CM060953.1 coordinate 98,068,558, forward strand.
CCACTTGTGTTTGGCCACTGTGTCGAATTGATGGCGGAATACTTTGAACGTCGACATGCCGTCGTACTTTGGTGGTTTGACGCGCGCAGATTTGTGCCGCGTCGCGGCGCGTCGGCCTTTAAATCCTTCATGCTTCTGCCGACGATGTCCTCCACCATAGCGTTCAGAGACTTGGTGTTGCTGTGGGCCTTTCCTTCAAGGTTGTTAACGCGGTTCGGCAGATCCTCGACGCGCTCGTCCACTTGACCCATCCGCTTGCCCAGCTCCGTGACGTCCTGTTTCACGTCGGCCAGCTGCCTTCAAATTTGGCGGCGAGGGCCTCGTTCTCCGCCTTCATTTCGGTTGCCAGGCTATCGTTCGCCGCATTCATTTCCGTGGTCAATTCGGTCATCTTCGCGGCCAAGTTGCTATTTGCCGTTTCCGTCTTCATTATTAATTCGTCCTTTATTTGTTGTATCTTCTCTAAAATCGTTTTCAATGCAGTCTCCATCGTTGTATATTCCACTTCTGACACCAATTGTGACTTTGTGGAAAATTTAAAGTCTAATTTGCAGAAATTCAAAATGTTCTTTATTTCCGTAGAAACACACTTTGGTCAACCCTTACAGTAGCCGAATTATGTAACATACACAAATACAATCTTCAAGGTCTTCAACCACAAACAAAAGAGTTCACTTTCAAAACACAGCTGCACACGCGCTATTATCAAGTACCATTTTGACTGACTCAACTGGCAATTGGCGGCTTCTTTTATAGCTCCACACATTGTCCTGGAAATTTGTGGAATGTTCTCTAGCAATCAAGATGGCACTAGAAAGATGACTTCCACTTATCTATTTTTATCTGTTTCGGCAAGCTTTTTATCTCCGCGTTGCACTATCTGCCCCTTTGTGTGCGCCGGCAGCGCCAGTTGTAACAATGGTTTTGCAACAGTATTAACATGAGGAAAAAATTATGACACTTTAAAAATAAATATTCATGCAGTCACATTATACACATCTTCTTGGTTTATAAAATAGTCTATGTATAAATAAGAAGATGTGTTAAGCTGTAGAATTTCATCACATAAACAACAAAACATTAAATTTTCCCACTATACAGCTAGAAGTAACAAATGTAATATTTTCAAATAAATCAACATTTTTAGGAATAGTTATTGAGGAAAATCTCAGTTGGACACTTCATATTAATGAATTAATTAAAAAACTGGGACAAATCTGCTTCCAAATTAACATTCTGAAACACTCGGTAAGTAAAAATACTGTTAGGGTCATGTATTTCTCCGAATTTCAATCCTTAGTTTCATATGGAATATCCTTGTGGGGAAATAGTAGCGAAGCTATTAAAATATTCAAATTATAAAAAGGGTTATTAGAATTATTCTTAATTTACCTTCTGTAAAGAACTAAACATTTTGCCATTACCCTATGTATATTTATATGAAACAATTGTATTAATGCAAACACACATCAAAGATTTTATCATAAATTCTGAAATTCACTGTCATAACACAAGAGATAAAGCAAAACTGCATATAACCCCACATAACAAAAAAAAAATTGGAAAATAGTTTCTACTATAGAGGCATTAAATTTTACAACAAATTACCTATTGAAATAAAAAATATAAATTTCTTTTGTGCTTCAAAAAACATCTCAAGCAATTTTTAATTGAAAAATGTTACTATCAACTAATGAGTTTTTGCATTAATGAAGTACTCACTTGTATTAAACAATATATAAGTTTAATCTACATGTACAATATAATCTTTTTTAAGTAATTACTATTGTTTAACATATTATAATTAAATGTTTAAAATACTGGATGAATCCACAACATGTATATGTTAAATTGGATGAATAAAATTGAATTGAATTAATAATAGTGTATTTTGCTAAATCTCTTTATTTTAACTCAAGAGTCCAGTGTAATGGTGCAGACAATTCTAGTCATTAGATACAACAGCATCTCTTTTGAAAGAATTCTGGGAATGGAGTTTTCTAGGATGATCTTGCAAATACTTCAACAATGGTGTGCCTTTTGTATGCATTCCATATTCCTTACACATCTAGATCACATCTAGATTGCTGATATTAAAGAACAGCTCTACTAACCAAATGATTTTCTACCTTCCTGTTGTAAAGGAAGTTTTGCACATCAAGAACAAACAAAACAGGCCAAAGAATTCATTCAACTCACTGAAAGTGTAAAAGATGGTAATTATGAGCTGTGTGATCTGCAGTCAATCAAAATATCCTCTCAGAAATTTTTCAATAATAATGTGAGTTTGCTTGTGTACTATATGTCCAAAATGCTAACTATGTGTATTCAGAGCCTTACAATATGTTTCATGAGGATTAACTTTGAATATAAAGATGACAGCATAATTTTATATTGTCCTAAGATGCACTGATTACATTAGTTTCTTTATTCACCTTTATTCTGTGGAGTACAAATAGCTAAATTTGTATTATAGTTTTGGTTGTGAAATAAGTTGGAAATAAACATTCATACTAATTGGTTTACAAGAAGCCCAAATGCTCGTGGCTAACATAAGAACAGATGTGGAAAACTAGAGTGAACAAAGCGGTTCTCAGCTTTCTGTTATAACAGGTTCAGGGTCGTGAAGCATTGACCAGGCTAGAAAAACATGGACAAGTAAATAATGAGACCGAAGAGTATATCAATAGGTACCGAAAGATCTATAAAACCATTATAACTGAAGCCAAAAGGGAAAATGAAAGATTCATACTAAGTTCTAACAATAAAATAAAGGCCCTTTGGACATTAGTTAACCAAGAAACTGGAAAATCTGCCCCAAAAATAATCAATATTAATGAATTAAATAATAATAATAATAATAATAATAATAATAATAATAATAATAATAATAATAATAATAATAATAATAATAATAATAATAATAATAATAATAATCATAAATATCACAAATCCAGAGGATATTGCAGAGTCTTTTAATGCTTATTTCATAAACATTGCAGAAAACTTAATAGCTCAAAATATTAACCATATAGGGTGTCAGGAGAATGGTGACAACATAAAGCAATGCAGGTCAATCAATTTTTATATTGCCTGCTACGAATTGGAATTAGAAGGTGTAGTCCAGGGTATAAAGGCCAAATATTCATCTGGAGTTGATGATGTACCAGATGTTATCATTAAAAATGTTATACATCCAATAGCTAAGCCACAAGTTAGTCTCTATAATGCATCATTGCAAGCGGGTGTATTTCCAGATAAGTTAAAAGTATGAAAAATTAAGCCACTTTATAAAAAAGGGGAGAAGAATAAAAGAGAAAATTACAGACCAATATCAATCGTATCATCATTTTCTAAAATATTTGAAAAACTGATTCATAATAGAATATCATTCATCTCAAAATACAATATTCTTTCAGAGGCCCAAAACAGATTTAGAAAAACCAGATCTACTATAACAGCCATGGACAGTTTAATAAATAAAATTCAAAAAGCTATTGATAAAACATTAGTAGTTGTGGGTTTATTTTTAGACTTAATGAAAGCATACAATGTTTGAGATCATGAAATACTACTCAGAAAATTAAATAAATATGGTTTTAGGGGTATTATGAATAATTGGGTTAAATCCTATTTAAGCAATAGAAAACAGTTTGTAGAACTTCAGTTTGAAAATAAAGGAAAATTAAATACAGTTCAGTCCAAAGTGAGAGAAGTTAGGCAAGGAGTTCCACAAGGATCAGTCCTGGGCCCCTTGTTATTTTTGTTGTACATAAATGATTTGCCAATTGCCATTAATTCCACAGATGTTATTTTATTTGTAGATGACACTAACATCCTAATAAAAGAAAACACTCAAGAAAGCGTACAGACCAAACTCAATGATACTCTGTGTAAACTGCACACATGGTTTCAGATGAATTAACTAATTATAAATAAGGATAAGACTATTGCCATTTCATTCCATACTTGTTAAAATAGAAATGTGGTCAAACCTCCAATAGTATTTGATAAAACAGCCATTAGCTACAATAATGAAACAAAATTTTTGGGATTACATATGAATGAGAACATCAAATGGACCACACATATTCAACATTTAATAAATAAACTGAGTTCCATTTGTTATTTGCTTAAACATTTGAAAAACTTAATAAATTTAGCAGCATTGAGAAATATATATTATGGTTACTTTCACAGTCAGTTACAATATGGGATAGTGTTCTGGGGGTAAAAGGCAGATAGAGTCTTTAAACTTCAAAAAACAGCGATGAAGATACTAAGTGGGGTGGACAACAGAACATCTTGCAGGCCATTATTCAAAAAACATCAAATATTACTTCTACCATGTATGTATATTTTGGAATTAGTGATCCATGTAAAACAAAATAAACTACAAATACAAAATTACAAAAATGCCGATATTCACAAATACAATACACGTCAGAAAGATGACTTTCACATTCAAAGTTGTAGAACGGAAATCTTCAGGTCTAGTGCTATCAATAAAGGTATAAGACTATACAACAGACTACCAGAAAATATTAAACAAATGAAGAGCCTTATACATTTTAAAAAGGGAGTAAAACTCTTTTTACTGCAACATTCATTTTACTCTGTAAATGAGTTTTTAAATGTTAATTAGTTTTAAGTGATTGTAAATAATGACAATAGCCATTAATGTAATTTTTATACTATGACGTGTCTGATATCAATCGAAAGGACAAAATAAATTGAATTGAATTGAATTAAATCATGAAGTAGAGTAAACTCTACATTTGTGAACAATTTCTTTTATATAGCATTTCTCTATGGTCTTTATATAGTTTATATTTATTTGCTTTTTCTACTTTAGACTTTTGTTGGATCCTGTATCTGTTACAGTTTTAAGTCTTATGTAACTTTTTATATTTATCTTTGTATCTTGAACTGACGTGTCCTATAACATATGTATTATGTTCCAAAGGATGAAATAAATACAATATATATAAAGCGTAGGACATAATTTCTTAAGGCATAGTGAGTCGTCACTAAAGGTGCATGTCTAACTGTATATGAGAACTCCTAGGGGTATACTGGAAAAAGTAAGAGTCAGTTGAATTTAATTTCACGCTGGCATGTTGGCCACGGTAGCTCAATGGCAAAGAGTAACCGGACGGACAAGGAGATCTGTGGTTCAAATCCTGGCTATGGCTGAAGTTTTCAGTCTGAGTTACCTATCCAACTGGGGTTTGGTTTTCTGTCCTTTTGTTTTTTCAGTTCACCGTTAACATGGGTGCAGTTTTATTGATTACATTACTAATTTTACTTATGTAAAAAATGAAGCTAGTAACAGTGAAACAACAAATACTACACAAATATAATTATTTGTAGCAGAAACTTCATTTATCTTTAAAGAAATTGATGGAAATTTCAAGAAATTGTGAGATCGTGATTTTGTACACGTTCGTTAACAACAATTTAATTGACAATGAGATTGAATGTGATTGATAATGTAAATGAGTGGGTAGGCCCATAAGGGTAGGTATAAGGGTAGGACCATGTTCAATTCCCAGTTATGACAATTTAATTAGGAATTTTGAAGAAACTGATTCCTTGCTGATAAGAAGAAATTGGGAAGGCGAAAGTAATCAGTAATGTCAGTGTTGCTGATGTGTTTCATGCAACTATTAAGATAAGTAGAAATAATAATTACGGAATTAGTAATGTTGTACATGTATCAAGCTCACTTCAGATGAGTAATTCCACAGATAGGAGAAGTCTAAGAAAACATCTTAGTTTATCTCCATATATACTGAAACCAATATTTTTGTCAAAGAAAGTGACATGCGGGACAAATATGATTATGCTTTATTTGTGCTAGCAGAAATTCAAATTAATAATGGTTGGTTGGACAATATGTTTGAACAGACAAAACATATTTCTCTCTTAATGGCGGAGTTAATGCACATAATTGCAGAATTTGATCAGAAAATGAACCTCAAATTTTAATTCAACAAGGTTTTCATGGTTTCAAAGTTACTGTAGATGTGGCTTTAATTCACAATTCTTCATTGATCCTTACATCTTCAAAGAATACAACAATGGAATAACACAGGCTTCTACTGCAAATGGTGAGTGTTACTATGGCATGGTACAAAACTTCATCATTCCTAGACTGAGGACATACAAGATAGCACTTTGCCCCATATCTGTACTCCTGCAAAACAATTAACTACCCAGATCTTCAGCAATGTGCAATTGTATGTTTGTCACAAATGGCATAATGGAAGATGCTGATTAGTTTCTCACCTTTGGTGACGATCTGGTAGAAATCTTTTAGATGCCTCGGAGCTCTGGGGCAATGAATCTTACCTCTGGTTGCAGTCTTGGAGCAAAGGAATTTGATATTGCAATTGTTGGAAAATAAACAATTCTTCTCTTTTAAATATTGTGGGATTTATTTCACAAAACAATTAGTAAATTCTGCTAAAATTTTAAATAATGTAGATGCTGTTCTTTCACAAACAATGGTTGTTGCATCAATGAACTTTATATCTCTGGCACATGCCACTAGGGCAATGCAAAGGCATTCACAATTAAACTGTTTTTGCACAATCGCAGAGTAACACAAAAAGCATGTCTTACTCACAAGAATTCGTTTGTAGAGTAACACCAAGCTCTCTGATTATTTTGGGTTCTCTGCACACATTGTTTCTAGAACAACTAAATTACTTCTCTTTTATTGGTCCACATCACCACATTATATAATTGTATTATTGCACTTACCAATAGCAACAATATTATGTAACATTTAACTTGCATTGTATCATTCCATGGCACACCCAATTTCACATTTCCTATTTTGTACATATTACATTTTCCAGAACAGTTCAGAACAAATTCTTAAATATTTGAAAAATATGAAATAACCTTCACAAATTGTATCATCAGTGCATACTTTCCGACAAAGTGGCCACAATGATCTTCATAACTTACCTTAAAGAATGAGTTTTGCTCACACATCCAGTATACCATCGCAAATGAAAGGTGCTATCTAACAAGAAATTGCTAATATTCCAAGACATCATCTGCAAAATGCTGTAGATGTAGTTGCATAAAAAATAATATATGCTGAACAAGAGAATGGAGGACATCTTCTCAATGTTTTATAAAACCCATTATTCACCCAATATGTGACTTCTTTTGGCTTTTCCTATTTCAAATATTAAATATCATTATTTAGCCTGTATGTGACTTCTTTTCCTTTTTTTCCTTATCTCAAATATTATATTTATAACAGTTGAATGGCCGCGCCGTGGCTCAGTGGTTAGACCACTTGGCTCTCACCAAGGCGGCCCGGATTCGATCCCAGGCGACCGCAAAGTGAGATTTGTGGTGGACAACACGGTGCTGGGGCGGGTTTTCTCTGGGACCTCCGGTTTCCCCCACCATCTCATTCCACCGGTGCTCCATCTTCATCTCATGTATTATCAGTGTCACCGCCTGCGGTGCCGTATGTAGTAAAAGCGGGCATTAAACACTACACTATAACAGTTGAAAATTTTAAGTCGCCCTATATATTACTTCAAACTACATTATTGTTAAAAATGTGACACTTTAAATGAGTAACCTCCAGAGTCAGTTGAAATATCATACATACTCTAAAAGGCATATTTGCAAACACAAACTAAAATTACATAAATTTAACTGTATGTAACAAACTATAGCTTTGAAATCTATCCAAGGGAATTTTTCTGAATCACTACTTTAATAATTCCAGAAACAGTTCTAAAAACCAAACCCAAGAAAAAGTTTTTCTTTTGTGTTTCTTTCATTTTTATGTGAGTGTGTGTTAAACATTATTATTTTTCTGTGTATTGCTTTTCTTTTAGATCTTAAACTAACATTGTGTATTCTGATGCAGGTGAAATAGAATCAGAAGTTTCAATACCATCTAGTTTGGAATATGCTACTGATTCTCTGAGGAAGAAGCTAGTGGAAAAGGGATTTGTTCCAGGTCCCATTACTGCAACAACTAAGAAAATTTATCTTAAAAAATTAATTAAACTGAAAAAGGATAAGGTTGAACTACCTCACCCAAGTGCTGCTTCTACAAGTAAAAGTGATGAAAGAGGTTAGTTTTATATATGTAAAGCATGTAAAGCATTTAATCTGTACAAAGCAAATGACATTTATTTGAGCAAATAACCATATTTTCTATACTTCATTTGCAATAAAATGTATTTATGAGATGGGTTCTTTGCATAATCAATGTCAGTTTTGCTCTGTTTCATTCAAATAATCTTAACATAATGTTTTTTGGTGGAAGTATAGATATAGTATAATGTTAAGATATAACAGTAGGATTAGAATTACTACAGAGGGGATTTGGCACCAAAACCTGTGGTTTATTGTACCTAAGTCTCAAGTGGGGCATCCCTGGGAGGAAGGATGAGGCGAGAGGAGACAGAGGGCAGCTGACCCAAGGAGTCACAGCAGTGCCTAGGCACCTGCCAACACTTCTACCCTGAAAGAGACCACCAGATAAGAGGTGATGTGAAATGGTAATGGAGATGAATTGGAGGGACAGGAAATTCAGGAAATGTAATTAACCTAACCCAGCTTTAGCCTGGTGACCCAGGAAAGCCCCCAGAAAAATCCATGGGTCCGGTAGGTTGGCCATGGGAATCAAACCCGGGCCTCACAGACAGAATCACCTGAATCATCCCATTCTGTGATATAACAGTACAAATAGACACTTTTCAGCTACTTTGACACTCCCCCCTTTCTGTATAATTTATACTCATTGTATAGAATCATTTCTAGCAGTAATATTTATGCTTTATACTGCTTTATACTAGTGAGAACTTCCTTGATAATTGATCTACAGTCAAAAAGAGTAGGGGAACAATATGTATTAGCTAGAAATGTCATGAATTGTTTTAATAATAATATTAGTTGCATGATCGTAGTGTCCAAATATTGTAGATCTGAAGCAGTGCTTTATTATGTTTTATAATACCATTTCCAGTCTCTAATAGGAAAGGAAAAGATATCTCCTGAAAGTCCAAAAAAAACAGCAGAAATGTTTAAATAAAGCATATGATGAGAATTATCAACAGAAGTTAATGACCATTCCTCATGTCTGTCAACAGAAAAAATGGTTGAATATGCTGATTTATTTATTTATTATCTGGAAAGGTTCCCAGAGCCAAAGCTCATGCTAGGGAACAGCACAAAAATATATAAAATGAAGACAGGCAAGCAGCTCTTAACAATATTTATAATACATTTTTATAGTAGGAATTAATTAGTGTACAGAAGTGACATATATTAAAGAATTGAAGATACAAACATTCACTATAACTGAAGAAGTAATGAGAGCAGAGAACACTGCAAAAAGCTACATATTCTGTGAGACATTAATACATATTAATTTTTAACCAGGTCTGCTGATCAATTCAGCTATAAATAAGTGACAAGAGTTTGTCAGCTATCAAAATATGCCTTAAGTAACTTTTTAGAAAGTTTCCTTTTAAAACCTGTTGTGTTACTGCAGCCTTTCAGTTTCAGTGGCAGTGCATTGTACAAGTTGATAACATGTGAGGTTAAGCTGTTCAGGCCATAAGTATAAGTGTTCACAATTGGTTATTAAGTTTCCTTTATTTCTTGTATGATACATACGTGAGGAGCTTTCAAATGTTAAATTATTTTTTATTTTGTGGGGATATATTATCAAGACAACTCTATGCTTGCTTGTAATGGTAAAAGGTTATTAACAAACAGGCTTTTACGGTGGCATGTTCAGTAGAAGTTTCCAGGCTGTAAGGCCGTGGTCCACTAGGCTTCCTCATCTCTCTCCCAGATGTTTTGCTTGCAGCTGCGGCAAGCCTTGTACTCTTCGTAGCTACTGAATTGTCGGCAGTGGGAACTGGCTTATATATGCTGGAAGGTACCACCCTACCCACAATCTAGATATACTATTCATTCCTACCAACAAGATTCATTGCTATCTCCGTCCAGCCAAAGATCCCAGGGACTCACTTATGTCGACAAGTATACCGGATACCATGCTCATGGGGGACAGTCTACATGGGCACCACACAATGCAGCATCAACACCAGACTTAACCCTTCCCAAGCGGACATGTTTTATGGCTCTGAGCGGAAGGTAATTTTATAAAAAATATGTAACTCTTCAAAATACAAATAAAAGTATACTATCATGCTCAAATGTATTAAAAACATGTACCTTGGTTTTTGTTGAATTCCACCACTGTTGTCCTACAGGAGTGAAGATTTGTAATCTGCATAAAAATTTTCCCGCAAAATTGGCATAAGTGCTATTTTTCGATTTTGCATCACATCTTGTAGTTCTAACATACACACGTTTTCACACATAAACTAGGAACATTTCAGGAACTAAATACTGTCATATAAGTATATGTAACGCTTATTTTGTAAAACCAATGGTAATAATAAATAATAATTCATAATTTTGATAGAAATGTTAAGGTTACACCTAGCTGAAGCAGGGCATCTAGTATATACATATGATTTTGAAACTGATTATTTTATCTCAGCATTATTCACACAGGGAAGCAAATGAATAACAAACATCATATAATGTTCAAGGGTGTGAAATCTTTCCCTAGAATTGTTATTTTGTGTGATATATTTTGAAACATGTGGATGCAGGGAAAGCTTGGAGATGCAGGTTTCACAAAAATATATTGTTTTCTTTATTTGTTTTTTTGGGCCTTACATACCACACAAGGATTTGCCTAACTTCCTTGTTCTCTTCTCCCCATGAAATGCAGAAATCCATTTAGCCTTTCCAAAATTGGGCCCTGAGAAATGCGACCCTTACTTGACGTAGCATTGTTTTGCTTTGCTCCCATGCGCTCCGCCACCAGAGATCTGATGAGATGCTGGCAAAATTTTCTCTGTGACAGGATCAGTTTACATTTGTTTGTCATGTTAATTGTGTACAACAGGTACGAGTTCACAATGCAAACTTCCAGCAACCAGAAAAACATTTTTCTATACCACTTGTGTGTTCTCCTGCAGAACTGATATTGCACAGTATAATTATCAGTTCTATCGACACCGCCCATGTGTTGAGTGTAGTCCAAAATAATGTTTGGCTTCAATGTTGCTGCTGGTTTGGAAATTTTGAAGGCACCCCTGTCATTTCGTTTTTATCACCCTTGTGACTGGTAGTGAGAACCATTACAGTTCTTTTATCTTTCCAGCACAGGGCAAGCTTTTGCTGATTGTGAAAGCTTTTTATCTCACCCCTCTTCATTTTCTTAATATTTCCTGGCTTTAGTTGGTGTAGCATATTTTTTCTGTTGCCCATAGCTGTGCCAGTAGTCACCATATTTATTTTCCATAGTTCATCTGCTAAATTCAGGTGATGTATGGTATTTTATATATACAGGATGGCGACAGCTGAAGATGTGTATAAGTATACATGAAACCGTGATCCTGAAGAATTTATAAGAACTATCAACATTTCTAATAAGATAAGTGAAGTTTTAAGTTACAAATTATTATATTGTTATATTTGTATATATTTGTTTGCTTCACTGTTAATAGCTTCATATTTTACGTATGTATAGTACCTGTGTGTGTAAACATGGAACCTTTAGGTGGGTCTTTTGGATCCTTTAGGAGAGAAGAGCACAGCTCTTTTAAAATTTGATTCAGTTTTGCCCATATAGGGTTGGAAATTGTATAGATATCCATTGGAAGCATCAGATAAGGAGAAAACTTTGATTACAAATTTTGTAGGTTTGTTAGGTTTGTTTACTCTTCCCTTGACACTGATGGTGCTCTCGTCAACTGCTACAAATGGACCTGGGGAATAGAATAAACTGCATTTTTGCCATTGTTTTTCCATTTAATTTTGAATAAATTCTTCTTGAGATGATTTTCCCTTCCCCTCAGCATGCACAAAATGAAGATTCCAAAACAAAATGAGAAAATACATACCTGCCTGCCTCCCTGCCTGCCTACCTGCCTGCCTGCCTACATTCCTACCTGCCTACCTACCGACCGACCTACCTAACTACCTACCCACCCACCGACCCACCTACCTACCTACCTGCCTACCTACCTGCCGACCTACCGACCGACCGACCGAAACCACCCCAATTAGCACTTTTATGTCAACAATTGTTAGGGTATTCCAGGATACAATCCTGGCTTTCTTTGTTGTAGGCGTCGCCTTTTTTTTTTTGTGTCCTTGAATGCAGGTTTCCTCGGTAATTATTTTCAGAATTTCGTCATCAAAAAATAGACTGAAAAAGTCTATAGAAGGAGTATTCTCATCAAAATGAGAAGGAAAAATCGGACCCTGCTGGATATTGTGCCCTGGTATAGCAGATGTAGGGCCAGGATCAAAATTACTCACCTCTGCCCAGCTAGGTGTACAGTATCACTTGAGTCACTCTCGCACTCACTCGTACTTACAAATTCTCGTATATTTCTTTCTCATTATCACTGAACTCATAATCTGACAAATCACTATCACTCTTGTTCAACAAAGCTACAATTCCTTTATCTGTCAACCCTTTCTTTCCTGCCATTATGCCAAAAAAACAAAATAAAATGAGGCTTATTAGTAAGAAACACCACACTGTTTATTGCTTCACTGGTGAGAACAACAAAAGGAATTCCTGACAAAGCAATTTGGGGATTTACCGACCACCAATGTTTGAAAGCACATTTCCTGCCATCTTCTGGCAGTATATCTGAATTATATGAGCGAAAATAGCAGACTACAATAGCTCTATAACTGCGCACCCATATATGGGTTTCTGCTTGTGGGCGACTGGACACATCACCCATATATGGATTTCTGCTCGCGAAGGGTTAAAGAATACCACAGACACTGCTGCCTGGGCCAACTGGAAAAATCTGTCTAGCACAACATGTTTTGGAAGCACCCGGGGAACATGTCATCCTCTACAATGAAACAGACATCCTTGCCACAACTTCTAAGAATCATGCTCCTCTATATCGCTAAGCTATAGGAATTTACAAACATAAACATTATTAAATTTTAGATGAGTCGTATTTTTTACACATCTGCTTCATTTTCGTACCTATTTTGAGGACATGTTTCGCAAATCATCGTTTGCATCTACGGCTCTTATGCGACTGAAGCTAGATCCAGCGGTGTGGGTAATTCTGGGGTTGTTGCTGCCATCTGTTGATTTAGTGATGAACTTAAATGTGGGATTCTCTTCTGGCGGGATTTCAAAGTTCATTAGTTGGTTTTTATGTTTTTCTATGTATATCCTCTCCCATATGACGAGTTCACTATGTTTTTGTACGTATTTTAGTAATTCTGTGCTATCTTCAATTTCATGATTTTCAGACCAGAAATGAGCTGCTATTGCGGACTTATCAATATTTTTGTATCTTAAGTGCCTGAAGTGTTCTTTCTTTCTAGTGCCAATGTTTCTTTTTGTCCTCCCTATGTAAATTTTTTCACAGTCTTTACACTTAATCTTGTAAATGCCTGACTTTTCCTCTGGTTTTATCTTATCAGTATTATTACTGTGAAGTAGGTTTTTAATGTTGTAATTGTTTTTTGGTGCCAATGTTATATTGTATTTCTTGAATATTTTTTGGAACTTTTTTGTGGCCCAGGGGTGGTAAGTAAATTTAGCAAATCTAATTTCTTGTTTTATTGGTGTGAGAGCTGTGATCTGTTTTAATCTCTTTTGAAGTTTGAATAATTTTAGTTTTTTATCTACAAGGTTTTTTCCATATCCATTTTTAATTGCAGTTTTTAAGATTTGATGGTATTCGTTTTGATATTCTTGCTGGCTGAGAGGTAGATTTACTAATCTGTGTGTGAGACTGTTGATGGTTGCATGTTTGTGTGGAATTGGGTTGAAACTATTTGCTTTGATGTAATTATCTGTGTGTGTTGCTTTTCTATGGATGCCAAATTCTAGTTTTTCATTGCTTTTTTTTTATTTTAAGGTCTAAAAAAGGTAGAGTACAGTCCTCTTCAGTTTCCACTGTGAATTGTATGCTGGGTTCTTGCAGGTTGAGTAGTTTCAAAGCATCATCTATTAGTTTGTAGGGCACTATTGCAAAGATGTCGTCTACGTATCTGTACCATGTTTTAAACATATGAGGGAAGGCTTTAGTTATATGTGTTTTGAAAAAGCTCATGTATAGATTGGCCAAAAATGGTGATAGCGGGCTTCCCATAGCTAGTCCAGAAATTTGTTTATAATATTTTCCATCAAAGACAAAATAATTTTGATGTATACATAATTCAGTCATTGCCAAATATTCTTCTATTGCATTGGCATCCAGGTTTATAGAATTTAGCCATTTTTTCAGTTGAATCAAAAGTTTGTCTAATGGAATGCTAGGGAAGAGGGAGCGGACATCAAAGGATACTATAGTGTCATGAGGTTTTAGTTTAAGATTTTGAATTTTTTCTACCAGGTCTAAAGAGTTTTTTATACTCAGAGTATGGAATTGTGGAAAGGACTGAAATTTTTTGGATAGCCATTTTGCCAGAAGGTAAGTAGGATAAAAAACTAAAATTATTCAAACTTCAAAAGAGATTAAAACAGATCACAGCTCTCACACCAATAAAACAAGAAATTAGATTTGCTAAATTTACTTACCACCCCTGGGCCACAAAAAAGTTCCAAAAAATATTCAAGAAATACAATATAACATTGGCACCAAAAAACAATTACAACATTAAAAACCTACTTCACAGAAATAATACTGATAAGATAAAACCAGAGGAAAAGTCAGGCATTTACAAGATTAAGTGTAAAGACTGTGAAAAAATTTACATAGGGAGGACAAAAAGAAACATAGGCACTAGAAAGAAAGAACACTTCAGGCACTTAAGATACAAAAATATTGATAAGTCCGCAATAGCAGCTCATTTCTGGTCTGAAAATCATGAAATTGAAGATAGCACAGAATTACTAAAATACGTACAAAAACATAGTGAACTCGTCATATGGGAGAGGATATACATAGAAAAACATAAAAACCAACTAATGAACTTTGAAATCCCGCCAGAAGAGAATCCCACATTTAAGTTCATCACTAAATCAACAGATGGCAGCAACAACCCCAGAATTACCCACACCGCTGGATCTAGCTTTAGTCGCATAAGAGCCGTAGATGCAAACGATGATTTGCGAAACATGTCCTCAAAATAGGTACGAAAGTGAAGCAGATGTGTAAAAAATACGACTCATCTAAAATTTAATAATTTTTTGCTTCACTGTGGTGTTCCAATACAGTTAAATCTCGAAACATAAACATATTTTTAATAAGAAAGAAGAAGCATTAAAACTACATAAAATGTGGTACCCAGCTTTAGAAAACACATTCATAGCTAAATCATGCACTTCTATCCTGAAAAACCACGCCCTTTCAAACCCAGATCAGGATCAATCAGACAACGGGAGGGCGGTACCTTCCAGCATATATAAGCCAGTTCCTACTGCTGACAATTCAGTAGCTACGAAGAGTACAAGGAGAACTTTTCTACGCCACCGATGATGCTTGCCGCAGCTGCAAGTGAAACATCTGGGAGAGAGATGAGGAAGCCCAGTGGATCACTGCCGTACAGCCGGGAATCTTCTACTGAATGGTAAAATGTTAGTTACATGATACAGTGTTTTTGTGTTTGTTCTAAAGGGCAGATTCTAGATTATATTCAAAGCACAATTTTGCAGTACTTCGAAGTCATGAATGAAATATTTAACAGAATTACTACATAAGATGTTTAAGTGGTCAAAATGGGATTGAATTAAAGCATGGTAGAATCCTTTGGATTTCAACCTGTGAATTACAGCTAACACAGTAAGAATCTTACTGTGGGGTTGGTAATGTTAGAATTTTGTTTAAGGATAGCTCCATTTTGTCATGGTACTGTTGATTTTGTGCAATTTTTTGTTCATCTCCTTTTAACTATTTAGAATGTGTTGTTAATAAAGCAAGATAAGAAATTTGATAAATTTCTCTCATTCTCAACATTTTGGTGACCCCGACGTGATATTAGACATAAATAAATGTAAGGTAAGGCTTATCATTGCTAATTACATATGAGTGGAACAATAGCAAACAGTGTCTACTTCTGTTTTCAGGTTGAAATGGGACAAACAAACTGACGTCTTATTTTGTAATATTCATAATATCAACCATAGCCTGCTCACATCCCTTAAAGCCTCGGCACTTAGTCGGATTCTTATGCATTTAAGCGACCGAGCGGTGTTTGCCTTTTTTGCCACTTGGAGCTCTTAAGCCTGACCCCTAAAGTATCCCCTTGTAGCCATCAATGGCTTTACCGACATTTAGTTTTGTGGTGACAGTTGAACCAATTTTATGGTTTCAGTTAGTATTGAAAGTGAATTTTACATGATGTGCTGCTGACAACAATCTAAATTAAGCGAACAAGAAAAGTGGGCATAAATAAAAGACAGTAAGAAAACTGGGTATAAATAAGAGATAATATAAGTAATCATAAGTATGAGCACAACATGCCATTGTTTATTATTATTACTTTTACTGTTGTGCCGTAAATGGTGGCAGTTCATTATCTAGAAGGTAGATTTTCCATGACAGCTTTATAGTACAAACATTTACAATGGACAGCACTACATTTCACAGCTCTGTTTTTCCAAAGTCCAGGTCTCCGAACCATACCTAGCAATGTTCCAAATGTAAGAATTACTTATTATATTATATTATTTTTATTATTAGTTTTATTATTATTTTTATTTTTATTTCTATTTTTATCATCATTATCATCATCATAACAGCAATAGTAGCAATAATTACAACAAACAGCATAGCAGCAATTATGAGCCCAATAATTTGTATTTTAGATGGTGTATTGTTGCGCACCCTTCTGTAAAAGTAAGAAAGGAAAATCAAAAAGAATTTCCAGTAAAAGAACTACGTAAACAATGGCTAAAAGCTATATCACTCTCTAATTTTGTGGTAAATGATAAATCTAATTCAACAGTCGTGTGCAGTTTGCATTTTA
Organism: Mantis religiosa; assembly: GCA_030765055.1. Classification (NCBI taxonomy): domain Eukaryota; kingdom Metazoa; phylum Arthropoda; class Insecta; order Mantodea; family Mantidae; genus Mantis; species Mantis religiosa. The sequence goes on from CM060953.1 coordinate 98,085,592, forward strand.
CTGAGGACGACTATAAGCCAGGCTGTAAAATTAAACTTCTGAAAGCAGGAGTATTCCAAGCATTTTTCCGAACTATCCAGATTATAAATTAATGAAACAAGCAACACCAAGGCAACACAGAAAGCAGAAAACGGAGACGCAGTTCTAGCAGAGAAAGCGTTAACAGTGCTGCTGATGTTAATGCGCTGGAGTGAGTGAGTGTGTGGTGTTTTAGGGCCCGTCGACAGCAAGGTCATTTGGGCCCGTAATGCGCTGGAACTTGGCACAGATGCACATACTTATAACTGCGCTGCAATTCAGACTGAGGAAGACATAATTTCCAAATTAAAGAGATTGGAAAGGAGAATAACACCTTGAGATGTAAATTATGGGGAGCAAATAAAAGGCACAAAGAATTTGTAAACGAGCAGCAAGCAAATAAAGAAAGATTACTTTATTATGAAACCAATAATTTTCATAAATCAATTCAATTATTGATAAGAGACACCATTGTACATTGCAACACAGCTTCCAGACACCTTTATCGCAATATTGGGCGAATTGAACAACAGGTAATGTGAATTTCCGTCTTATAAGACGTACTAACGTATATTGTTAAACTGCTTTTAACTGTTTACTTATTTAGTTTTTTTTTCTTGTCTTCCTAGGCAGCCGCGTTTCATGCAACAGTCCACTTATCACTGACATATATAGGAGGTTTTATAGTTAAAAAATAGCGGCCGAATTCTCTTGTGCCACCTGTCTTACTAAAGTGTCTTCCGCCAAGTGTACAGCATCCCTTGTAAGTCTAATATTCAAAAGGGACGAAAACTTCACATTCTATTACCCATCTCCAGAGTTTTTCTCTTTTGGCAGTTATAGAGAAACTTATAACAACTGTTGTACCTAAGCTACCTAAAGTATGTGTGAGAAAAAGCCTAGAGGAATACATAATGCCAGCAGTGCAACATTGTTCTTAACTCATGTGTGCAGAGAACTGAAAGCATTCAGAACTGCTAAGTGAACTGATATGCAAACATTATATTCCTGTGATATTAAGGTGCATTGCTTCTGCGACAACGGAGGTGTTTGAAAAAAGGTAAATTCCTAAACTGTAAACCACTGCATCAGAAAGTTCTGCGTCTGTAGTGTCATCACATTGCAGCTGTACGCTGGAACAGGGTTGCAGAGGGGTCATCAGCCAGCGCCATATGTGGGTAGTGGAGAAATCTGTAACTTTTAGTCATAACACTCCAGCTGGCGAGTGCCGAGGCTTAAAGAGATGAGAGCGGGCTATGTATTGACATATCATCCAAGAGTTTATCAAGAAGGACATTACTCAGTTACACAACAGGTATTTGATCCTGTAGGATTCACTTGCCCATTTACTTTGGTTTCCTAAGCTTCTGCTTCAAGAAAATTAGAGGAGTAAGGACAGCTGAAATACAGAAGTTCCTAGCGAATCAGAGGAGATTTAAAAGGTGGCTGAAGAATTACCTCAACTGAGTGTAGTGAAAATTTAGCTAATGCAGCTGCATATAATTTTTTTTTTTTTTTTTTTTTTTTTCTTTTTAATGTTATGTTGAAGAGAGCATTTCTGTACAACTTCTTCAAGGAAAAGCGATAGTTGCATCCCTTAAGGCTTTAACGGTGCCTCGACTTGAGCTTTTGACATGCTATAGTGGAGCATGGTTAGCTACATCAGTAAGAGGTCATTAAGTCTAAAAATTAACAAGAAGTTCTACTGGACTGACTGTACAACCTGTGTTGTGTTGGATACGTAGAACAGAACATTTGTTAACAGGATATAGGAAAAGTATAAACTTGGAAGAAGCGTAGGGACAGTGAAGCACAAATTAGTACAAAAGTGAATCGAGAAGATATTGACACATTGCTTCACTCACACTGTTTATTCACAGGACATGTTTCAAGAGCTCTTGCTCCTATCATCAGCTGATACTCGAGGAGCAAGAGCTCTTGAAACATGTCCTGTGAATAAACAGTGTGAGTGAAGCAATGTGTCAATATCTTCTCGATTCACTTTTGTACTAGGATATAGGAAATTCGTTCATTGACTAGAAGTGAAGCTTGGCACCATATCTCAGGACAAGACAACCTGGCAGATTTACCATCTTGTGGATTTTCAGTGAAGAAATTGTTAGAATCCAGAAGGTGGGAGGGGCCTGAATGGCTAAGGAAGGATGGGTACTTGGCCAAACTCAGACAGTTCAGTTAATGAAAGGGAAGTAAACTCTGAAAGAAAGTGTAATGTAGTGACAACATTAGTTAATGTTACAAATCAAGAACCTTGATATTGAGATTCTTTTCCAAATATAACAAGATTTTGAGAATGGTAACATGGATCTTAAGGTTTATCAGAATGCTCGAAATAAATCTCCAGAAATCAGTGGAGAACTAACTGTTGAGGAACTGAAAGGGGCAGAGAAGCTTTTAGTCAAGGATCTTCAGCGAGAGGTTTTCACTTGTGAACTAATCACAGCTTTGAAAACCCTGAACCTTCAGAAGAATGAAGAAGAAATTTTAAGGGTAAAGCAAAGATATCTGAATGTGCAGACTAAGAAGATTTTCTATATCCAATATTGCTCCTAAGCAAGCATAAATTAATAAATCCTTTCATGGAAGTGTTGAAAACAGTGTTGTTGTATAAATTAAATTAATTGGGAGTCGATTAATAACACAAAACAACACTCACTTTTAAATTTTCCCGGAACCGGTTTCTGAGGCCTTCGCTCTATCTTCAGCCGGACATCGACTTCCGGGAAAATTTAAAAGTGAGTGTTGTTTTGTGTTATTAATCGACTCCCAATTAATTTAAAGCATAAATTAGTTGAACTTTATTATTATTATTATTATTATTATTATTATTATTATTATTATTATTATTATTATTATTATTATTATTATTATTATTATTATTATTATTATTATTATTATTGTTGTTGTTGTTATTATTATTATTGTTGTTATTATTATTATTGTTGTTATTATTATTATTGTTGTTATTATTATTATTGTTGTTATTATTATTGTTGTTATTATTATTATTGTTGTTATTATTATTATTGTTATTGTTGTTGTTATTATTATTGTTATTGTTGTTATTATTATTGTTATTATTGTTATTATTATTATTATATTATTATTATTATTATTATTATTATTATTATTATTATTATTATTATTATTATTATTATTATTATTATTCATGAGGAGCACATTTCTATGAGTCAGTTCAGGAGTTATTGATACAATTGAGAAGAAGATTCTGGTTGATAAAAGGAAAAAGGGACTATGAAGAGAGTAATATCAAAATGCGTTCCAAATAAGCGACATGAAACAGAAGGATTTCAAAGAACTCTTGTGCCACCACAGAAGATAGAGTGAGAGATGCTGCTGTATTTTAAATATCAGGAGTAGACCTGGCAGGGGCTCTGTTGTCGAACAATGGTAGGAAGAGCTGGATTGTCCTGTTTATTTGCGCAGGATATCAAGCCATTCATTTAGAACTTGTTACTTCTCAATCTACCAGAGACTTTCTGCTGGCACTGAGAAGATTTATATCTTGCGGAGGGCGACTCAAAGTAATGTACAGCAACAATGGGACAAATTTAGTGGGAATGAATGCCTTCATGAATAACATTGACTGGAAAGAGATGGAATGTGGGACTGCTATAGCAAGAATTCAGTGGAAATTTAATCCTCGCACTTCTGCATGATGGGGAGGCTGTTGGGAGCGGTTGATACAAGTGGTGAAGAGGCTGCTGAGGAAACTCCTTGGATGGACTGCTCTCCATTATGAAGAATTGCTGACTATGGTGTATGAATGTAAGCAGTAGTGATTTCAAGATTAGTGACATATGTGTCGGAAGATCCTAGGGATTCACAGCCATTAAATTCAGCAATGTTCCTTCAAGAAACTGTCATGGTAGGAATTCCTGATCTTGATTAGCTGAATAGGGTGAATCTTAATTAGAAAATACGTTACCTGCAAAGATTAAGAGAAAACCTGAAAAACAGGTTCCAAGCAAAATATCTGAGTCAGCTGTTACAGCCACCTGGAAAGAATCAAGACCCAATACGAATTGGAGAAGTTCTGTTGGAGAGTGAAAAAAAAGTGGCAGAACTTTTTGGCCTTTGGCCAAAGTAACTGAAGTGTTTCCTGGCAGAGATAGTTAAGTTAGTATTGTGAAGGAATGCTGCTGGTGAACTTATCAGACCTGTACAATGGATCTTCCCTTTAGAGGTGAGTACATCTGTTGAAGACTTAAGAAGTGAGATAATTAGCCCAAATGGTGACAAGAATTCACACTCATCATCTTCAAATAAATCTTCTGTAACAAGCAGACACAGACTAATTCATATGCCACTGAGATTAAAGGACTGAAAATTTATGATTGTGTTTTGATTTGTCGTTTGAACTCCCAATCAAAGGATGGGAGAATATTGGGTTGGTACTGTCAGAATTTTGTTTAAGAACACACACTGTTTTGCGGCACTGAGTTGCCATGGTACTTTTGATTTTGTGCAATTTTTTGTTCATCTCTTTGTAACTGTTAAGAATGTGCTGTTAATAAAGTGAGATAAGAAATTTGGTAAATTTCTCTCATTCTCAACACTTACTTTTTACGTGCAGAACATGGACCTTCCGTGTAAGGGTACTGTCTAGAATCAACCCAAGATATGTGATTTTTGTTGTTTCATTTACTGTGTTACCAACATTTGCATTGTTATCTAATACGATACATATGATCTTTTATGGAACAGCATGTATTTTCTTTTAAAGACATTTAATATTAACTTATTAAACTCAAACCAATTATTTAATGCATTCATGTCATGTTGTATATCAATTACAATGTGTTTAGTTGGCCAATTAAAATTCTTAGGCAAGAATAATTGACTAATAAGAAAGAAAAGATCCCTTGTTGCTATTCAATATGCCGGATAAGCACCCAGTGAAGCTTACAAGAAGGAAATATGTGTACACATATATTGCTGCTGCTATCATATTCTCCATTTATAATGTCAATCAATGATAGTTTATTTTAAACAAGGGAACCTCAATTTAAGTTCATATACCCCGATGGTGATATAGAAATCAAAAGTACACAGTATTCATTGTTATTCGTTATTTCCCGCCCTCAGATTGAGCAAGAATGAATGTCATAGTTGACTAGTGAGTCTATCTCAAATCATAGTGTCCTCTCCAGAGAAGAAGCGGTAAAGTTTGTGGAACATTAAGCAAATTACAGTGCCCTTACTGTGACTGCGCTAACCAGCCACCCCTCTTACAGTAATAGTGACCAACCACCCCTCTTACACTAATCGTGATTAACATTCTAGTACATAAATATGTAAGTTAAGTAGCACATTTCTACTCTAAAGTGTACCAACATGAATATGAACAGAGAGCACCGTGTCTTCATGGTTGAATGCTACTTCCGTACCGGCATTAAAATTGGTGCGACATACAAAAGTAATTTAAACCACTGCATAGAGGAGTGTATGCAATAGTATCCAGCATTCAGACAAGTCCCTCAGAGTGTAATGTTGTCAAAAGTGTCCAAGTACCGTCAAGTTGACATACTTTTGTTTGCAACATAAATGTCTTATGTTTTATCAGTATACAATATAATCTTTTTTTTTGTTTTTTGGTGTCATCCTCATACTTAATTAAATTGTCTGTTACTGTTGGTATCCTTCTGTCTTTAAAAACCAATAGGTGCATCAAACATTTCCAAGATACAGTATCAGTTACTCCAAAAAGAGACACTGGACGCTATAAAGTGACTGGTCCCAATCTAGAAGCAGCAAATAATGTTATGACAGAAAGGCCTCAGACATATTTGCGACAACTAGTTAGAGAGATGGGACTTTCCATTGGTTCTTGCCATATGGCTGTCAGGAAGGTGCTGCAACTCTACCCGTATAAAATCATACGGTTGGATAAGTTGCATAAGCAAGACCTACCTGCTTGTGTGAATTTTTGCAACTACTTCCTGGAGTATTTTGAAGATGATAAGCAATTCGATATGTTCTGCACCTCATACAAATGCTTGTTTGAGTTGACAGGCTGTGTCAACACACAACATGCTCACATATGGGGTTCTGAGCCTCCAAATCAGTTTGTGGAAGTCCCACAGTACTCAAAAAAGATTGGCGTCTGGTCAGCCATGTCATGACAGCAAATAATCGGCCCAATTTTCTTTGAAGGAAGACTTAAGTGCTCGGCAATATAGGGAGGAAATTTTAACAGGGTTTGTTGACCAACTGGATGAACATGAAAAATCCGATGGCTGGTTCCAGCAGGATGCTGTTCCTGCACATACCGCCAGTGGTACAATTGCTTTCCTTGAAAGACATTTTCCTGGGAGGTAAGACGGCAAATTTCCAGATCATATTTTCCGAAATGTGCTGAGCATGAATAACCTGAATTATTGTGTTTTCTCCTCAATAGATTCATTAGCAATCCTGTATGGCCTCCCAAGATCCAGATCTTACACTGTTGGACATTTTCCTCTGGGGTTATCTCAAAGATTGGATTTATTCAAGGTGACACAAGACTATAGAGCAACTGAAGCAGCTAATTATATATGAGATTACCACAGTTACACCTGTGATGCTGCAAGCTGCATATTGTCGCGAAGCCGTTATCTACGATAGCGCGGCTAGTGTACCCAAAGGGCCGGCAAATAAAGATAGCTGAGATAAAGGACTTGACAGCATAGATTAAGTTACGCTTCTGGAAGGTGTTAGATTATTCAGTTTCTTTATTGTTCTGGAAATATATAGAATTTATCAATGAGGTATTTAAGAAGGTGATGACTTGCCAAGAGTCAGTCGCGAACAGTCGTAAGTAGTAAACAGCTGAGCTGATGCTGTAAACTGATCGCTGTTTGTTATTGTCATCGACCTTGGTAGATTGTGTGGTGTATGTGACGTAATGTTGTTACATGAGAATTGAACAGTGTATTTCTACGGAATCAAAGAACATTTGGAATATCTGCAATTCGGACTTTTAATTCTACGAACCCACAAAGTTACAATTGGTGTCAGGAGTGCGACATAACACAACATGGAGGCTGCATTGGAAAAGATTTTGGAGAAGATGATGGAAATGAAGGCCGAACTCACCTCGGAAATGAAGCCTGTAAATGACAACCTTGATGCGAAAACAGAAGCTGCAAATAACAACCTGGCCGCGAAGCTGGAGACCGCAAATAACAACTTGGCAACGGAACTGAAAGAAATGAAGAAGGCTAACGATAACCTCACCGAGAAGATGGAAACTACAAACAACAGCCTGACCGCGAAGAAGACCAAATTGGCCACGGAAATGTAAGCGGCAAAAGAGGCCCTCGCCGCAAAGTTTGAAGAGCAGTTGATCGGCGTAACGGAGGACGTAACGGAGCTGGGCGAGCGCGTCGAAGACATGGCGAGCCGCGTTCACGACCTGGAGGGAAAGTCCCTGAAAGCCATGGTAGAGGACATCGTCGGCAGGAGGTTAAAGGATTTAAAGACCAACGCGTCGGGACGCGACACAACATCTGCGCGCGTCAAACCTCCTAAATACGACGGCGCGACAACTTTCAAAGTCTTCCGTTGCCTGTTCGACACAGTGGCCAAACACAACAAGTGGTCACCAGAGGAAGAGGCCGCACAGCTAATAGCCAGCCTCCAGGAACGGGCCGCAGAAGTCCTGAGCGCGGTCCAGACAGCGGCGGCACCTAAGGACATTCGGGAGGCCCTGGAGAACCGCTTTGGAAACCACTGCTTAGCCGCAGCGTACCGCAGCCAGCTGAAGTCAAGGTCACAGCAGCCAGGGGAGACGCTGCAGGAGTTCGCCCTGGCAATCGAGCAGCTTGTCAGTAAAGCCGTAGTTGACCTCCCACCAGACTTCGTAACCCGAAAGGCTGGAGATTCTTCAGCGCCTAATGCTCGGCGATTACAAAACCACCCACGAGGCGCTAACAGCAGCATTGAGGATTGAGGCGGCCAAGGTGACGGCTACCCCGACTTCCAGAACCAGGAGTGTCCGCTACACGGGTGACCGAAGACCAGTCGAGGGACGCCGGCGAAGACCTAGTAGCCTGTGTTGGGGGTGTGAAGAGCCGGGATACCTGGAGAGAGATTGCCCACACCAGGGAGAGCAGCCGGAAAACGAGTTAGAGTCGTCGTGGTGAGGGGCGCGTGGGCGCCATCACCACCAACCCCTCGAGTGACACTGCGCGCCGTCATCCGACAGTTGGATGACAGCCTCATCGTGGACGGCTGTGTGAAAGGGAGGCATGCCGCGTGCTGGTAGACACGGGGGCAGCCGTGACAATCATCAGACCTGACGTGGCCAAGGGTTTGCCGCCGAGAAAACCGAGCCGACCATACCAGTTAGTGACGGCATCGGGTGACACTTTTCCTGCGGAGAAGGAGGCCCTACTGAAGTTGACCTTGGGATGGAGTGCCGTACGTCTGTGGGGTTCGTCGCGAAGATGGCTCAGGAGGTGATACTGGGGTTGGATGCCCTCAGGAGCCACGAACCGACGGTCGACGTCGGCAGGAAGGTCCTGCAGCTCAATGGAGAAGAGGTGATATTCCGGCAACTCGACGAGCGCCTTGGAATCTGCAGGGTCATCCTGAACGAAGACTTGGTGATTTTTTTTTTTTTTTTTTTTTTTTTTTTTTTTTTTTTTTTTTTTTTTTTGTTAACGTGGAAGGAAAAAATGGAATTTACCCACACCAGCCCATGGGGCTGGTGACATAGGAGTCCTCGCCTCAGTGGAGTGCACCGTTGTGGAATACCTACTAAAAACCCTCCACTACCTAGGGCACCAACCCTGGCGATGTTTCGCTGGTCCCGCATTAAGCACCCAGATTCAGTTATCGGTTATTTGTATGCGGCGAACCGCTATGGTGTGTTGGGGAGGGAGGCCTCATGGTCACAGGACCCTGATATCCACCTTTCCGTCATTGGTAATCTTGGGCAATGTGCCGCGCGTTCAGGATGTAATCAGGTCTACGCATAGCGCTTACGTCGTTATTAGTCTAATTTAATTCTCCTAGTCCCGGTGTACGGGTGGGTCAAGTTGTATCTATGCTACTGTACATAACATGCAGGTGACATAAAAATCAGCCTGGGGGCGTCATCACTATATAGTATAGAATCTGTAGGTAACATCAAGCTTAATTGAAGTATAGCGTATAATAACTATTTGTTAATGAAACTAATATATGTTTCTTAGCCTTATGGCTGCATCTGTCACTCGTGTCCATTGGTGTGCAAATTGTCATCAGTGCGCACATGGCGGACCTTATGTGCGGACGGATGACGCCGAAGGCGCTTTCCAGGACCTGAAGAAGACCCTGTGCAGTGCTCCAATTTTGGGATTTCCACAACCAGGCGGCACCTTCATTGTGGACACCAATGCCAGCGACCATTGCATTGTGGGCGTCCTATTGCAAATCCAGGAGGCCCATGAGCGGGAGATAGCCTACTACAGCAAGACGCTATCCAAGGCAGAGAAGAACTACTGCGTCACCCGGCGAGTTACTGGCGGTAGTAAAGACATTGGAGCACTTCCACAAGTACCTGTATGGTCAGCCATTCCACCTGAGGATGGACCACTCCGCCCTAACCTGGCTACTGAGCTTTAGAAACCTGGAAGGCCAGACAGCACGCTGGGTACAGAGGCTGCAGGAGAACGACTTCACCTCTGAACATCGTAGAAGGAAGAGCCACGGTAATGCAGACGCCATGTTCCAAAGACCCTGCCCAGAGGAGTGCGGCCAATGCACAAGAATGGAAGAGAAGGAGCGTGCCGCAGCTGTGCGAGTGGTCACGGCGGTATCTAAGGATGGCTGGGATAGCGCAGGCCTTAAGGATGGCTGGGATAGCGCAGGCCTGAGGTGGGAGCAGCTGGTGGACGTCGAATGGGGCCACTCTTGAGGGAAGTGGAGGCAGGGACAAGACCAACCTGGGGGGACATCGCACCGAGGAGTGCCACCTGCAAGTCGTACAGGGCCCAATGGGACCCACTGAGGACAACAGAGGGCGTGCTGTTCCGGGTATGGGAATCACCTGATGGGAAAACGCAAAGAGAACATTTGGTACTTCCCCGAAGTATGGTTCCGGAAGTCCTGGAGGAAGTGCATGCCGGTAAGTGCACGCAAAGCGAACATTTGGTACTTCCCCGAAGTAAGGTTCAGAAGTCTTGGAGGAAGTGCATGCCGGTACTTCAGGAGGGCAGTGCTACTACTAGCTGAGGCTTCGAGCAGACGCTGAGAGATGGTGCCGTCAATGTCACGTGTGCGCGGCGAGTCGCGGCCCCCAGACTAGGAGCCAGGGTCGCATGCTGCAGTACAACGTCAGAGTGCCATTTGAAAGGATCGCCGTCGACATAGCTGCACCACTCCCAGTGTCCGACCGCGGCAAGAAGTGCCTTATGGTGGTCGTGAACTACTTCAAGTGGCCGGAGGTGTATGCCATCCCGAACCAGGAGGCGAAGATAATCAACGACTGCCTCGTGGAGCAAGTGTTCTGCCGTTAGAGCTCCACAGCGACTAGGACACCAATTTTTAATCCAACCTGATGAAGGAGGCACTAGAAAGACTTGGGGTGAACAATACCCCGCACAACACCTCTACATCCACAGTCCGACAGCATGGTGGAGAAATACATCAAGACTTTAGAAGAACACCTGAGGAAGGTCATGGCCAGCCATCAGCGAGACTGGAACGTCAAGGTGCCACTGTTCTTGCTGGCCTACCGCTGGTCAACACACGACACCACTGGGATGACGCCAGCCAGCTTAATGTTCGGCCGGGAGTTACACCTCCCTTGTGACCTGACCTTTGGGAGCCCCCGGACGCAAAACAGCGAGCAATGGAGTATGTGGAGAACCTGGTGGACCATCTCCATGACATGCATGAGATGGCGTGTCAAAACAACCAGAAGGCGAGCGACCGCATGAAGACCCGATACGACAGGCAAGCCAATAGCCAGGGGTTTCAGCAAGGTGACCTGGTCTGGTTGTACCACCCTACCAGGACCAAGGGATGCTGCCCAAAACTTCAACAAGCATGGCAAGGACCGTACCGGGTGGTGAAGAGGATTAACGACTTGGTCTATTGCATCCAGAAGGTGCCCCGATCGTCTGGTCCACTACAATGGTGCTGTTCGGGATGACCAGCCTTGAGGAGGGAGCAGTGTTGCAAAGCCGTTATCTACGATAGCGCGGCTAGTGTACACAAAGGGCTGGCAAATTAATATATACTCTGTTTCATATAACCTTGCCCCGCTGACATGTATCACTCCACGTCCAACTACCTTCCCCCTCGTCCTAATTGGCTAATGCTTTCGCGCCATAGGCCATAGGCGGTGCCTTTCCGTCACATTTAAACCTGCAGTAAACGTCATAATAATTGCCGGGAAGATAAATAAAATCATACAAATAAGGATATGAAGGCATGCAAAAATACAAGTTTATAATGAGATGAGCAAGTTGGAACTTAATGAGGCAGCAATGTACCTGAAAAAAGTTTTTAATGAAAGGCCTTCGGCCTTTTCCACTTGGATTTTTTAAACCAGCACACATACCTTTCAAAAATGCTTGTCTTTCAGTCTTAAAAGCCGTGTCACGCCATACCTTACTTTTCGTGTGTTCTTCATTCTCCCAAATCTCGTCAAGGTAGTATATTTTGCGACTTGTATCTCGGTACAGTCTGACTGTCCTTAAATAACGTCTTCGCCACACAGCAATATGGCCTCTGTTTTTAGCACATTTTTCTTCTTTTTTCATTCACAAACCCCAGCTGTATAAACAATCTGCTGAAATTTGGTGAATCTGCATCCTCATTTACAGCATATGAAATGTTATTTATGTTAGGGAGTTCGTTTCTAAAGAAAAAACTATACACATGACGATGCACAGCACTTTTCACGTATTTTCTCCGAGCACGCGCTTTTGTTTTTTCCTGCTTTTGCCTGGAGTGGTAAGTTTTCCTGTTTTCTCAATTTCACATCACGATGTTCCTACGAATCTAACACTCACACCTGTAACTTCAGAGCACAGCTGTTCGACTTCTCTGACTGACAAAGACGGATTCTTCTCTATGAGTGCATTAAACACATGCACCGCAATTCCTTTTTTCGCCTGTTTGTAAGGATTTACCCTTGCGATGCTTCAGCGAAAAACTGGCGGTAGACTCTGCCATTATTCATAGAAGTACACGCGCAATAAACGATCAATAAAATAATTTAGCTTTCACACTAGGCACAACAACCTTCGAATGCCGATATATGACTAATCCAATTCAAAACAAGGTCAGTGATAAAAGTCATATAAACAAATATGTACCGCTGAAGCACGTGCTATCGTGTCATGTGCTTGAGAGCAAAGGAATCTCCTCTTTACTTCGTTTAAGAATTAACATGCATTTCAGATAAATCAACTGTGTTGCGTAATATATTTAATTAAAACAGTTACGAAAATATAAATTTGACAATTCTCTTCCAACACATATAGTTATATACAGATATATCACCATGTTAAATAACGAACTAATTTTTACCGCACGACAGTCTTTACCACAACAGCAGCCAATGAGAGGTGATTAGGTCACGTGAGCAGTAAGAGATACTGGGCAAGCTTACGTGAAACAAGGATTAGCTGAGATAAAGGGCTTGCCAGCATAGATTAAGTTACAATATGAACATATGCTGAAAAGAGTAAGGAAGTGTCTTGCTCTCAATGGTGGTCACGTTGAACCATACATTTAAAGAAGTGCTGATATTTAATTTACTACATTGGCCCAGCTTTACTTTTTTGTTTATTTTCTTATTTGTGTTCAGCTATTTCTTGCTATTTAGTTTCCGTAAAGCTGTTCACAGAAGTTAATGTTTAACAATTATTGGTTTCATTGTTTTGATAACCATATAGAAGCAGCTCATATTTGGTTGATACACATTTGTTTCTTGCTTGCCTCCGTGATGTGAGGTAGCGTGTGTGCCTCACACTCAAGAGGTCGCAAATTCGAATCTCTCTAAAGATGAGTTAACTGGTTAAAGTTTTTTCCAGGGTTTTCCCTTATCCTATGAAGACAAATGTCGGGTAACTCTGAGCTCTAGGGATCCTGAACTCATTTGAGCATCATATCACCTGTTTCATTCATTGATTTACTCATTCATTTATTTATTCATTCATCGTTCAATATGACGTGTACTGTTGAAAGGACAAACAAATCTGTTTCTTTACTAAAATGTTTTGAAACTAATACTGTTATTAATTTGGCATTCCTTTATTAAATTATATTAAGTAATATGTCTTCACAGTGAAACACCAGATTGCAAGATATTGTTTGTATTTATCTGTCATTTATAGTGTTCATATTCATTAAAACAAAGCGTAAGAGTTAATGTATCTATGCACCAGGCAAATTACGCTCCTTTATATTATGCAGGCAGGAACCACCTCTCAAATAGTATATTTACCTGCTGGTAGAGGGAGGCTTCAAAGCTGCTGTCAGCACATCAAATACGATTGCAAGCCGGTAGGGGAATCATATATAAACTCGCTCCATCAGCGATGCTATTGATAACTTCAAATTTTGCATGAGAAAATGACAAATAAAAATGAACACCGTGTACAATCCCAGTTATGGCATTGATTTTTCTGTTTATGGCTTTGTTAATATGTTAATCCATTATTATCTGCATCAAACCTCCTGCACATGGCAGTAGCCAGTAGGAGAGTGCTGTAATGAGGACATGTTGTGCGCTTGTGTGTGAGACAGACATTGACAGTAACACGCAGCATAGCGTAAGGATAGCATGAGTGTTATCGAGAGCTATTAAGCACACTTGTTTAAAATCCAAATAAAATGTGTCTATTTGGTAAAACCAAATAGATTTTAATGTACATAATTGTTCAAGAGAGATGGCGAGCGGCTCGTTGTCACTCCGGCAGACACCTTCACCATCATTGTCACTTGCCACACTGCTTTTGTCTAGAAACTCGTAATTCGTACCCTATGCAAAGAAATTTCAATCTTGATGCAACAGTCACTCCTTTCCTTAAGGAATTTATGTCCATCATTGGTTTTCCTGAAGCCTTTTTTTTTTTTTTTTCCAGAATTCTTAAGGTGGAAGAAGTAGAACCTTTATAAGATTTTTTTTGCATAAAAATGTCATTATCTTTTTGGCAGTACAAAATTTGCTGGGGTCACAAAATTACAAAACTATTCTTAGAACTACATGTTCTTCAAATATTCTAAGTGCATTGCTCGTTTTGGTATGTTAATGTGTTTTCTAAGTGAGTTAAAAATTCTAGCAGAACCTGCCTCACATCTTTTTAACTCTGAATTGATCTGAGAAACAGTTAGGTAATTCACTTCACATGCCTGAGCTGTATAAAGAAACTGTCATGCTTGTCTACATAAAACACTAAATTTTGTTTCTCTTTACCGACTAATACAATCCGTTGCTTTAGTTAGCAACATACTGCAAATTTCCACAACTTCTTAGAGCTACACATTATGTACTTGTTTTAATACATGTTAAATATAATTGCATGTAAACACCAAACTACTGAAGCTAAAATTACACTCCTTATGCATGCTTGGCTGATCATTCTCTATGTATCTGACATAAGTTTTAAGCTTTTAATAAATGTTTAATATCCAAGCATCGATCTAATAATTACAAAGCGAGAGCAAGCAAGTTCTGACTAGGCAATACCGCTCACCTGTGATTTGCTACAACCGAGTTGTACTCTGAAGGTCATATGCAGGAGGTTTGATGTGCATAATAATGTTAAATTTTCACATTAGGTTTCTACTTCAAAATCTGCTCTATGCACTTCTGCATACACAGTTCCATTCTCTATGAAGGGTGATGAATCATTCTAGTTTGGAGAGCTATCTTGTCCCAGCCTGGAATGGAACATGCTAACTCTGATTCAAGAAGCAAGATTATGTAGTTTCTCTGAACTATACTGACCACTGCAGTTAACTACTGTTGTCATCTTGGGCAGTAATTTTAGCTTGTTTATATAGCATTTATAGTATTGGTTAGCTCTTATTTATGCACAGCACAAAATGATTTCTGATCATGTATTTATTGTAGGTATGCAATAATTATTTAATATTGCAGACTTATACTCATACATATATACAAATTATTATTATTATTATTATTATTATTATTATTATTATTATTATTATTATTATTATTATTATTATTATTATTATTATTATTATTATTATTATTATTATTATTATTATTATTATTATTATTATTATTTTATATATATATTTGTTTGCTTCACTGTTAATAGCTTCATATTTTACGTATTTATAGTCATACATTTTATAAGAGATACATAAGCGTGGTTAACTTTTTGGAAATTGAGCCTCAGTTTAACTCACTGTAGTTGCTGATTCTGCAAGTACCTCCTAAGGAAATTCTCATCACTGGAGCATGGCAAAATCCTGATGAAAAAAGCTTTTAATAAAAGTGTTTAACTTCTTTTCTGTGTTTCAGTTTACAGCCCAGAACTTCAGAAAACTTTAAAAAACTTTGATTGGCAGCGCCAAGTGACAGAATATATGTTATTGGAAAAATCAGTTGTACAGCAATTTTCTGAGAAAAGCCATCAGAAGAGTTGGCGTGAAGGAGCTATTAAATCTTCATTTGCTTACATTCTTCTTGATCCTCGTATTACAAGCAATTTACCACATTGGGCCTCATCTGCTGTTCATTCAGATGCATGGTCCAAGTTTCTCTCAGCAGTGTTTTATATAGGTAAAGGAAAACGTTCTCGCCCATATTCCCACTTGTATGAAGCTTTTGCACATTGGAAAAAGAATTGCTACAGTAGTGTTGACAATAAGGTGCAGTATATACTAGACATATGGAAAGATGGATTAGGAGTTGTCTGCCTACATGTATTTCAACATGTAATTCCAGTTGAAGCATATACACGGGAAGCTGCTATGATTGATGCTGTTGGCTTAAAAAACCTAAAAAATAATCGTTCAGGTGAGTACTATGGCATAGTGGCTACATGGACATCTCATCAGAAAAGAAAGTGGGGAACTTACCTGCTGTATCGTGCTTTTTGTATTTTTCTCCTTGAGGGTGAAAGACAGTTAAGGCCATTGGACATTGCAAGTTAGAAACTCAGAAGATTTATTGAGTCTGTGACTTTTTTACCGAGCAAAGTGGCAATATCTATGACTTTGAATTTCAGGTTGTAAATGAGAGACAAAAAGGTAGCTGACAATTTTTTTAATAAAAATGTATTCATATGTGTGTGTTCATAATTTTTTGTAACTTAACAACTTTGAATAAACAGTTTGAAGTATATTAAGTCTTAAATTTTAAATAGAATCTTTGCAAAATACCTTTGTAGAAGCCTCCATAACAAATTTTGCACATTTAAATTCAGGTAATTATAGAGATAAAGCTAAATTCCTGAGTTGAGGTATGACTGCAGCTTTTATGATTCGCTATACTAAGTTTGGATTTACTTACATAAACAGAATAGCAGGTATCAGTAATGTGTATGCTGTGTTTACTGTAGAAGAGATAATAAAAGTAAAATAATTATGTTGTGTAAGACTATAGTGAAGGTCTTACAGTGTATGCATCAGGAAACTTAATTCATAGTTTGCCTATTCAACTGAATCAGAAGTTGTGAATGTGAAATGTGTAGTGTGTAATGCCCATTTTACTACATGCAGCACTGCAAGCTGTGGCACTGATGATACATGAGATGAAGATGGAGCACTGGTGGAATGAGATGGCGGGGAAAACCGGAGATCCTGAACAAAACCTGCTCCAGCAGGTGTCATTTTCTGATTTATCCACCACAAATCTCACTTTGCAGTTATCTGGGATCGAACCCGGGCTGCCTTGGTGAGAGCCAAGTGGTCTAACCACTCAGCCATGGTGCAGCCTTAAGAATTTGTTTCAGACATCATGAGTTTGAGTGCCTTCTTGGACTGATCTCTCAGATATTTTGTTTTCTCTTCTCGATCTGACACTGACTGCTTCAGCAATTTTGCTTCTAGTTTTGTTAAACTGTCACTTTCATAATCATCAGTGTTTTATTCTTAATTTTATAATGAAAGAAACATAGTTAAGTCCTAGTAGTGAATAAAATGGATGTAAATACCATGTTTTGCAGTTACCAGAGAATAAGTCTTGCATTTGCACTTCTAATCCCAGGCAAAATTTAGTCTTATTGTACCTTAGCTGTACAGTTGAATCTGATTTATACGCATATCAAGAGGAAGAGAATAGATTACATGTAACCCAGAATTATGTACAAATGAGATTTTGATAATTCATCATATTTTTTAAAGTAATACAGTGGGCCTGCATGTATAAAACTACAAATAGTAAAGATATATACAATGCAAATATTATTTAGAAATTGGCCCCAATTTAAAGTATTACATGCATACAACTCATTTTACAAAATATACAAGTGAACTTAGAGCTTTTCCACTACAATTTTTTGCACTGATGTAGTGTCTACATAACCTGCATTTAGGAGGTCCCAAGTTCAAATCTTGTTCAGAGTGAGTTATCTGGATAAGTTGTTTTCCTTTTTTCCCCCCATCGCTGATTACACTGGGCAACAAAAAAATAATTTTTGAATGTTTCGAGCACTTCATGAGGCAATTACTACTAATTTTGGGTTGATAAAACCAAATATGACAATGAAAAACTTTTATTAGCTCTAGTTTCTATGATATACACAAATACATATTAACGGATTGGGAGAAAAGGATACATTTTAATTACATACATGCTAACAATAATGAAAGTGCATTTTATTTTTTTAACTGGTAATTAATTACATGCTAAGAGTTCTAAATTTCTGGAAAAATACTTCGCAGATAGTCGTGTCTGAAGAGAATCATGTGGTGGCCTATTGATGTCTTTTAGCTTGCCTCTTGTGATGGAATTCCACAGAATCCCTATACAAAGACCAACAGTAATCCGCAAGCATTACTTCATTCCAACGGCCCTGATATCTTTGTTCCATAATAGAAATGTTCTGGTGGAGTCTCTCCCGATGTTCATCACTAACAGCTCCACAACTAGGAGGGAAAAAGTCTAGGTGGTAGTGGAGAAAATGGATCTTAAGGGACAGTATTTTTGCAGGAGCACTGTCACCAAATGCTTGTAGTTATCATCTCTTTTGTTGCCTAAAAATCCATGAACAACATCCTTGAAGGCTTCCCAAGCTTTTTTTCTTTCCCCTCCAAAATTTGTTCAAATACAGGTTCCTTTACAAATTCTCATATTTGTGGTCCAATAAAAATGCCTTCCTTGACTTTTGCATCACTTAATTTCCAAAATTTCTCTCTGATTGTGTTTTGTTATTTGACAGGTGTGCCAACTCCGCCAAAAAATTCCCCCAAATTTAAAATTTGACTCTAAAAATGAAATGTCATTTATCTTCAAAACAAGAGCTAATCTATCATTTTTATGGTGATTTTTTAATTCAGCAGATGGAAATACATGTAAATTCACTATTTTAAGTCCAAAATATTTTAATTGTTGCCCAGTGTTACTGTACATAGCATATTGTTGCGAATCCATTATTACGACTGGCGGCATACGCGCCAAATGGGTTTGCGCTGAGCGATAACGCGGCTTGTTTACACAAAGGAACTGATAAAGATAGCACACAGATAAAGGTCTGCCAAAACAAACAAACTGAGATAAATGGAAATTTCTAGTGACAACTTGATTGTTAGAGATTATTCGGTTTCTTGTTTGTTTTAGAACAGCCTAGAAATTATCAATGGAGGTATATATATAAGAGATTGTGACACACCAGCAAGTAGTCGTAAACAGTTGTAAACAGTGTCGTAATGAGAGAGTGTAATCAGAACTGAATTGTATGAACGCTTTTGTTTGTGGACGGCGATCTTGGATGATTATAATTGTGTATGTGATGTAATCCTGCTACAAAGTGAATTTCTATGCAAATAAAGAACATTTTGAATTTCTGTAACTTGGACTTTTAATTCTACGACCTACAAAGTCACAATTGGTGTCAGGAGTGCGACTTACGAAGATGTACGCTACATTGGCAAATATTCTAGAAGAGCTGAAAGAAATGTGAACAGCAAATGACAACCTCACTGCGAAAACAGAAGCGGAAAATAATAACCTGGCCGCTGAACTGAAAGAAATGAAGACCGAATTAACAACGAAGACGGAGGTGGTAAATAGCAACCTGGCCGCAAAGTTGGAGACGACAAATCACAATCTGACCGCGAAGATGGCCGAACTGACCACGGAAATGAGAGCAGCGAACGACAGCCTGGCCACGGAAATGAAGGCCGAACTATCTGAAATTAAGGCTGCAAACTAGACCCTCGCGGAAAAATTTGAAGAGCAGTTGACTGGCGTGAGGGATGACGTTGCGGAGCTGGGCAAGCGGATGGGTCAAGTGGACGAGTGCCTTAACGATTTAGAGGGAAAGACCGACAATAACAGCAGATCCCTCGAAAACCTGGCGAGCCGCGTTAACAACCTGGAGGGAAAGACCGACAGCAACACAAAGTCCCTGAACGCCCTGGTGGAGGACGTCGTCTGAAAGAGGTTGCAGGATTTAAAGGTCAATGCGCCGGAGTGCGACACATCTGCGTGCATCAAACCTCCTAAATACAACGGCGCAACAACTTTCGAAGTCTTCCGCCGCCAGTTCGACACAGTGGCCGAACACAACAAGTGGTCACCAGAGGAAGACACAACACAGCTAATAGCCAGCCTCCAGGGACGGGCCGCAGAAGTTCTGAACGCGGTCCAGAGAGCGACGACGCCCAAGGACATCTGGGAAGCCCTGGAAAACTCCTTTGGTTTTTTAACAATAGCCAAAGAATACGTGCTGGCATCATTAGTGAATATCAAAATATTATAAAATTAAGCCAGCTTTGTTCTTTCGATTGTGTCCTAGTTAATATCGCTATTGGTGGAATGAATATATATGTGTGTTCGATATACTGTGATCCTGACAAGGATATAGAAAATGATCTTAACTTACTGACTCAAATATGTAATACTGTACAAGGGAATCTGCTAATCATTGCGGGAGACTTTAATTTGAAGCACACTGCTTGGAATAGCCCCTTTACTGATTTCCGTGGAAGAGCAGTGAATGACTTGTAATGTAAACAATCTGTATATTCTAAATGAAGGATATACTCCAATTTTTCGAAGATGAAATTCTACAAGCTTTGTTGATATCAGTATGTGTAATTCGCTTATGCTACCATATGTTACTTCATGGAATATAGATGATAATACCCTCTCAGACCATAGCCTTATTACGATAAAACTTAATTTTAATCATACTGTCAACACTAATTTCAACAATAACTCTTTATTACGTTTATACAGAACTAATAATGTGCTTTGGTCACATTTTCATCTTGCAGTTAAGAAAAATATTGACCTTCTATTAGATGACTTGAAAAAAGTGAACAACCCCACACTCTTGAATGACTTCGTCGATAAGTTAACCAAGTGTATTTCGTTCATCTGTGATTCGCATCTCCCAAAAATAACAACAAAACGCTGTAAAAACCAATGGTGGAACTCTGAGCTTACAATAATGTGGAAACGAGTGTTAGCGAGTGTTGGAAACGAAGATTCAAACGTGCCAAATGCGAGTTACTGCGAATAAAATATGAAAAGACTTACATTATGCTAAGAGCTGAATATAAAAAAATGATCTTAAATGCAAAATTCACCAGCTGGAAAACATTCTGTACAGAACAAGTCAATCCATGGGGCATTGTGTATAAGTATACATGGAATTCAAAAAGCTTAAATAATACTCTAACCACGTTGCAGACTGAAAACGGGTACACTGCTAATGCAATAGAAACTGCAAATGTATTAGAGAGCAAATTTTTCCCAGATGATACTGAAGATGATGACCACCAAAGAAGGATCCGACATGAGCTGGAAACTGAACCTGATACATCGGATGACTTTCCTTTTACTTATCCTGAGGTGGAACGAATAATATTAAAACAAAATGACCGTAAAGCTCCAGGAAATGATGCTTTCAGTGCCAATATAATCAAACATGTGCATTATATACATCCAACTCTCATAAGTAACATTTACAATAGATGTCTAGAATTGGTGTGTTCCCAAATCAGTGGAAAATTTCAGTTGTGAAAATTATACCCAAAACTCATGTAAATAATAAAATGACTGCTGCTGCTTACAGACCAATAAGCCTGCTACCTCTGCTAGGCAAATGCCTAGAAAAACTTGTAATTGATTGTGTAGTGTATCATTTACTAAAACACGGCTCAATTAGTGATCTTCAATTTGGTTTTATGGCTCAAAAATCAACTGAAATGGCAATATATAAGGTAGTAGAATGGATGAAAGATGTATACCTAAATAAACAATCTGGTGTTTTAGTCTCTTTAGATGTAACTGGTGCTTGGTGGCCCAAGATTTTACATCAATTGAAAACTAAAAAATGCCCAAAAATATTTACAATTTAATCGTGAATTATTTTAGAGATTGCAAATCCTTGCTTACTGTAAGTGGAGAAACCATCACAAAGGAAGTTACATGCGGCTGCCCCCAAGGATCTGCGTGTAGTCCAGGTTTTTTGGTTATACGTTATGATGATCTGTTACAGCAATAACTACCGTCAGATTGTAGTATTTTTGCTTATGCAGATGATGCTTTACTACTTGTTAAATCAAATGATGCTAAAATCCTTGAAGAACTAATGAAGCACTTAAAATAATACACTCATGGGGAATTAAAAATAAACTTATGTTTAATCCCTGCAAAACCTTGGCAATGATTGTCACCAGAAGAAGAAAAATGGAGCCCATTACTCTTACCATGAATAACGTCGACTTGAAGGTGGTATCTACGGTAAAATGCTTTGGCGTTATACTGGATTGTAAATTAACATTTCGATCACACTTTGATTATATTGCTGAAAGAGCCAGCAAGCTCCTTGGTGCCCTCGCAACAACAAGACCAACCTGGGGTCTGAATTCTAGTATTCTTAAAATTATATATCAAGGTGCTGTAGTTCCCCTAATTTTGTATGAGGTATCTGCATTCCAGGATGCTCTTAATAAAAAATGGGCAGTTAAAAAACTTGCACAAATTCAAAAGGGATTCCTCCTTCGCATAATTCGACGATATCGTACAATCTCCACTGATGCAGCTCAGATTATAGCTAACATCGAACCTTTGGCTCTCACTGGTTTATCAAGAGCAACTATTACGAATTTAAGACATGAATGTGAATGTGCGTCTTATCTGTCTCACTTAAAACTACAAATCCCGGAGCATGCTACCACAGCAGGACACCTATCAAGTTTTGTAACCTGTTTAAAGGAAATATGTAATTTCATGATTATTACATATATACAGACGGTTCGCGTTACCATTTTGAAGATAATGTATCTGCAGTAGGATGTGCTTTTGTTGTTTATGAAAACCAAACGGAACTAACTCACTCCATGTTTAAATTGTCACCTGAATGTTCTGTATTCCAGTCGGAGCTCTTAGCAATTAAAGAAGCTATAAAATGGTGTACTGTTAATGGGAACAGTGCCCGTATTCTTAGTGATTCACAATCAGCTCTACTCGCTATTAATGATAAATACAACTTAAATTCATTAGCACATGAAATCAGAACCTTGCTTCAAAACCATCCAGGTCATATTTGCATGGGATGGCTTAAAGGACACAGTGGAATGTTACGTAATGAGAGAGCTGATTCCTTGGCTAAGAAGGCTGCAGAATCCAATCTTCCTGTGACATACTCTTTATGTCCTATTTCTACTGTAAGGAGAATAATACATGAACATATTCTTGAAGAATGGAACCAACAATGGCTAACAACTCCAAATGGAAGTTTAACAAAAACATTATTTTTCCCTAGTGTATATGACAGAGGAAAATGTGAAACTCTTGTACCAAATTTTGTTTTGACACAATTTTTAAGTGGACATGGTAAATTTGGTGAATACTTATCACGCTTTCACTTAACATCCAACCCCGAGTGCATGTGTGGTGAAGAACTTCAAACTGTGGTTCATCTCCTTTTCTGTTGTCCCATTTTCTGGAGAGAAAGACAAGAACTAATATTCAAGCTAGACTATCTAGGAACTGAATTTTCTGCTCCGCTCACATCTTTGCTAATGAAGCCACAACAGTATAAGTACTTCATGATGTTTATAAACTTCAGTGTTTAATTGTCTGAAATAGTTTAAATTAATATGCATCAGATTAAAACATATTTTCTTCCTTCTAGTATTTAAAATATTTTTGTTAAAATTGTATATTTTTATGTATCAACTCTAACCCTAATATACCACTGTGTAAAATAGGATTCAATAAATCTGGAGAAATAAAAAAAAAAATGCTTTGGAAACCACCGCTTAGCCGCAGCGTATCGCAGCCAGCTGAAGTCAAAGTTGCAGCAGCCAGGGGAGACGCTGCAGAGGTTCGCCCTGGCAATCGAGCAGCTGGCAAGTAAAGCCTTAGTTGACCTACCACCAGAATTCGTATCCCGAGAGGCTTCCTACACCTTTGTCGACGGGGTATGAGACATGGAGATTCGTCAGCGCCTAATGCTGGCGATTACAAAACTATCCACAAAGCGCTAACGGCAGCATTGAGTATGGAGGTGGCTAAGGTGACAGCTACCCTGACTTCCAGAACAAGGAGTATCTGCTACACGGGAGACAGAAGACCAGTCGAGGAACGCCGGCGAGGACCTAGTGGCCCGTGTTGTTGGTGTGGAGAGCCGGGACACATGGAGAGAGATTGCCCACACCAGGCAGAGCAGCCGGAAAACGAGTAAGGGCTGTCGTGGCGAGGGGCATGTCGGCGCCATCACCACCAAACCCTCGAGTGACACTGCGCGCCGTCAGCCGACAGTTGGATCACAGTCTCATCGCGGACGGTTGGGTGAAGGGAGGCCGTGCCGCGTGCTTGTAGACACCGGGGCAGCTGCGACCATCATCAGACCTGACATGGCCAAGAGTTTGTCATTAAGAAACCCGAGCTGACCATATCGGTTAGAGACGGCATCGGGTGACACCTTGCATCTGGAGAAGAAGGCTCTACTGAAGTTTACCTTGGGATGGAGTGCCATGCGTCTGTGGGTGTTCGTCGCGAAGGTGGCTGCGGAGGTGATACTGGGATTGAATGCCCTCAGGAGCCATGAGCCGACGGTCGACGTCCAGGGCGGAACAGAGCTGAGGATGTGCCAACCCGTGGTCAGCATAACCACAATCGACAAGACACAGGAGCCGGTGCCGACGCAACACCTGGGGCCCCGGCTGGAAGGCTTACTGGAAAGGGCGGCTGACCACCTGACCGCAGAACAGCTGGAGAAGGTTCGACAATTGCTGAGACGATACCAGCGCGTCTTCAGCCAAAGTAACAATGACTACGGCCGCACAAACCGAGTGCTTCACCGCATCGACACCGGAGACGCACGAACTATTCGGCAACCACCTAGACGCGTTCCGCTGGCGAAATAAGTGGCGGTATGGGATATGCTGGAGGACATGAAATCCAGAGGAGTGATTGAAGAATCTGAGAGCCCTTGGTGTTCCCCTGTAGTTCTGGTGACGAAGAACAGCGAGCTGCACTTCTGCGTGAACTATAGGAAGATGAATGCCGTCACCAGGAAGAATTGCTTACCCCGGAATGACGACACTCTGGACACGCTGGCTGGTGCACTGTGGTTCTCGACCCTAGACCTGAAGTCGGGTTACTGGCAGGTAGCTCTGAACCCGAGAGACAAGGAGAAGACGGCATTCTTGACAGGCCAAGGGCTTTGGCAGTTCACAGTTATGTCCTTTGGCCTCTGTAACCCACCAGCTACCTTCCAATGCCTAATAGAGTCAGTGATGAGAGGGTTGACTTATGACGCCTGCCTGCTATACCTTGACGACATTATCGTCAGTAAGACCTTCGAAGACCATCTGGAAAACCTGAACAAGGTGCTGCAGTGACTGCAGGCGACCAATTTGAAGCTGAATGCAAAGAGGTACCAGCTCTTCCTCAAGGGCCACGTAGTCTCAACAACCGGAGTGGCCACAGACCCGGAGAAGACTCAGGCCATGAGAGAATGTTTTGGCCAAAGGACAAGAGAAAATTGCGCAGTTTCCTAGGGCTGTGCAGCTATTACCGCCGTTTCATAAAGGGCTTCTCCAAAATCGCCAAGCCCCTCACCTGCCTGACGGAGGAACACCGGCCTTATGTTTGGACGGAGGATGCCGAAGGCGCTTTCCATGAGCTGAAGAAGACACTTTGCAGTACTGTTATTTTGGGATTCCCACAACCAGGTGGCTCCTTCATTATGGACACCGACGCCAGCGACCATTGCATTGGAGGTGTCCTATCCCAAGTCCAGGACGGCCATGAGCAGGTGTTAGCTTACTACAACAAGATGCTATCCAAGGCAGAGAAGAACTACTGCGTCATCCTGCGAAAGTTACTGGTGGTAGTGAAGACCTTGGAGCACTTCCACGAGTACCTGTACGGTCAGTCATTTCACCTGAGGACTAACCATTCCGCCCTAACCTGGCTACTGAGCTTTAGAAACCTGGAAGGCCAGACAGCACGTTGGGTCCAGAGGCTGCAGGAGTACGACTTCACCTCTGAACATTGTAGAGGGAAGAGCCACGGCAACGCAGACGCCATGTCCCGAAGACCCTGCCCATAAAAGTGCGAACCAGTGCACAAGAGTGGAAGAGGAATGTGCTGGTCACGGCAGTGCCTGCGGACGGCTGGGATACTGCAGGTCTGAGAAGGGAGCAGCTGGCGGACGCAGATTTGCGGCCACTCTTGAGGGAGGCAGGGATAAGACCGGTCTGGGAGGACATCGCACTAAGGAGCGCCACATACAAGTCCGACTGGGCCCAATGGGACTCATTGAAGATCAGAGAGGGCGTGCTCTTCCGGCTATGTGAATCACCTGATGGGAAGACGCAAAGAGAACATTTGGTACTTCCCCGAAATAAGGTTCCGGAAGTCTTGGAGGAAGTGCACGCCAGTACTTCAGGAGGACACCTGGGAGCAAACCGAACAGTTGACAAACTCCGACAGCATTACTACTGACTGAGGCTCCGAGCAGACGCTGAGAGGTGGTGGCGTCAATGTCACGTGTGCGCGCCAGTTTGCGGAACCCCCCCCCCCTAGGGGCCGGGTTCGCATGCAGCAGTACAACGTCGGAGCGCCGTTCGAACAGATCGCCATAGACATAGCTGGGCCATTTCCAGTATCCGACCGGGGCAACAAGTTTCTGAAGGTGGTCGTGGACTACTTCACCAAGTCGCCGGAGGTATATGCCATCCGAACCAGGAGGCGAAGACAATTACGGACTGCCTCGTGGAGCAAGTGTTCTGCCATTTTGGGGTTCCGTTAGAGCTCCACAGTGATCAGGGTACCAATTTTGGGTCCAACCTAATGAAGGAGGCACTAGAAAGACTTGGGGTTAACAAGACCTGCACAACACCTCTACATCCCTAGTCGGGCGGCATGGTCGAAAGGTACGTCAAAACCTTGGAAGAACACCTGACGAAGGTCGTGGCCAGCCGTCAGCGAGACTGGGACGTCAAGGTGCCACTGTTCTTGCTGGCCTACTGCTGGTCAACACACGACACCATTGGGATGACGCCAGCCAGCTTAATGTTCGGCCGAGAGTTACGCCTCCCTTGTGTCCTGGCTTTTTGAAGTCCCCCCCCCCCTCCGGACGCAAAACAGCCAGTAACGGAGTATGTAGAGAACCTGGTGGACCATTTCCACGACATGCATGAGATGGCTCGTCAGTGCATCCTGAAGGCGAGCAACCGCATGAGCACCCGATACGACAGGCAAGCCAACAGCGGAGGGTTCCAGGTCTGGTCTGGTTGTACCCGGACATAAGGGACGATGCCCGAAACTTCAACAACCATGGCAAGGACCGTACCGGGTGTTGAAGAGGATTAGCGACGGAGTCTACTGCATCCAGAAGGTGCCCCGAGGAAAGATGGTGGTACACTTGGATCGTCTGGCCCGTTACGATGGTGCTGTTCGGGACGACCAGCCTGAGGAAGGAGTAGTGTGGCGAATCAATTATTACGACTGGTGACGTACATGCTAAAATGGTTCGCGCGGAGCGATAACGCGGCTTGTTCACACAAAGGAACTGATAAAAATAGCACGCAGATAAAGGTCTGCCGAAACAAACAAACTGAGATAAATGGAAATTTCTAGTGACATCTTGATTGATAGAGATTTTTCGGTTTCTTGTTTGTTTTAGAACAGTCTAGAAATTATTAATGGAGGTATATATAAGAGATTGTGACATGCCAGCGTGTAGTCGTAAACAGTTGTAAACAGTGTCGTAATGAGAAAGTGTAATCAGAACAGAATTGTATGAATGCTTTTGTTTGTGGACGGCGACCTAGGAAGATTGTAATTGTGTATGTGAGGTAATCCTGCTACAAAGTGTATTTCTACATTTTGAATTTCTGCAACTTGGACTTTTAATTCTACGAACCCACAAAGTCACAGTATATAAGCAATTTTCAGAATAAATTTTGGGTTAGGTGTTGTGTCTATTAAGTGCCACCTTTGATATGAATTATACTTTCTGATTTAGCAAATATAATTTCTTTTTTCTTTCTCCATGGCTGATTAAAAGAAACAGCTGAAAATCAAAATGTTCAGCAGCGAACACCAGATACCGAAAATTATCTGTACTTCTCATTTGTTGCTTTTACACAGTTGCCTTGAAAGATATATGCAAGCTAACATCTTTGTCTTTTATTTCTGTTCCCGAAAGCCGCCTGCTCAATTTGCATATTTGTCAGCAGCAATAAGGAAAATGTATTTAGAGTAATATGTATTTAAAGTTTGATACATATGCAAATTGCATATAAATGCATTACGTATAAATAATGTTCTCTTAACATGTTTGAAAATTATATTTCTTCCAGGACCTACAAATATTTATGTATTATTGTGTTATAAATAAAGCAGATTCATTTGTATTTCACTTTCTCCAAAAATAATAATAAACCACTGCATTCTTTCATTTATATAAATATACAAAAGTTTTCCAATAATCCAATTATCATAAGATGTAATTTAGATCTTGGAAGTTAAGGTTAAGACTAACTCTCAAATTTGCTGCTTTTATTGGAGTTAAATATGTTAGTATGTGGATTTAGGTAA
This sequence comes from Mantis religiosa, assembly GCA_030765055.1. Classification (NCBI taxonomy): domain Eukaryota; kingdom Metazoa; phylum Arthropoda; class Insecta; order Mantodea; family Mantidae; genus Mantis; species Mantis religiosa. Next base: position 98,113,838 of record CM060953.1, read on the forward strand.
AATCTATGTTCTTTAATTATGTTTTACATCACATTTATGTTAACACTGACTTGTCAACATATGCTTGACTTGACAACAAGATGCTGGTATTCCAATTTTGTCTTGCAGGTATTCCTGTGCAGTAAACCTATTTGCCTGAGGCAATCACAATATTATTAGCATAATGCCATGTTAGTACAAAACCATGTTTTCTAGAAGAATCACTTTATTGAGAAATTGCTGTTCAAGTTTTGATAGTTTTTAAAATGTAACTTTGATACTATTTTTTTTTTATTTTTTTATTATTATTTATTTTAATCTGCGAGCTTATGTCCAGGTGTCTAGAGTCTAAACCTGGACTTATTGTGCTCTTTAATTACAAATGATATACATTTAATTAATAAATAAAAGGTTTCTTTTTGCAGACAAAACTTATGCCTACATTAACTAACCTAATGACCACTATCTCCAGTGGCCTTACAACTAAATCTAACCTAACAGCAGCCTTATTACTATGTTGCATTTTCTCTTAAATAACTGAATTACAATTACAATTTTAATCTGAATCTGAATAATAAATTATACTGGTAGAAGGCTGCTGACTTATTTCTAATATTTTGCGCCTGCAACTGAAGGCTTCCCAACCTTGTATCCTGAAGTAAATTAAATTTTGTTGAAACTCAATGTTGATTGGACATCCAGTATTTACTTAACAGTTGTAGGTGTTTTCTGTAGTTATTTCATCTTAGTCCATGGTCCTGGTTACCTTCGACGATCTTTGAGTGCTTTTTCATGTGTTGTTTGGGTTTCTTGTCCTTCTCCGTAAATTCATATTGATCTCCTTCAAATAAATGTTAATATTAGACGATGTCATCTCTTTATGAAGGTCCTATAAATGTTGATCCTCTTCCAATAGATGTTAATGTTAATTGATGTCATCTGTCTGTGTAAATCCTGTTGATCTCAATTGTATCGGGGTATTATCTTGGTGTGTTGTCTCTCCCCTTCTTCTATTCCGTAGTTGTGCTCTGTTCTGGTTGTAGTCTTCCATTTCTAAATTGGATACTAGTTCTGTCTTAATTTCCAACTGTTTATAATCCTCTTCTTTCCTCACTATATTCCATATTTGTTTGCCTTGTACTTTTGTTCTACCTTCTTGTAGTTTGAATATATATTTACTGCATTCAAACAATGAATGCTCTGGGTTGCCTGAAACATTGCAGATATCACAATTGCTATTTTCTTTTTTGCCTATTTGATTGAAGTATATATCATACGGTCCATGTCCTGATATGTAATGTATAATTCCCTTCCTCGGTTTCAAGTGTTTCATCCGTAACCTTTCCATGATGTTTGATAATATCTCATAAATTCTCCTTCCTTCATCCACATTATTCCACTCTTGTTGCCAATCATTTTAAATTTTATTCCTAATTTCAATTTTAGATTTACATTGTTCGCCAATCAATTCATACACTTTTTTTTAGGTTCTATTTCTTTAACCAATAATTTGCTGCACGTAATTTGATTATATAATCAACTGGTCATATTCCCATAATTACAAGAAGTCCCATTGTAGATGTCCTAAATGCTGCTACTCCTCTAATAATTATCTGTCGTTGAGATCTGCGTAATAATGTTATGTACTTCTTGTATTTTAATCTATGTGCCCAGCTACTTGCTCCATATCCAACAATTCCTATTGTTATGCTTGTGTTATAAATGTTAATTGCCTCTGCAGGTACTCTGAAGTTTTTCTGAACAATTGATGTTAACTTCATCATGACTCCTTGAGCTTTGTTGCTTGTATAATCAACATGATTTGAGAAGGTTAGTTTCTCATCCAAGAGTATCCCCAGATATTTATGTTGTTGTCTTGCTATTGATCGGTTCATGATCTTAATACTGGGATTTCGTTTTAGGCTTCCTTTAAGCAGCATGTATACGGGTTTTGCTGGAGCTATCATTACTTTAACCTCCTGACACCACTTTTGTAGTGTATCTATAACTGTTTTACATTTTTCTTCGATTTGAATTCGGCTATTTCCATCGATTATAATCATTAAGTCGTCTGTGTATGCTATAATTTCCGTAGTTTCTGTGAGATTCCCTATTTTCTCAAATATGAGTTCTGTTAAAATATCCCAAAAGACCTGTCCTAATATAGATCCCTGAGGGCAACCTTTAGTAATATCTTTTGTTAATTTCTTGTGTTTTCCTATCATAGTAGCACTTCGGTCTTTACAGTAATCCTTTAATATTTTATATAGACTATACGGATAATCTCTTTGTCTTAGTATACTAAATAGTTCAGGCCACCATAGGTTATCGAATGCGCCGTATATATAAAAAAATACACTTATAACATATTTTTTAAAATTTTCCTGTACACATAGAAGGGCCTTGTTTATTGCGTCTTCAGTAGATTTTGCCTTCCTGAAACCAAATTGCTTATTGGTCATACCTATCATTACCCTATATTCTATAATTCGTTTGAGAATTAAACGTTCTTGTATTTTCCCCATAGTACTGAGTAAGCAGATAGGCCTATAACTTTTCCCATTTTGGGGATGTTTGTCCTTGCCTTTTTTCAATATCACCACATTTGCTTGCTTCCAACAATATGGATGCTTCCAGATATTAAACAATCATTAAATAGTTTACATAGATGTGGTGCAATTGTCTCTTCCAAGTTTTGTATTACTTCAAATGGTATACCATCGGGTCCTGGTGCTTTTCCTTTTTTCCCCTCTCTTATGGCCAGTTTTACTTCCATGACATCAAATGGATATATAATCCTTGCGCCATGGTATTCCTCGTTAAAAAGATCACGTTTATATATAAGTATACGTAACTTTGATACTCATACATTCAAGTCATATAACAAAATGTACTCACATAAGGTAATAATGGCATTTAAATGTAATGATGAGCACAAGTGTACACTGGCTGATAAAAGTATGCATTTAAAATTAATAGTGAGTCAAACTTAGAAAAATGAGTGATGTATAAATATTTAAATAGTTTGGCTCAGTATTAATTTTAATTAAAGTGCAGTACATCACTGTTTATAGTGCTTCTTCCTTTATTTCATAGTACTACATATATTTATAGCTCACAGTTGGCATTCAAAGGATTTTCAATCTCTTTAGAAGGCAAATGGACAGAAAAACTAGTACATTTGGTACTGTCATAGAAAGTAGGAACGATTTGTTGTCTGACATATGTAATAATAAATTGAAACATAGCAAGTGTAAAGCATTATGGTGCAAAGAAAGTGCTGAATCTGAAGTGGATGCATAATAGATATTATTACCCATCAATGAAACCAAAGCTGCTATCATAGCAGCAGGCAAGTTGAGAAGAAGGAAAGATGCAACACCTAGAGAAGCAAAGATACCCATGTAAGTCTGCCCTGGGTATCAGAAGATAATGGTGCTGATTTGTATGTTTGGGTGACAGCTTAAAACATATTCAGCTAAGGAAAATATTTTTCTACTTGCTAGACATGCTTATATTCACTTGTTCCATGATATTTCAAAAATGACTAGTAAAAAACTTATCAGCCATACAGACTTTAAAACCAGTGTTGCTTATCAGTGTTTTAAAGTGTTAACTGCCAGAGTATAAATTAAAGGTTGACCTTCAGCTGCAGTTACCCTATTGAGATTGCAATTAGGGAAAAAGGTCACCATTCCGAGAAAGGAAGCTAGTTGTTTCAGCATATGTGGAGGAGGACAATTACGCACTGCTAACGTTAATGCCTGATCAATATGGATACCAGCAGGTGAAATTGTATTTCCAAGAAAGAAAATTTGAGGAACAGCAAACGTAATTTTTTTTTGCCTGCCTGTTGCAAAGCCTGAAACACAAGGTGAAGGTGCTGTAAGTGGGACTCAAAATCCGTAGAGTAAATAACTAAATTGTCAAGATAATTAAAGGAGACCAAAACCTTATCCAACAGACGAGAAAGAATTTGAGCCCCTTTAGCCAGCCCAAACAGTATTCTGCGAAAATAATAAACATTAAATGGGCGTATAAAAGCAATTAACGGTTTAGAAGCTTCATCAAGAGGAATCTGATTAAGATCAAGTGTAGTAAAAGCCCGCACATCTTTGAAATAATGTGCTGCATCATGCAAATTTGGCAAAGGCATGGTATATATAAGGATACATTTGTTAACCTTGCGATGGTTGACAACCAATCGTTAGAACCATCTGGTTTTCCCACCAAACAACATGGACTCGCATAAGAACTTCAATAACATCCTGCTGTAACAATGAATCAATTTTCTCACGCAAAATAGCCATTTTGGAGGGGTAAACCTATATGGCGGAGAACGAACAGGTGTAGTATGTTTCAATGAAATAGTATAAGTGTAATCCTCAACTATGCCCAACCTATCTGTTAAAACATCAGGAAAGGATTGCAAAACGTGCAATTACTGCGAGTGCTCGATGTCGGATAAATGTGCAAAATTCAACGGAGTAAGGGTAGGAAAATAAGAAAGAAGAAAAGAGGCAGGAGAACCAAAGGGAAAAGAAAAAGGAAAGGTGTGAAAATCAAAAGTCAACCAGGTTTGCAATAAAATGCAGAACCCAATACATCGTATAGAATATTCTTAGAAATGAAAAAGGAACATTCCAGGAAAAATCTGTCGATTTTATACTGCAGAATTACAGAACCATTCAAGAGCAATTGTTGACGAGAAATCGTATTGCCCTGGACGGTAGATAAATGCAAACAGGAAGACCGTAACGTTGACAATTTATGCCAAAACCGGTCGGAAATTAAATTAAGTATTGATCCAGAATCCAACAAAGCCATAGCCTGAAAGTTTTCACAAAACTTCGAAATTGTAGGAAAAGTAAAAACTGTCTACCAGTCAAAATCTTAAAGCCTGCAGGTTGATCTAGTCAGGATGAATGAGGTCATTTTGACTCTTGGCGTTTTCGTAAAAAACAAAACGAAATGGTGTGGCTAGGATTTTTACAATATATACAGAAACGTGAACTCGCCTTAGAAGCATGTGCCTGTGAAGTAGATGGCACTTGTAAACTTGTTGAAACCGATAAAATCTGTTTATCCGGTAACTGCACAGCAGGCGGCATTTGTGCTGCTACGTCAACATTAGCGCTTGCTTCCTGAACAGAAGTAATAAGCAAATCCAAATCTTGAAATGATGACGGTGTCCCAGAAAAAACACACAATACACGCGTATTAGAATTCAGTACTGATAATATTAATTTACAGACAGCACTTTGTGAACCAGACAATTGAAAAATTTTCACAGTTTCTTTTATGCGCCTTGCAAATGCCACTAAATCCTCAGATGGGGTTTAAGGTTGAAAATAATAATGTTCCAAATATATGTTTAGAATTCTCAATGGGGAAAAGAAATTCAATAATGGAACAATGAAACATTACTGAAGGTAGTACCTATCAACCTGAAAAGTTTTATCGTTTAACAAATCCTGAAATGGGTGTGGCAATTTCAAAAATTTAAATAAAGAGTCACACTTCAAGGTAAAAGTTACACTGTCTGGATGTGCACTAGGCAATGCCATCGTAGTATAATTAATGGAAGGTGTAGTACTTCCCTGCTCTGTTTGTAATGAACCTGTAAGTTTAGCCAATACTTCAGAGAATTGCTGATTTAATACATGCAATGTATTTTCATGTTCCGTAACTTTAGTATCACTCAATAGTAATTCTAAAACGTCTATATAAAAAGCTAATCAAGATTTAAGTCGATGCAAGGTCGCTTCAGAAAATGTAGTTCATGAATCATTAATGAGCGAAGTAAATTGCTCATATTGAATTGAAACAGAATTTAAAAATGAGCGTACAAATGATGTAGAAATAGCAACTTCATTGCCTGGTATATCAACCTGTTTAAGTGGTAATTACAAAAGCACCGTGACTGTACTAGTCACATCTGGTTTTAAACCACGTAAGCGAGCTAAAGTTACTAGCTCGTCCTTACGTAACAACTCAAGCTTGACGAGTGCCATTGTATTAATCTACAGAAACCCACTAATGGCAACTTAAAAATATAACTATGTAGAATAAGAATGAAAATAAGTTTCAAATTACATTGAAATGCAACATTATTTGTTCAAATACAAAATTTGAACTTAAATGGCCGCCAAACCAGCTGTAGCGAAGAAAGTAAGGAAAATTGGCTGGCTGGTTCTCGTCAAGACAGACAAAAGCACGACAGCACGAGGCGTAAAACACTAGTATTTCATAAATTAAACACTGAAAGTATGTAATTCCATACAGATATGTATAGCAAATGAGGAAAAATTGCAAAAGAAATATAAATTTCTATAAACTGTTCGCGAAATAACTAATTATTAATATAGTAATAAACTTAATATGAAGCTAAATATGCGACACAAAGATTTGAAAATGTACACGAATCACAAAATGTAGATAATTCAACCAATACGTGGACTGAGAAAAGTAGCAGTAAAGAACTAGCTAATTTACAAATGTCACGCGGATGCTACCATATTGAGCCGTTAGTTGTAGTTTTATTTAATTTTCCCTTTTGTTTAGTGAAAGCGTGCTATTCTGGATGGATCTAGAGAACTGCAAAGTGGAATGGCAGATAATTCTAAGCATGAAATTTAACGATCCACTCATTTGATTTATTTACTCCTACAATATACATAAATGTTTAAGTTAATTGATGGAAATTACCCATTTCTTTATACTAGCCGTATATAAGCTGAGGCTTTGAATAGATAGTCAACTTGAAAAATTCAATGCCATGGCCGGAGTTTGAACTACGGATCTACTGGTTTCCGTCCAGTCGCTCTTGTCCTTTGAGCTATCATGGCCAACTTGCCGTCATGACAGTAGATCTGTGACTCAAATCTTGGCCATGGGATTAAATTCTTTCAAGTTCACTCTATCTATACACACACACACATATATATATATATATATATATATATATATATATATATATATATGTGTGTGTGTGTGTGTGTGTGTGTGTGTATTTATGGCTGTATGGAATCACCTAATTTTCACATTCTTAAGCAACCATTTCATGGACTGTTGCGCATAATGTTTTTGTAAGAAATAATAATTATTAAGACATCTGATTCTGCTCTAGTCCGTGTAGATCATCTTTCACTTTTTAAATTACACTTTCACTACACTCCGATCTGGTGGTTTTCTTAGAACATCGTCGAGTTGCTTCTTGGAGACCCTTAGCAGCGGACTAATTGTTCTTCTCAGTGTTGCCGACCAAATTAAATGAAATCTCGCTACAGGTTGAGCAAAATTCCGCTAGGTCCCGCTACAAAACACACACACACACACACATGCACTCGCTCGCTCTCACACTTGCTCTCACACACTCTCACACACTCGCTCTCTCACACTCGCTCTCACTCACACACACTCGCACACTCACTCGCTCTCTCACTCTCACACTCTCTCACTCTCACAGAAAGTTTCAGAAATACTTTTACAAACTTAAGGTATGGGTTCCTCACACTAAAATAAGGAAAACGTTCATATGAACATATGTTCTATAATCCTTGGTTTTCGCGTAATTCCTGTCATAATGAAAGTGTGGCTTCAACGACCTTCGGGATCCAACCTCAGAACTTTATTTCTCTATGCACTCATAAAAGGCTTTGACCTATTGTACTCTACAGAGATATTGCCATGGAGACTTGTTTACGTTTGTCATTTGTTATCAGTCTGTCTTCAACGTTTCAATTGTGTACATGTAGTGAGTTAAATGCAGGTGTTTCTTTCCACCATGGCTGGATATTCATTTCGTGATTTTTATGTGTGGTCGCGTGAATGGTAATGGACGCGAGGCTGCACGGCTCTATCAGATGAAGTTTCCAGACCGAAGACAATTGAGTCGCAGTTTATCGTCGCCCTGCTGAGACAGGAACCGTTGCACCACGGGCAATTGATCGAGGAAGATCAAGAGTTGTTCGTACGCCGTACCGCGAAAAACAGATGTTAAAGTGTGCCGAAGACGATTCAGGTAACAGTACAAGACAATTGGCTGTGGCATCTGGTACATCTCACGTGACATCATGGAGGGTACTTCACGAGTAACTCCTGTATCCATATCATATTTAACGTGTGCAGGGCCTTTCGCCTGCCGATTATCCAACACGGGATAACTTTTGTCGATGGTTTGTAGCACAGCCAATCCATTGTTTGTGTGATCAGTTTTGGTTACAGACAAGGCAACGTTTGGGTGAGATGGAATTACTAACATCACAACGTACACATATGGGCAGATCGTAAGCATCACTTCAGGCTAGACGTCAGCAACAGTTTAGTCTGAAGATGTGGGCTGGCATTGTAGGTGACTGTCTGGTAGGTCCATACGTTTTACCAGCACATGTTACTGGTGCTGTCTATAGGGACTTTATCCAGCACACTCTTCTCGACCTACTTCACGAAGATGCGCCCCTGCAAATAAGAAAATAACATGTGGTTTATGAATGATGGAATCCTCCGAACCATTCTCCACCATCCCGGAGTTTTTGAAAGGGTGCGACATTGCATGATGCCACGAGTACAGGCATGCATAGAGGCAAGAGGAGGGCATTTCGAGAATTTATTTTGAGTTTTGTGTGTTATAAGTGTATCACTGTCTTGAATACCTCCTAACGGCAAAACAAAGGATTATGGGACACATGTTCATATGAACTTTTTTCCTTCTTTTGGTCTGAGGAATCTATAACCGAAGTTTGTGAAAGTATTTCTGAAACAACCTGTATATATCGGTGTGTGTGTGCGTGCGTGCGCGCGCGTGCGTGAACACCAAACCTTTCTCTGTGAGGTGGCAAGATGACCAAGACGATGGATTACTGGTGATTATGATGATCCGGTTGCTTATTTAATGAGGGTGTTAATATACTTAATAAATTAATAACTCACTACAAATCAGTGAAAGGGGATCTATATTGGCTGCCTGAAATGGTTTAAGGGATTCACTATCAGAAGATTCTATTGTCACTGTAGCACTTTTTGGAAAACATGTACATGGATTTTCCAAATTTATTTACAATTTCATCAGTTATTGAGTATGAAATACAGTAATTGCATTTGTGTTGAATGTTAATTTTTTATTCCGGTCACACGGTGATTAAGGCTTCAGTGTATTCTTTTTTTAAATTTAATGTCAGCCATCATGGAAAACAATCTTTCCACATCGGCGTTTCAATGCTGCAAGACATGTTTAGCGAATTTTGAAATATTCGAGAGGATTTACTTCTCTTCAAAACGTATTTCTCCTTCTCTGCACCAGAACACAGGGATACTGTTTGATTCAGTTAACTTTTCTGCACTATATAATTGGTGACATAAACGCAACGTACTAAATCGTCCTATACACTTGACAAGTTGAAAGTATGTTATAAATTGCAATGAAGCATGAGGCCCTGATGATAGCGAGCGTTGCATCATGCTACGTTTTATTATCGTAGCTTGTGTAAACATGTTGATAACTTGATACCCATCGAGTAATATGTTTATACTCTCAGGCCTGATGCTTGGCATAAATAAATAGATCATAACGTGAGCTACCATTCGCATGAGATATTCTCCAAACCGATTTCCCTGTTTATACTCTCAGGCCTGATGCTTGGCATAAATAAATAGATCATAACGTGAGCTACCATTCGCATGAGATATTCTCCAACCCGATTTCCCTAAGAATAGTTCCCTAATATTATGGCATTGGCTTTTAGGATACGCTTTATTTTAAAAGAAATTTGCTAAAGTCGCTATAGTTTCGTATTTCTCCGCTATGTCTCCCGAATGCTCCAAAGTCCCTACGCGTAGTGGAATTCCGCTACAGTTGGCATCACTGGTTGTGCCTGAGGCACATCTGGGGTCTCCCATTTGACTTGTAGATGTCTCGCACAGTTGTGAGGCAACGATCGTCGATAACACATGCTGCTGCCAGCCATAGAGTACGGGAAGCGTGTATTATTATTATTATTATTATTATTATTATTATTATTATTATTATTATTATTATTATTATTATTATTATTATTATTATTATTATAGGTTAAACTTACACAGCGACTTGCAGTATTTAATACAAGCGGAAAGGCAGTGAGTAGCATTATAATTAGGCGTAATACTCGCATAGCGGCTTGTGTAGGAGTTACAGAGGTAAGATTAAGCAGTTTACTATTACAAAGTACACACCGTAATTGATTACTGTGAATAGGCTACTTCCACGGGGGCAGCGGTCCCCGGGGATAGTAAGTGCAAAATATGGAAAGTGACGAAGGAGGAAATATGATAGTACCAGACGTGGGAATGGAAACAGGCATTATCACTACAGCATTATTGACTAATATTCCAGAAATAGACACCCAGATTTTACCTAAACAGAAGACGAATCAAGAACAGTTGAATGTGACGCCACCAGATCAAAGCACGGCACCAACCAACAAACAAACAACCTTTAAGATACGTAACAACGGATCAGGGTCCGTTTTTTGTGATAATACGTAGCAACAGCAAAAATATTAATGACTTTCACCCACTAAAACTAGGTAAATGGCTATATGTACATGCACAGGGAGTGACACACAGTCATAAATCCGGATTTAACCAGCTAGAAGTCCATTTTGCGACAGCACAATATGCGAACGATTTCTTGGAATCGAACTTCGATAATGTTCACAACACACACTCATACATACCATTTTACAATTTATTTGTTACTGGAGTAATTAGAGGAGTGGACTCAGATATGCATTTAGAAGAAATACGTACACATCTACAAATAACGGGACAACTTCCCGTGCATCATGCATACCGATTGAATAGAAGAATACAGTCAAATGGGGAAACCCAATATGTACCCACTCGGTCTATCAAGATCACTTTCAGAAACCAAACATTACCGGAACATGTATACCTGTATTATCAACGCTTTCCCGTAGATCCATTTACACAGCGAGTAGTAATATGTAGCAATTGTGGTAAATTCAACCACCGTGCGAAATTTTGTCGTAATAGTAGATGATGCCTGCGATGTGGTCAGACACACGTGGAGGGACAATCATACTGTCAAACAGATAGGCACGATGTGTAAACTGTAAACAGGAACACGCAGCAAGGGACAAACACTGCCCAGTGTACAAATTAGAAAATCAAATTGCAAGCACCATAGCTAAACTACCAGTATCGAGGTTTGAGGTACGGCAAATGGTGCCAGGGAATATAACATATGCAGACATAATGAAACGTTCCGGAGACAATCCGACAAGAGAGGAAAGGCAGGACAACTATCCTAGATTATCGGCACGAACGGACCAGTACGGACCCAGCTACCCTTCAGCGGGGCACAGGGTATCCACGCAGAATAGCTCTACAAAACGCAAGTGCCTGGAATCACAAAAAGCTACCCCACCAGAGTGGAGATCAGAGTGCTGGGCACCACATGGTCGCTGGCCAGTAGAAGCAAAAAGACCAATACAGACGCGGGTGACGACCAATATTGGGGGACAGATCAGGAGTCCAAGGGCCTTGGAAACAGCGATGCGGGGCGAGACCCCGTTAATACCCAGAGATAAGTCTCGAGAGGGACAGGTAGGGGCACGAGAAAAAATAGTGACGCAACAGGGAAGGAGTGGATCTACGGGAGAACAACATATTGATACTAGATTCCTACAACAATTATTCGCGAAGTTAATGGAACAAGCACCGGAACACCTACAGACATTAATGGGGTTACAAACCCATTTACATTTATAATTAACATAATAAACCTGAATATGTCAGAGTTCACGGTGTTATACTAGAACGCCAGAAGCATTACCAGCAAAATAGCTGAGTTCCAAACATTTCTAGCGCGAACGCGACCGCAGGCGTTCATCATTGTATAATCATGGTTACAGACCCACCAACGATTCCGAATCCCAGGATATAAAATATACCGTACGGATAGACAAACACACGGAGGGGGGATGGCCATCGGCATCCAAGAGAATCTAGTCGTCGTATACCACCACACCTGGAAGTAGTGAGGGTTAATTTGGGACATAGCATCTATAAGACGGGACGACAGTTATCGAGAGAGGAATGGGAAACCCTGCTCACGCCACGCCATAGCAAACAAGTACTATGTGGTGATTTTAACATCCCTAATTTCCAGAGCCTTAGTGCACAAAGCAGGTGTAGGCTGCCGATAGTATAGATGGCCTCGACGTACGACTGGGAATTAATATCGGGACAATGCACGACCCGACAAGGGAGACCGGGACAAAGCGACACCACGTCTGACATGATTTTTGCGTCAGCGGACATAGCACCTAAGGCTACAGTTAGGAAATACACCTACACTATGGGCAGTGACCACTTCCCATTGATGATAAACATCTCGACCCCCGAACACAGCGGACACCCAGCATATCAAGCGCGCAGGAAGGGAGGATTTGATCCACAGCATTTCCGCGAATATATAATAAGGTCAATGGAACATATCCAAGCGACGTCGGTGGAATACGTGCAATTAGAAACATCACTAAGGCAATACGTGGAAGACAACCATCCGGTAACATTGCGACGACAGTCCCGAAAACCGAGACCTCCCTGGTGGACACAGGAGTGCTCACGTGTGGTGGCGGAAAAACGACGAGCTTACGCAATATACGGAGAGAACACGAGAGACGTACCTGACGGCTAAAAACACAGAGGCACGAGTACACCGGAAGATGCGAAAGATCAAGAAAGTGTCGTGGGCAACATACTGCGCATCTATTACCTCGAACACACCGACGACCGTCATGTGGCAGCGGCTTAAATGGTTCAAACATTCGAGAAACCATACCCAATAAGGGACAACAGGAATTGCAGGTACAGTACTTACATCATATCGCACCGGACGACGTGATAGGAAGTACAATGAGAACCCCAGAACCGGTAGATATGGAAGATTTTCTCCTGCGTCCCATAGTGGCACAGGAGGTCCTCAATCACCTACGAGGAACCAATGACATATCTATGCCGGGCGAAGACGGTATCACATACAAACATCTAAAATCTATTCCCGAAGCGTGGTATCGCCTTTTAGCCAAAGCATACACAAAAATATTACATGCCGGCTACCCCCCAGACTCGTGGAGACATGTCATAATACATCCAATCATGAAACCGGGAGCTGAGGGTCTACATCCCACATACTATCGACCCATAGGGATGCTGCTTACACTACGCAAATTATTTGAAAAAATCTTGCACGATAGACTAACGTTTCATCTGGAAAGAAACCAGCTATGGCCAAAAACTTAGTTCGGTTTCCGTAGGGGGCATGGGACAGCCTTTCCGATATACGTATTGACCACGGATATCCAGATAGCGTTCAGGACCAAAAAAACAGATTCTGGCCCTGTTCTTGGATTTGTCATCAGCATATGACCATGTCTGCATACAGCGTTTAACAGAACGTCTAGCAATATACGGGATTCTCGGAATTATTGGTAGACTCCTAGATAACCTATATAGACATCGACAAACTTCCCGGCAACGTACATGAGATATACAAACAGTCGGTCAATATCACAAGGCTTGCTATAAGGATCATCTCTCAGTCCATTGCTTTACGCGTTTTATGTTGGAGATATCTCGTCCACAATGGTCACGGCTAGGATTCTACAATTTGCAGACGACATAGTGATATACACACCAATATCACTGGGGTCGCAGACAGATGTACAACAATTTGAGGCAGATTGCAACAAGGTCGTCAAGTATCTAAGTGATATAGGCATGGAAATAAACTTAAAAAGAAAAACACACAGTGTACATTTCCAGAAATCAATGCGTGCATCACACTGCACACTGAGAATACAAGATCATATAATCCGACCAGTGCGAAGTATCAAATTTCTAGGGGTGCACTTACAACAGAACCAGCAATACACAACACATTATCATACATTACTATCGAAATTGTTGAAACTGCTATTTCGAGCAATGGCAGCATACAATTGGGGTATGCATCCCCGACTCATGCTTAAATTAATACCACCTTTAAAACACTCACGCCTTGAGTATGGATTATTAATGGCACCAGCACCAATCGAGGATGTGCGTCGACAACTGGAGTCCTTCTACCAATTGTATAATATAGTTTTCAGTATTCCAGGACGACCAGCGAAACTCCTCACTTCCAAACATTTCCCAACATATGACATACAAGAAAGGTCGTGGAAAAAGGGATGTCGCTTTACAGCAGATCTGCTTATACACACGCAGAATATATTGCTCCCCAAACTGACTCGACTAACAGAATTAATGAGACAGGAACGGGAAGAGGATGGACATCTTCACCGTCCACTGACACGTTGTATAGTGGCATTTCAAACTCATACATACATATACAGGACACCGACGTGGCCCATATACTTACTACATAAGCCACTATACGAACTACCACCCAACATTAAAGTAGACACGCAGTATTTTAAGAGAATAACGACAGATTACGAACAGGAATGGCGAGAATTTATATAAGCAGTTTTAGCTACCGGAAGTACACAGTCGCCAGTTATCATATTCACAGACGGATCAAAAACGACAACAGGTAAAAGTGCAGGCATCTATATATGGAATTCAGGACACAAAATGACATGGCGACTGCATACGGATACATCGATATATACGGCAGAAACCATAGCTGTATACCGGGCATTGAAATATGTGCAAAGTCACGGATCAACAAAAGTATTTATACACTTCGACTCCCTTAGCTTGCTAACGGCACTACAACGACCAGTGAAAGGGGTAAAACGACCCATATATGAGATAATTATACGAAACCTGTTGGAAATTATACCACCGACGACAGAGATCGAACTTATATGGATTCCGAGCCATGTAGGAATTCTTGGAAACGAGAGAGTGGATGAGGCAGTGCGGGAAGCCACTATCAATAAACCGGTATCAAACGAATACCTCATACCACCAACAGACATTGCGAGGAATATGACACACAATAACAAAAATACAAACTGCTCAGCCGTGCAGGGTAGTAACGCCTTGAGTACTTTCATTAACACGCCGCATTTAACAAGGAAAGCGTTATCACTATATTTCAGAATACTATTTCCAGTGGTATTAATACCGGTGTACCTCCTACGGATAGGGTGACGAAATAACGACCTATGTGAATGTGGAAGAAGAGGTGATATTAATCACCTCTTCTTCGCCTGCCCAGTAAGACGTGCCGCCACCTTGAAATTACTAAATGACATAACACGCATTCACCCTGTGGGATCACATCAGCTCCCATAATTACTAATGCCTTATTCAGGGCCAATATGCAAGGCATTATTCCGATTTACAACGAGGACAAGAATGAAGCTGTAGTAAGATAACACTGCCTTTATGTATTTACACCACGGAAATCAGAGCTTTCTGGATTCAACGTTATATTCAGACGCAGTAGCCGTCTCAATAGGCTGGCAGTAGCATCTTAAAAATAACCTAACAACAGATGTCTCACATAGACTCCTGGGAGGCGGTGGGACATGTGGCGGTATGTACTGATGGCGCCATTTAATTTACTGTGCGCTGGTGATATCTAGCGCCTGCAACAAGAATTACTTGATCGTTGCCAACGTGGACATTATGGCGGTATACTTTAAATGCGCTGCATGAACCCGGCGCATAAACAAACAGCTTCTATTTCTCCATTAAAATTTGTGGGTTTTCTTCTTCCATTTCTATAAAAGGTAAAGAACTGGCATATACCTACTCCTCCAGCTGCATCATCACTATCAGAAAGGGAACCATCTTTGTATATATGTGTCCATTCTGGAATGGATATTTCAGATTTAAGAGTTTCTGGTGTAATGCCCGATTTCACCACACGAGTTTAGCAATAATTAAAACAAAAATAGCATTTCACCAACAAGTGTTAGCGTAACACTTGTGTTAAATCTCATGTTAAACTAACACGCCGAATTTCTGATGTTAAGTCCTTAACAATTGTAAATAGTCAAGATGGCGAGCATGAACTCAGCTGTTGATATCGATTTGTAATATTTAAGACCGTCTAAGTGGCATTCATAATAGAGTACGACCTATGAGGAGAAATTATTTTAAGAAACTATGCGAAGAAAATTGTTTTACGGAGGTATAGACTGTTGAAACATGTTGCTATGAAAGTTACTGCGGAAGTACAAGAGAGGTTAGAACATGCAGCGAAAGAAATATGACTATCTTGCCTTAGCTTCAAGTATTAATAACCTTGCCATTTTATAATTCACTGAATTATGTGGATAATACACTGTCCACCTGCCGTCTTGAAACGTTCAAGTCACTTGTCCTTCGCACCTCGTTTTAAATTTACGTAATAATGAGTTAGAATATACATCGAAAGGAACATGCCGATCTCGCCTTTGCTTCAAGTATTAATAGTTTTGCGATTTTATAATTCACTGAATTATGTGGATAATACATTGTTCACCTCCCGTCTTGGAACGTTTAAGGCACCTGTTCTTCGCACCTCGTTTTA
Organism: Mantis religiosa; assembly: GCA_030765055.1. Taxonomy (NCBI): domain Eukaryota; kingdom Metazoa; phylum Arthropoda; class Insecta; order Mantodea; family Mantidae; genus Mantis; species Mantis religiosa. Next base: position 98,130,354 of record CM060953.1, read on the forward strand.
AATTTACGTAATACTGACAAGTTGTTTGGTGCTTGTAGTAGTGACACATGCATTTGAATTAAATTCGTTTCCAATATTTTCCCCGTGACATCTTTCTCTTTTACTTTCACTGCATCCGTCCTCTTATTTTCCACGATATCCTTACACTTCGTCACCATTTCAATTAACAATTCTTTCTCTTTCGATCAGAAATTTGTCTCACGGCTTTATTTATGATTTTGTTCATCCGCCATTTGTGCAGACGAAAATGAAAACAAAACCGCATCGTGAGCGCATCGGAGTGCGTTCGGAAAATCATCCATAGCCTTCTATAGCTGTGATATTTACAAGTTTCTTGGCGTTAACACAGGTTTGTTAACATTTTAAGATAACAGGTTGGTGAAATGCAAGAAATTTAACATTAGTTTTAGCGCTGTGACCATTGTTACGTTACATATGTTAACGTCGATTTTAACATCTGTTGGTGAAATCGGGCATAAGAGTTTTAGCTGTATATATTGAGTTCTTGTATTAAATTTAAATTATGTTCAATTGAAATAATCTGAGCAGTGATGACGCAATCAATAATATCTTCTCTTTGTTTTAGTATTTATAATCTTTTTTCAAGTTCATTAACTTCTTGCGTGAAGAAGTGTTTTTAAATTATTTACAACTTCTAAATTATTGTACCATTTATTAAAATTTGGAGATCTAATCATTTTTTCATAGCGTAAACTAGCTTGAGTTTCTATGTTTAAATTCAGTGGTTTGTTAGAATTAGCAGTCTGCAGTGGTTCTATGATCTGTCTCAAGCAAGTTTAATCCTGCTGTAAACATCTGGGCGCGAAGAGAGACAGAGACAGATATATTGGGACAGGAGGCGGTTAAGATGTTGGTTGGCCAAGCGAAGTTAATGGGCGTTTTCTTTTATTTGCATGCGTACGATAAACTATACTTTAAGTACAGTACTGTAAGTAGTTTTCTGATCACTGCTCTGTGCGGGCTAATTTCGGAGGGAGAAAAGTATGCAAATGTTTCGATTCTTATAACCGTAAATACTTTTTATCACACTGCTTCACATACCACAAAGATGTGTTCTGGGCTCGTGAGTCCTGAAAGGAATATTTACAGCAGATATGTACATAATTGTAGGATGCTACAAATTAGACATGTGAAATTATACACACTGTTAACTTATTGTGTTAAATTAACCTGCATTTTATTTAAGAATTACTAAAAGACACTGCTATTATATAATATTTTGCATTCCTATACCTGGCAGCTCTCTCGCAACGAGGTCTGTATCGAGTTGAATGCTGATTAAGATATTGTGACTTTGAGGGTTTGTAGAATTAGAAGTCAAATTTGCAGAAATTCAAATTGTTATTTATTTCCGTAGAAATACGCTTTGGTCAATCCTTGCAGTAGCAGAATTACGTAACACACAAATACAATGCTCAAGCCCGTTGACCACAAACAAAAGAGTTCACTCAACCTCCAGTTCAATTACCACTCTCTCATTACGACTCTGTTTACAACAACTCTCGTTACAACTCCGTTTACGACTACAGCGCTGGCGTGTCGCGATCTCTTATATATACCTCCACTGATAATTCTACACTGTTCTGTAACAAACAAAATCCCGAATGTTTTCTAAGACGGCACTAGACGAAACACCAACGTTCCAGATGTCTAACTTTATTTGTGTCGGGAAGCCATTTATTTCCGCTCTATTTTTATCTGCAGCCTTTTTATCTCTGCCTGCACTATCTGTTTGTACGCGTCGCCGCGCTGTTATACATAATGGGTTCGCGACAAAAGCCTTTTATCCCCGCGCTGCACTATCTGTCCCTTTGTGAGCCCCAGCGCTCATCGTCGCAACAATGCTTTCAGGACACTGCTCCCTCCACTCGGATGGGCATCGCGAATAGCACCATCGTAGCGGGCTAGACGATCCAGGTGTACCACCAACATCTTTCCTTGGAGCACACTCTCGATGCGGTAGACCACGTCGCTAACCCTCTTTACCACCCGGTACGGTCCTTGCCATAGTTGTTGAAGTTTCGGTCAGCGTCCCTTGGCACAGGTAGGGTGGTACAACCAGGCCTGGTCACCTTGCTGGAACCCCTGGCTGTTGGCTGCCTGTCGTATCGGGTCTTCATGCGGTCGCTCGCCTTCTGAAAGTTCTGACGATCCATCTGATGCATGATGTTGAGATGGTGCAACAGGTTCTCCGCATACTCGGTTGCTGGCTGTTTCGCTTCAAGGGAACTCCCCAAAGCCAGGTCACAAGGGAGGGTAACTCTCGGCCGAACATTAAGCTGGCTGGCGTCATCCCAGTGGTGTCGTGTGTTGACGAGCGGTAGGCCATCAAGAACAGAGGCACCTTGTAGTCTTAGTGTCGCTGATGGCTGGCCACGATCTTCCTCAGGTGTTCTTCTGAGGTCTTGATGTAGCTTTCTACCATGTCGTCCGATTGCGGGTGTAAAGATGTTGTGCGGATCTTGTTCACCCCAAGGTTTTCCTGTGCCACCTTCATCAGGTTAGACTCCAAATTGGTGCTCTGATCACTGTGAAGCTCAAACGGCACCCCAAAACGGCATAACAATTGCTCCACGAGGCAAATTGTGATTGCCTTCGCCTCCTGGTTCGGGATGGCATACACCTCCGACCACTTGGTAAAGTAGTCCACCACCATCAGGTACTTATTGCCTCGGTCGGTCACTGGGAATGGTCCAGCTATATCGACAGCAATGCGTTCGAATGGCGCTCCGACGTTGTACTACTGCATGCGACCTCAGATCCTCGTTTGGGGGCCACAAATCGCCACACACACGTGACATTGAGGCACCATCTCTCAGCGTCTACTCGGAGCTTCACCCAGTAGTAACGCTGTCGGAGGTTGTCGAACGTTCGGTTTGCTCCCAGGTGTCTTCCTGAAGTACCGGCGTGCACTTCTTCTAAGACTTCCGAGGCCTTACTCCGGGAAAGGACCGTGACAGCGTTCGACTTCCTGTAGTCCACGCAGAAGCGCAGCTCGCCGTTCTTCTTCGTCACCAAGACTACAGGGGAACACCAAGGACTGTCAGACTCTTCAGTCACTCCCCTGCATCTCATGTCCTCCAGCATATCCCATACTGCCCCCTGTTTCGCCAGGGGAACGCGTCTAGGTGGTTGTCAAATAGGTCGGGCATCTCCGATGTCATTGCTATGGAGCACTCTGTCCGTGCGGCCATAGTCGCTATTGCCTTGGCTGAAAACCCGCTGCTATTGTCTCAGTAGTTGTCGAACCTTCACGAACTGTTCTGCGGTCAGGTGTTCGGCCGCCCTCTCCAATAAGCCTTCCAGGCGGGGCCCCGGGTTTAGCGTCGGCACCGGCTATTGTGCCTTGTCCATTGGTGTTACACTGACCATGGGCTCGCACTGCCCCTATTCCGTCCGGTCCTGGATGTCGTTATCGGTGTCTGTCAGGTTGAGCAGCCTCACTGACAAATATTTGATATTTATTTGTACAGTATCCATTAAAAATTCAGTACAATAACATTTAGCATAGAACATGCTGTATTATACCTCCTGTACAAATACATAAAATTGGTGACCCTCAGATTTACTTGCTGACACAGGTCCCCTGGCTATAAGCCTTTGGTTTTCCTGAGCAGCTTGATGCCATTTCTTCTTGACCTTTACTTCTTTTATCCTAAACCACTTTTCTCTTATCCTATATAAGAAATATCCTATGCATCTATTTTTCTTTTCTCCTATCCCTGTTTGCATACATACCGCCAATATCTCTTTACTTACACTGTCCCATTTCTTATCCCATATTTTTCTCCTGTAATTTGTTAGCTCCTTACATTCTATCAGGTAATGAACTTGCTTTCTTCATCTCCAAAGATTTCGCATATTCCTACCTCATTACTTCTCAACCCTTTTTAAGTATAACATTGCTACTCTCATCCATACTCTCATCCTTCTCTTCCAGTTTGGCCACATTGATCTATATATTTTTTCCTCCTCCATTCTCCTCTTTTCTTCTATATTTTTCCATATCTCTTGCCTACTTATGTCTTATGCTCTAGTTCTCACTTCCTTCCAAAAAACCGCTATAATTCGTCTCATCTGCTCTCCATAGATCTCCCATGCCTATCTTTAATAGCATTCTTTCCAATTCTGACCACCAACTATTTGTACTTTAAATGATTTTCTTATGTTTCATGCACAGATTCAATAATTCCCCTTTCTTCCCTTTAATACACCTATACCAAAATTTCAATATTCTCTCTATTAGTATTCCCCTCCTTTTTGTATTACCTAGCTCTATTAATGCCACCTTTCTTGGTACCGATTTTGGCAGCCCTAGTAGTTCTTTGCAAAACAATCCGTACATCCGGTCTAATTTTGCAACTATCTCTGATGTGCCCCATACCTCCACTGCATATACTTTTCTGGCTTCAACGAACGCTTCATACATTCTTTTTGACCATCTAACTGACATCTGCAGTTCATATTTACATATTCTTACCCCCTGACTTTGCCGCCCTACCATTAGGTATCTATTTTCTGGCTTATGCACCCCATTCTCCTCTGCTACACATCCTTGAACCTAAATAGTCATACTCGTTTACCACTTCCACCTTTTGGTCTCCTATGAAGCATTCCTCTCCTTTCCTAAGTCTCGATCCTGTTTTGAACACCATTATTTTTATTTTAGGCTGTTTATTCTTAGTCCCCAGTCAGACAAAACCTATGGATTGCCTCAATTGATTTTTGTAGACATATATAAAATGAATTGTATAGGACTCAATTTGCACCCCTGTCTTAAGCCTAACTTCTGTTCAGCTTCTTCTGATAATACATTCAACCCACATCTTATTCTGAATTTAACCCCACTATACATTTTATCAATTTAGTTTATAAACTTCTCGCTCACCCCTTTGCTTATAAATTTCCATTTTAAAGCCCCCCTGTTTTCGTATCGAACGTTTTCTCAAAATCCACACAAAACATATCCAATCTGCCCCTTTTCCTGCTCAAGTATTTATCAATTAACGTCTTGATTATAATTGCATTATCTATAGCTTGTCCTTTTCTCCTAAATCCAGCTTGAAATTCTGATATTTTATTTTCTCTTTCCGCCCACTCCATTAGTCTGTTTGCTAGTATACCCATATACATTTTCTCAATTACAGATAAAACGGTTATCCCCTGTAATTCTCTGTACTAGTCACACTCCCCTTTCCTTTAAAAATTGGTACAATCACACTTGTTTTCCAGCAGTCGGGTAATTTCCTATTATCTTTAAACTTATTAAATAAATTAGTTATATTCTTAAATCCACTTGGTGTTTCCCCATATCTTTTCCAAAACTTCCCTGGGATCCCATCCATGCCCACTGCTTTACCTCCGCTTAAGCTTCTTATTTGTTGAAAAACTTCCGTTTGAGTAACATTTCATCGTTTGTCCTTATGTCGCCCAACTGTATATTTTCTCTATTTATCCACTCTGATTCTGCAACTAGGTCTCTAAAGTACTTCATCCATTCCCGTGATGTTATTTCATTTTTCACTCCATTCTGTTTATTGAGTTCACTCTCCATACCTCATTTTTTATTATTATCTTTTTGTTGTATGGCATCCTTCATTTTCTTTCGAATACTAACCTGCCACTCGTTCTCTTTTCTTCTAATAAATTTTTTGTACGCTTCTCTACTTATTACCGTAATCATCCTATCTCTACCCTCCCCCATTCTTCTCCAACAAGCCTGGTTTTTAAGCACTTCCCTTCTTGCTCTACTGCAGTCCTCATCAAACCATCCATTACTTATTCGTTTCATTTTCCCTTTTACTTTCATTTTTAGCCCTGCCCTTGTAACTATTACTTTCATTAGCTCTAAGCCTCTTTCTATAGTGTTCTCATTCAATGCAACCTCTATGCCTATTCTTATTATTTTTTATATTTCTGAGCTTATTTCAGTTAGGAATTCCTCCTTCATTTCTTCCCTCCATCTAAATGTATTCACTACTTTAATCTCACCCTCCTCCTTTCTCTCGCTTTCTTCTATTAATCCTATTTCTATCCCTAACGGGAAATGGCCACTACTAAGTATTTCGTTTGTTATTTTTAAATTATTAATTCTTTCAATGACTTCACTACACAAGATATAGTCAGCCACACTTTGACCGTTGTTATTTGCAAATGTATATTAGCCATCCTCATCACCCATCACTTCCCTATTACATATAAACAAATTATTCAATTTACAGAAATGGAGCAATTTTACCCCCTCTTTGTTGAGTACCTTGCCCTTGCTACTCCTTACCCATTCATGTGCTTTCTCTCTACCTATTTCATCATCATGCCTTATTAATTTAATTTTCTCTTCACCTATTCTAGCATTGAAATCCTCCATTAACAAAAACATTATGCCCTGAAATTTGTGCCTAAGCTCCTCCATATCGTCCTCTAGCTCATTAAATATTCTATTGTCAGAAAAGCTTGATGTTGTACGAGGGTTATAAACTATTCCTATTTCTAGACTATGTTCTATTTGTGGGCCTTTCTTGATTATTAACCAGGTTACATTCCTATAATCCTTTATCATTGCTTCTATTCTCTTACTATTGAGTAACTCTGACCCAACCCCTCCTGATGCTCTCCCTCTCTCTTTCCTTTTAGTGGTCCCAGTGCCTATATAACTAAAACCTCTTAAGGGTATTGACTCATTATTTTCTAGCCACGTTTCTGCAGTTCCAACTATTTATTTCCTGAAAGAAGGAAAGTTTGCCTTCTTTAGCCGCTAATTTCTGTTACAGTGTTACTCGCGTTGTCACCGTCTGTGTCCCTCCACTTATTGGTTGAACACTACTGTGATCCACTCCTTCCAACTCCCACCTTTCCACCGTTTCGTTTAACTCACACTCGACAACCATAACGTTTCACTTTGCTCCACCACGCGCACACCTGCCACATTCATCACTACGCTATCTTCTTCCCGTTCGTATGTCTCTTGTACTTTCCCTCCATCTCTGGCCTCTTCCCCTCCGATGGTTAACGTCCTTTCCTCCCCTTCTGACCTCTGCTCGGCTTTAATATTCCTATCTAAGCGCCCTTTCTTCGTGTTGTTGACCTGCCCATATGTTTCAATTTTGCCGATTCGGTGCATTTCTTCCCTGTTCTCTGTTCATATCCTGCAGTGCAAAGCTTCAACCTTCGCCCTCTACGTAGAGTTTCAGGCCTTTAACGAATGCTTTTTCCCGTCAGCCCGGCCCTCCTTCATTCTTCTAATCACTTCTTTTTCAATTTTTGCTCCTTTTTTGCATAGTCTTGTTCAATAAAAATATTCCATCCTTTCAGCTGACTCGTTTTCTGTGGTATTTTCCATTTCATCTTCGTCGTAGCCAATTTCACTACAGTCGCCGTTAGTCCTTTTCCCATTCTTCCAATCCTGTAGGTGTCCACGGTCTCCCATCCAGTTAATGCAATTTTTAGCTTATCTTGGAAGAGCTCCTCTCTCTTCTGTCCTATCATTCTGTAACCGCGCTACGCTATCGTATTCCCATTCGTATGTCTCTAGTCCTCTCCCTCCATCTCTGGCCTCATCCCCTCCGATGTTTAACGCCCTTTCCTCCCCAAAAAGTAAAACTAAAAATATTATCTGCTCCCAGGCCCTGCCGTCTCGATTTTCTTTCATCCCAAATACCACCAGATTCAGTTTTCTTCTTCTACACTCCGCTCTTTCTATGGCGTCTATTCTCCGTTTCATCATTTTTCCGTTTTAGCAAAACGTTCATCTCCGCAAACTTTTCAGCTATTTTTCCTTCAATTCTTTTCTTCATTTCCTCCATTCTGTCTAATTTCTTCTCTATCACCTCTATTTTATGCAGTTTCTCCATCTTTTTCAGTATCTCTTCCAGCTTCCGCGTTGCGGGTCCAGCGTTTAGCTCGACTCCTCCTATCACCAACAATGTCATGACTACCAAAATGGTACATGCAGCATCTCTCGTTCTAATTTTGACTATATTGTTCTTCACCAAACATTTCTTGGAGCGAAAACGCTCGATTCTGGCCCTATATATCTCCAGTTGCACACCCATGTTTTTCCCGAGGGTAAGCACCACCGCGACACGTCTTAACTGGACAACGTCTCGTCAGCAACTCCCCACTGACAAATAAATACAATCTGCTTTTCTTTTACCCTGGCATCTGGATTCTAAACCAGGGCAAGATATCCAATCATTTACAACTTTTGTTTGGAGTATTACATTTTACAATTTCCAAATTAAAATTTTGCAATTTACAAATTGTTATGAATTTCAGAGATAATTTAAGAAATAATTATTTATAAACTATATGAATGAGCAGATATATCTAACCTATAGTTCTTAACTAACTAATAACCTAAGAGTCACTGTACCCCAGTGACTTACATATCCAATTAGTAATAATAATCCTATCAGCGGTCCGGTCCTACTATTACAAAAAATTAACAGTTATTGCAACAAAATAGTTCATGATTAATTATTTAAATAAGAACCGCATTTTACCGGTGTCACTATCTAAATTGAAAACAATAAATGGTATTCACACCTATCCCTAACTAAAAATATTAATATTTCTGGTAAGAGAGAAGACGTACTCCACTTCTTTCTAATTATCTCTTATAACTAGGTGTTCATTTCCTAATTAACCCACTGTCAATCTTTTTATAAATTCACTAAATTATCAACATTTATTGGCGTTCCTGCATCATCAACTCGTTCAATACCTTGTATATCTAAAGCTGGATCTTTTCTAATGGCCTGTTTCTGTCAATAATTCTTTGAGGTCTTCGGACTGTAACGTCCTGTTGAGCCTGTCTTAATGTTCTTGTTCCTCTGTATTGACGAAATTCTTTTATTGACTCTTCCGAGATAACACTCATCATTTTTTGAAGTATTTCTAAATCTTCCTTAATTATGACCATGTTCCATATATATTTTCCGGACAGCTGCTTACGTTCTTCTATTAATTTTTCTTCATATTTTTTTCATTCAAAAGAAATGTGCTCTGGAGTATATTTCACTTTACAGAAGCTACATATATCTGTTTTTTGCCTCATTATCCTCACTTGGTCATACTACACAGAACATCTCACTAGTAAAACTTAGGTACAATCACCGATTCTGCTATAGATGAAACTGGTATTCATTTTCAGGTAAACATAAGACAAAGAAGATTACTAACAAACTGTAAGAGCAGGGTTTGAAAAGTAAACAGATGATTTGGCTATGGATCAAACTGGTAAACATAAGATTAATAGCATAAGATGCTGGGAGTTGAACTATAAACATATTGTGGCTTTGTGGGTTCGTGAAATAAGAAGACGAGGTTCCAAACACAAAAACTACACTTTATTTTCCTAGCAATACACCGTTTCCCATTACAAAATTGCTAGAACCTCGAAAACTGTTTATTTTTCCAACTCTACATTCAACTGCTCTCAACTGTCTCTCATTTCCGGTAACGATCGGCCATCATTCTTTTTATCGGCTTCGCGAGTCTACCACCAGGGTGACACTGCTCCCTCCTCAAGGCTTGTCGTCCCGAACAGCGCCTTCGTAGCGGGCCAGGCGATCCAGGCGTACCGCCAACATCTTTCCTCGGGGTACCCACGTCTTCGATCAAGACGACCCTGCCAATTCCAAGGCGCTCTTCTGGTTGACGGAGCATAACCTCTTCTCCGTTGAGCCTCAGGACCTTCCTGCCGACGTCGACCGTCACCTCGTGGCTCCTGAGGGCATCCAGTCCCAGAATCACCTCCTCAGCCACCTTCGCGACGAACACCCACAGGCGCACGGCACTCCGTCCCAAGTTCAGCTCCAGCAGGGCCTCCTTCTCCACAGGCATGGTGTCGCCCGATGCCGTCACAAGCTCGTATGGTCGGCTCGGCTTCCTCGTCGTCAAACCCTTCGCCACGTCAGGTCTGATGATGGTCACGGCCGCCCCAGTGTCCACCAGCACGCGGCACGGCTTTCCTCTTACCCAACCGTCCGCGATGAGGTCGTCATCCATCCGCCGGCTGACGGCACCGATTGTCACTCGAGGTGATGGTGGTAATGACGCCGACTTGCCCCTCTCCACGCCAGGCCTTACTCGTTTTCCGGCTGCTCTTCCTGGTGTGGGCAGTATCTCCGCAGGTGTCCGGGCTGTCCACACCCCCAACACAGGCCACTAGGCGTTCGCCGTCCCACAGCTGGTCTTCTGTCTCCGGCGTAGCGGACACTCCTCGTTCTCGACGTCGGGATAGATGCTACCTTGGCCACCTCCATCCTTAATGCCGCTGTCAGCGCCTCATGGATGGTTTTATATTTGCCGAGCATTAGGCGCTGACGAATCTCCGTGTCCCGTACCCCGTCGACAAAGTTGTAGGCGGCTTCCCGGGATACGAACTCCAGTGGCAGGTCAACCAAGGCCTTGCCAGCTAGCTGCTCAATCGCTATGGCTAACTCCTGCAGCGTCTCCCCCGGCTGCTGTGACCTTGCCTTTAGCTGGCTGCGGTATGCTGCGGCTAAGCGGTGGTTCCCGAAGCGATTCTCCAGGGCCTCCCAGATGTCCTTGGGCGCCGCCGTCGTCTGCACCGCGTTTAGGATTTCCGCGGCCCGTCCCTGGAGGCTGGCTATTAACTGTGTGGCCTCCTCCTCCGGTGACCATCTGTTGTGCTTGGCCACTGTGTCGAACTGGCAGCGGAAGACCTCGAATGTTGACGCGCCGTCATATTTCGGAGGTTTGACGCGCGCCGATGTTGTGTCGCGTCCCGGTGCGTCAGCCTTCAAATCCTTCAGTCTCCTGCCGACGACGTCCTCCACCATGGCGTTCAGGGACTTGACGGTGCTGTCGGCCTTTCTCTCCAGGTTGTTTACGCGGTTCGCGAGGTCTTCGACGTCTTCAACCATGGCGTTCAGGGACTTGGCGTTATTGTCGGCCTTTTCCTCTAGGTCATTGAAGCGGTTCGCCAGGTCCTCGACGCGCTCGTCCACTTGGTCCATCCCTTTGCCCAGCTCCGTCACGTCATTCCTCACGCCGGCCAACTGTTCCTCAAATTTGGCGGCGAGGACCTCGTTCGCCTCCATCATTTCCGTGGCCAGACTGTCGTTCGCTGCCTTCATTTCTGATGTCAATTCGGTCTTTATTTCTTTCAACTCTGCGGCCAGGTTGTTATTTGCCGCTTCTGTTTTTGTTGTTAACTCGTTCATCTTCGCGGCCAAGTTGTTATTTGCCGCTTCCGACTTCGCTGTTAGTTCGTTCATCTTCTGCAAAAGCATTTCCAATGCCGATTCCATGGCCAGAATGTTCGGTGATGTAGTTATCCCGCTTCCTGACACCAGTTGTGACTTTGTGGGTTCGTGAAATAAGAAGACGAGGTTCCAAACATAAAAACTACACTTTATGTTCCTAGCAATACACCGTTTCCCATTACAAAATTGCTAGAACCTCAAAAACTGTTTATTTTTCCAACTCTACATTCAACTGCTCTCAACTGTATCTCATTTCCGGTAACGATCGGCCATCATTTTTTTTATCGGCTTCGCGAGTCTACCCCCAGGGTGACAATATGAAACATTTTAAAATGTTATCATTTATTTACCCTTAGGAGACAAAAACAGAAGATAAATTGACCAAGCCAAAATTAATTATTAACCAAAACAGTAACTATAAAAAATAAATATTATTTAAACTATGGGGTCTTGTTTTCTGTCAATCACTGTAACAGAAATTTAAGTATTTGGATACTTAAAATATGAAGCTATTAGCAGTGAAGCAAACAAATATATACAAATATAACAATTTGTAACTTAAAACTTCACTTATCTTATAAGAAATGGTGATAATTCTTATAAATTCTCCGGGATCGGGATTTCATGTAAACTTATACACATCCTCAGCCGGAAACAAAGCTGTCGCCATCGTTACGAATGCTAGATGTTGATATGTTCTTGTTAGTACTACAAAAATCTGAAAATAAAGCAAGTTTAAAAACAGAATCGACTGCCGGTATTTCAAAATTCATTACGTGATGGTTTTTTTAATATGTTTTCCCGAACGATTAAATTTATCGGACCATTTAATTGTTTTAATAATTTAACTTCTCGATTTATTTCACGGTTAAATGACCAAAAATGATCTGCTACGGCCGATTTGTCAGTTTGATTAAACTTAATGTTACGAAAATGTTCTTTCGTTCTGGTTTCTAAATTACGTTTTGTTTTTCCAATATAAACTTTGTCACAATCTAAGCAATTAAACTTATCTATAAATACCACATTTTTTATTATTAGGAATTTTATCTTTTATAGAGATATTCAATGTATTTTTTATACTATATTTATTTTGAGGAACCAAAGTTATACCAAACCCTTTAAAAATTTTTTTGAAAATGTTTATTAACTCAAGGATGGTATGGAAAGTTTTTTTAAATTATAATCGTCTTTTATTTTTCTAACGGTAGAAATACCATTAACCGTTTTTTTATATTTAATTTTTTTATTTAGAATTTTTATTAAAATAACTAATTAAGCTAGTATTAATAATATGTTTATATTGTTTATTAAATTTATCTTTACTCCGAGGTATATTTATTAATCTATAAATCAAACTATTGGAAACAACAAATTTATGTGGAAAAGGGTTAAAACCTTTATTTTTTATGCAATTATCAATACGAATAGACTTTCTATAAATACCAAAGTTTAATTTATTATTATCTCTTATTTTCTTTAGATCTAGAAAAGGAAGAAACCCATTTATTTCAGTTTCTAAGGAAAATTTTATAACTTTGTCTTGCAAATTTAGTAATTTTAAAGCATCGTTTATGAGTTTATCAGGAACAATTGCAAAAATATCATCAACATATCTATACCAAACTTTAAAAACTAAAGGGAATGCTTTAGTAAGTTGCTTTCGAAAAAAAGAACCCATAAAAGGTCAGGAAAAAAAGGTGAAAGAGGATTATCCATTGCTAAGCCAGAATTGTGTTGAAAAAAAATCACCATTAAAAGTGAAAAATTTTTCATCTAAACAAAATTCCGTAAGTTTATCAAAATCAACTATTAAGTCCTCATGTAAATTTATTGAATTCAACCAAATTTTTAAATAAATTAAAAGTTTTGGTTCTTCTTTCTAATATGCGACGCGGCATTTTTTTTTCTAATTCCTTCACACTTTTTGCTGATTTTATATACAACCATGATTTTTAATATAATTTCTTTACTTTTGGTGGAATTTCGTGTTGGAGGGCATTCTTTTAAGGGTCAGTTTTACGTACATTTAAACCAAGATGCGAAAGACAAGTGACTTAAACGTTTCAAGACGGGAGGTGGACAGTGTATTATCCACATAATTCAGTGAATTATAAATTCGCAAAGTTATTAATACTTGAAGCAAAGGCGAGATCGGCATATTCCTTTCTGTGCATATTCTAACTCATTATTACGTAAATTTAAAACGAGGTGCGAAGGACAAGTGACTTGAATGTTTCAAGACGGCAGGTGGACAGTGTATTATTCACATAATTTAGTGAGTTATAAAATCGCAAAGTTATTAATAATTGAAGCAAAGGTGAGATCGCCATATTCCTTTCCTTACATGTTCTAACCTCTTTTGTACTTCCGCAGTAACCTTCATAGCAACATGTTTCGACAGTCTATACCTCCGTAAAAAATTTTCTTCGGATAGTTCCTCAAAATAATTTCTCCTCATAGGCCATACTCTATTATGAATGCCATTTAGACGTCTTAAATATAGCAAATCGACATCAGCGTTCATGCTCGCCATCTTGACTATTTACAATTGTTAAGGACTCAACATCAGAAATTTGGCTTATTAGTTTATCAAGAGATTTAACACGAGTGTTACGCTAAAACTTGTTGGTTAAATGCAATTTTTGTTTTAACTTTGGCTAAACTCGTGTTAAGTCTTAACATCTGTTGGTGAAATCGGGCATAAATGTATGAGTTCGCGGATTGTATCGGACTGGTTCGGCTACTGCTGCGAAGTGTGCATGATGTCAAATAACACCAAGTATACTGCAAGGGGGAAAATTGACGGTCCCAGCCACGTCGTTCAAATTGACGAATGCAAAATTGAAATACGTAAGTATTATCGTGGGCGCTGCAATTAGACTGTAGAGCGTATTTGCATCCCTCCTATTGTTGGGGTACATCGTCATCCGCACCTCATTCGTTTCCACGTCGATAATTCTCAAGATCCGGTTGCCCTCTACGACGCGCCCACGATGAAACTTGCGTCGTACTATTTTGCATTCGTCGATTTGAACGACGTGACCGGGACCGCCAATTCTCCCCATCCTGCAGTATACTTGGTGTCAGCGTCTTTTGACAGCATGCACACTTCGCGGCAGTAACCAGTTCGATACAGTCCGTGGGCTCATGCGTGTATTTCCTACGGAGCACTCCTTTATCGTCGTGTCGTAGGATTATTTATGTACAAAGCACTGCATGAGTAACACAATTTGACTGGGCGCTAGCTTAGCCTGCTTAGAGCATGTTTCTTTGCACACGGACTAAATAAAATCTGAATAAATAAATGAATGAATAAACAAACAAACAAACAAACAAACAAACAAAACAACCGAAACAACCGAAACAAACGAAACAAACGAAACAAACGAAACAACCGAAACAAACGAAACAAACGAAACAACCGAAACAAACGAAACAAACGAAACAACCGAAACAACCGAAACAAACGAAACAACCGAAACAAACAAAACAAACAAAATAAGAAAACAAACACACACAAACAAACAAACACACACAAACAAACAAACACACACAAACACACAAACACAGAAACAAACAAATAAAATCTGAAAATTCTCCGTCCCGGTACCTAATTACTAAAACCGGGACGTAATTTCCAAATTTTACATTTATTAAATAAAAACAACAAACTACATAATCATTTTTCAGATAATATAAACAAAAAATAAAACAATTTAAATAAAAAATCGTAGAAAAACTACCAATTTCAATTAACTACAAAATTACTGGAATCCGGTTAAATAATTTAACTGGCAGCCAGCACACGGACTGCGTAATCTATGTCTGGGTCATTTTTACAGAGGTTGGCTTCAAGTTTTACATATATTTCTCATGTTGGCTGCAACCCCAGAACCGGCTGTTCGTCTGCTTGCGCATGCGTATACGTGCACCTTTGGTCTTAGAAAATATTCCCGCGTCACACATAAGAAAGTTTCTCCTAAGTTTTTCTCTAGGAATACTAGGAAATAAGGCAGTTACATCAAAGGAAGCAAGTTTATCAGTTTTAGGTAATATAATATTGTTAGTCTTTTTAACTAATTCAAAAGAATTTTCAATACTTAAACTCTCAAATTTATCAAAATTACAAAAAATTTTACGTAGCTATTTAGCTAGATTATAAGTTGATGAATTTATAAAATTTACAATACGTCTCATTTTAGTTCCAGGTTTATGAATTTTAGGAAGAACATAAGTTCTAGGTAAAACAGGGTTACCAACTTTTACTAAATGTTTTTCTTTATTTGTAATAAATTTCACTTCATTAAGCATTTTATTAAAATTTGAAATAAAAGATTTTAAAGGGATTTTCAAAACTATTTTAAGCATTAAAGCCAGTGCTAATTCAGAAAACAGATTTTATTTTTGAAACTGAGGATCCTAGAGAAAAACTGTTTGCACTATTGAGTTCAGTGCTAAAATCCCCATAATAAACACCCGATTTCTTGCAAAAGAATTTTTGGCAGTTATCCAGCGTTATTGGATTGTCATTCTTTGTGTCTTTGAGAACAAATAGCAACAATAAATAAGTTAGTAACTAAAATACAGACAATAAATACGAAGAGAAAAGAAAATTCTGAGGGTATTCTTGCAGTTTTTTTTTGTGCAAGCCACCTACATTACACTTTGGTAAGCCACCTACATTACACTTTGGTAGGTCCTTGCAGGGGAGCGACGAGAAAAAAAAAAAAAAAAAAACACTGAGGTGCTTGCAGTTTATTCCAGCCACACTCATAGTTCACAGTTCACCTGGGAAGGATAGATCCACTGTTCTCCCAGAAAATATTGTAGCAGTTCAAGAACGTGTGGTTGACGCGTACCAAGCAAATCTTGATGGTGATGTTGTGCTCCATACTCATCGATGAACATCCAGTTCAGCAGAAAGAGAAAACAAATGAGGTGAGATATAGAAAAATATTTGTGTAGGGGAGGGTCAATCAGAGGAAATGTCGAGGTACTGAAAGAAGAATGTTATAGATGCCATCGGTTTGTGCTTTAAAATATAGAGTAAATTATAATTTATATATTTAAAATGTTATCTAAGTGATGACAAAATGAACAGTAACATATATTTATAATACAAGTGAAACAAATTTAATGAATTCCTGTATTTCCTTAAGCGGAACATAGGGCCTCTGAACCATGCAACCTCGAGGCCCGTAGGTAACAGGTTGAGAATCAGAGGTTTCCTGATCAGGCAGATTCCAGGCTGAGTGATCATCCCAATGCCGCAAGTGAAAGTACGAGAGAGATAAAGTGATAGGAAGGACAATCATGCAGTGATGGAGCAATTGTGGAATGCTGGGGAGAGGGGAAATTGAAGGACCCGGAGAAAACCCGCCCCAGTGCCACGTTGTCCACCACAAATCTGACTTTGGTGTTGCCTGGGATCAAATCCAGGTCACCTCGCTGAGAGCTAAGTGGTCTAACTACTCAGTCATGACGCATCCAAGTGAAACATACCAGTATTAGGTACGTACTGAAAATTGAACACTTGAAGTGAGAGTAAATAGAATAAGGAATAAAACAGAACTATTCCTTACTTATGGCAAAATGTCTTAAGCGATGTTGAAAAGAAGTACATAGATGTTCCACTATGTTATATAATGGTAACTGTTATGTGTTTCAAATAGAAACGTGTTTGTCCTTGAGCGCTACTAGGTCAGCAACCAATTGGAGTCCTGCGGTGTTGTCGTATTGCATTCCCGCTAAGTGGTGTGTGAGGAGCGCCAAACTAATCAATCTGTATGAAATACTATTCGCGCTAAGACAAAAATTCAGATTTTGCCAAAACTGATCCATGTGGAAGGTAGAGAGTAATGTATCTAATATAACCATAAAAACCCTATATTTTTAGTTCAAATAGTTTTTCTAATACAAATAAATAAAGTAGATACCATTATATTATAACGATGCACTGCAACATAAGCACTGTAATGAATATCAGTATTGGTTGGCATGTATCCGTGAACGTATATTTGAAATTACTCAGAGCTGAAACGTAAACATTTAATATGACGTTGTGAAAGAAATATGTACTTTAAATAAGCTAAGGTGTTTGTTAAATTCGATGACAGGAAAGGATACACTTGCTAATCTGGCAGAACGTATCTGGTCACATTATATCTTTGTTTATGGATGGTTCGTAATCTCTATTTATTCTATATAGTTCAAAGCAGCATTATTCAGTTACTCTTCCATGAAAAGGTGTATGAGCTGCATTAATGAGACGCGATCCACCTCCCCCTTTACTACTGTTAGAAAATTCCAATTGAGTTAATGTGAGCTCAAATTATGTTGCAAACAGAAATAATATTTATAAGCTGACTGACGTTGAACGACTTATTCACAAAGGAATTGACAAGGAACACAACAAGACTGGGGAAACTACGTGAGACATCAGATAAATTAGAAGAAGATGACATTTGGAAAGAAACAGCACATAACTGGATTTTGAAACCTGTCATCATAAATTTACAGTACTCAGACGTTGAAGACAATGACTATGAGGAATTATCTCTTAACGTAACATTCACAGCTATACGGATGCACC
>CM060953.1:98155700-98323200 GCA_030765055.1 Mantis religiosa
TTGTTTTTGTCAGCACCGGATTATGATCTCAATGTAATGCATTTAGTGATGTAAGAGTGAGTTGGAATGGTAGATGTTTGGTGATTGCGAAGTCGATGACTGAATCCAGCTGTCCAACTCTTGGGTAATATGTGGGTTGCCAGGGACCCTGTACTTACAGTACAGTTACAGTTGAGGGTCTGCATCTATAAGGCGAATTATTTCATTGCCTTTTGCGTCCGTCCGATGACCGCAATGCCAACGCTGGTGTTTGGCATTGAAGTCACCGGCCATGATAGCACTGGGAAAAAGGGATAGCACCGGGATGGAGATATAGTCGTTAGGTATGAATTGCCTGTGTGGGGGGGGGGTAGTACACAGAGATTATCAAAACCTCTAAACCACCAAGGTCCATATTTATGGCCGTGGCCTCTAGGGTGTGAAGAGGTGGAGCTGGAATGGGTAGGTGAACCACACTCTGCCTCACCAGTATCCCAATTCCGCCACCAGGATGGCCTGACGATCTGTGTCATGGCAGATGTAGCTCGGATGTCGGAATTCGGAGTCTGGTCAGAGATGTGTTTTGCTGACTAAAATGACGTCTAAGACATCTGCTCGCGCAAAGTTTTTCTTAATTTACGTCCTCCAACGTTAAGTCATATCGGACGATGAATGGAATGGGTGAAATGATGCTCAAATAAGCCCGGAGTCCATAGAGCTTAGAGTTACCCGACATTCGTCTTTCAAGATAAGGGAAAACCCCGGAGAAACTTATCCAGGTAACTCATCCTGACCAAGATTCGAACTCGGGACCTCTTGAACGTGAGGCAGACATGCTACCACCACGCTACCGAGGCGGGCCACCTCGGGGCGCAAAGTGAAATAGCTTGCCCCCTGACTTGTCAAGCCACACGCACTGCAAAATGCGAATCGAAATGAGCTACTAGATCTATTTTGACTCGCCATCTGGGAGCTGCTGAACGCCTGCCGTCAGGAGAGCCAGACTGTCTTGCCACCAGCATCTTGCCGGCCGGATCTGAGGTGGAGTAAAACTTCACCATGAGCTCACAGATTTTCTGTCCGTGTGACAGTAAACTCTTTTGCAGCCAATTGAACACATCCGTACAATCGAGGGAAGCGATTAGGGCAGTGGTGCTAAGGATAGGTGTTAGGAAGTTGGGAGTTGGAGAGGACGACCTAATGGGTGCAGGTCCTCCTCGAGCCCTTTCGTCCTTCAGTTGTCGCGGGGGCATGGGTTTACCATGCTTAACCTCTTCAGCGGGTTTCGTGGGCTGCTGAGGGGTATCCCATCCTTTTTGCCAGGGTTGGAAGCGAGAGCTTTACGAACTGGGGCCAGTAATTGTTTGTGGTTTTGTGTGGGAGTAGTGTTTTTCCCACCTGACGTCTTCGGAACATCAGGGATCCGTTGAACAACTTGAGCGAACTTACGCACCTGACACTCCTGTTGTTGGCCCGGATTGGTTTTTTGCCTAAGCTTAGGCCAATTTTTGGTGTTGGTAGAGGGGAGCGGACTCTACTCCACTCTAGATGTCCTAGGCCTTTGTAGCCTAGGCCCGTGGCCTGTTTACATCTATAACTGCGGTTCAGGCAGGACAGTCACCATAGCAGTTCACATACTCGCTCTTGCAGTTAGCGCAAGTGGTCACTGCAACCTCAATTATGGGCGACGATGTGAAGATGGTGGGATAGAATTCTCGAAGTTCTATTTGTAGCAGTATTATTACAAATATGTTGTTGGAGGGATGAAGATGTACTCCAAATGATGATGTTCTCGTTGAGGCATCCTTTGTAGCTCCGGTTTGCATGAAATCTTCTCTGGCTCCTAATCTCGGATACCTGGGTTGTGGAACTCAATGTTAAGGAAATAAAAAAAATTGGTTGAAAGTTTTCTTTGCTTTAAACCCGCTGCAATTCACAACGTCTACGATGTTCAAACATATTCTCATACAATTCTGATTATTACCATCCTAGTCAACCATTTTCTTATATTTCTATTGTCCTTACACCCAAGATATTTCTTCGCTTTTCAAAAACTGGTTTTCTGAAAATAATGTTGCACTATATCGAAATTCATTATATCGATGATGAATAATTAGTACCGTTAATGCAATGGTTAGCACACGCTTCTGCTTGTCCTCGGTCAGGACACAAAAGACGCTGTCTTGTCCTCTTCACTTATTTATTTCAACCTGATCACCATGTTTACTAATTATTATAGTCTACATCACTTTTTTTCTGTGGCCAATATATTAATTTTGAATTATATAATTTTCTGACTTTCCAAATATAAATTCCTAAAAACAATTGTCTTTATAATTTTATCTTTCCATTTAATTTATCATATTTACCATGTATCTAGATTGGATATTCACATTCATTTTCATCTGTTTGTGACCTACTCTTCGGACATGGCCACCTATAACTCATACCAGTTCAAAACAAAACTCTCGTCCTTGTAAACATATCAATATTAGTAATAAATAAATAAATTTAACATTGCTCTTGCACTTGACATAATAACTGTTTCAGCACAACGGTGCGAGCTCTTGGACAGACCTATTTGTCGTGGGTACCTCCGCAACGGAGATTCCGCTTGCAAAGGGCACTGGATCGAAACCCAGACAGCAATGTTATTTTGGGGGACCGCTAATGCTCCTGACGGCTTCAAATTTCACCCGAAGGTAGTCGAAGATGGTGATGCCATCTAACTTTAGTTCCGGGTTATTGGGCCTCGGCACTATCACCAGATAAAGGGGGATGGGGACGGCCTGACCCTGTGAAGCTGGCTTATTTGCAAGACCAGGTGGGGCCTGATGCCTGACGGTTGTGGTCGTCCACGATTTTCCCCACCGATGTGTCAACTGGCAGGTGCCTAATGATCTTTCAGACGATACAGGCTTTATCAAGGATAAAGGTAAAGTGTGGGATCCTCCTCTAATCCAGTGCCACCAGGAGCAGCTAGCAGTCCCCCACGTGTCTCGCCTAAAAGAAACACGCACCTTATGTGGCGACTTAATACGCTGTTAGTACGCAAGTCGCAGGCTTCATAGTTAAACCATAACATTTTTTAAGATAAACTGATGGAAATATTCATTTCTTCCACATTAGCCGTGAGTAGACTAAGGTTTGAATGAGTAGAGCCAGACTGAAAAATTTAATTCCATAGTCGGGATTTGAACCACGGATCTCCCACTCTCCGTGCGGCTGCTCTAACCAACTGAGTTACTATGGCCAACATGCCATTATAACATTAAACTCTCCAACTGCCATATGTTTCCGGTAGACACCTAGCGGTTCTCATATGGTATGAGACACACAAATTTTGTGGCGACTTACAATGCTATAAGTACTTAAGTCCCATGCTTCATAGTTAAACCACTATATTGTTCAGGTAAATTGATGGAAATAATCATTTCTCTCCAAAACACGGCCGTCCAACATCTCCGGGGCCCCTTTCCGACATTTACTTTCTCAACTCGCAACAGGGCAAGTTTATCAACGTGGGAACCTCCCTCTCCACTCCCCACCAGTTGGTAGTGTCAATAAACAAGTGCGGGCAACCCTATTTCGTGGTCCTCGATACAACAGAATGGAAGAAGCTTGTAGAAAACAAGCCCACCATTAATCGACCTTTCACAAACCAGAGACATCTGCAAGAATTGGAGTTTTGCGACCACATATTGATCTTGTTCAGGCACACATTCGAAATACCAATCATCAGAAGGCACAACCCGCAAGAATGGAAAGCAATGAAGGACCTGCAGCGAAGCATCACCGACATCCGTTATGACAAGTGGGAGGAAGAAACGGACGTTCAAAATCAAATAATGCCGTTTCGAAAGTACCTCCTTTAAGAGCACGACTCAAGCAATTCTTTTAATTCCATGAACTACAACACCCAGCTCACAAACTGCAGCCGAAGCGCCAACTTCCAGACCTTTCTAGAAATAGAACATTTCCTAATACTCCACCTCAACCTTTACCCTCAGTCGTCTCTCAACAGTCGTACCAGCAAGAACGACATGAGATACAGAAGCTACATCTATGTGTTCAACGAAGGACAGAAGCTGTTTAAAAATTACGAACAGCGAGAAAATAGATACAAAATGCACTTTATAGCCCGCTCTTCTTATGCCGCTGTTACGACATCAAGATTCATTTCGTCCTCTCTAGCATAAGCTTGGAGTCCATTCACTTCCAAGCGAGCTAATAGCCTATCGGCGACGCCGAGGATAAACATGAATGCCTATTTGAATTTGCTGCCAGATCAACCTATCCATCGTTTTCTACGAAAAACCCAACGCCCCCTCGGCTGATGTGTTACAACTCAGTAATGAAGACTATCTGTGCTTCGGTAGGTGCTTAGACGTGCTTCTCGCACAAAATCTCCCCTCATTATCTCCGACTTCGATAATGGCAAGTGGATCTTCAGCGTAGATGAAAATTGTTTTCTGCCCAAGGAGAAACTGAAGAGAAAATAAAAGAAGAAAGAAATGAAACAAACCAATATCCTATCGCAAAAGCAGTATTTGGTGGAGGACGTGGAATTTCTCCACCGTTGTGACCTCAGATCTCCTTTTGCGAATTTTCCCACTGTCTTTCCACCATTTAACCGCTTCCTGCGTGCTTTCCCTTACCTCCTGACAATTAAGCACTTCCTAAGCATAGCACTTTTCTTTTTCCCCTAGTTTGGTGAGAGAAGATGTAACGTCAAATCTCAGGTTGTGAATTTTCCCACGGTCTTCCGGAGATCCCACTTCCTGCGTGCTTTCCAACAGTCCTTACTTGCTGACAGTTATGCACTTCCTGAGGGTATCACATTTCCTTTTTCCCCTAACTCCCTGCGGATGAAGCCTTCAAATAAGTGCTCCCTTCGACGTTTAACACTCCGTCTGTGGCCAGTAAACGTCGTGAAATTTCGGCAGAGGCCTCTGCGAAATTACACTGCTCCTTTTGTTTACACCATACGTGTAGCTGCCAACTATATAACTATTACTATATAACAAGCAAGCGGAAGAGCGCAGCCTGCACTGGGCGCGCACACACCTCCGGGGGCAATTGCGCCCTCGCGTGGCTGGTTACACCACTGCCCAAGACAACTGCCTGTGACAAGACAATTCTTTTATACTGCCCTGATAAAGTCGCACTAAGCGGCTAGGTGCTGGTTCGCAAACACCCCGCCCAGGTAAAAGACCTCGCTGAACTCAACCGTCAGATTCAACAATCCCTCCGCAAATATTTCCACAGAATGAGCATGCGCTTTCAGAACAACGGCCGCTCCTACTAAACGGTAACGCTATCTTCCAGCGTTACGCTCCAGCCGACGTCGAAGTTGTTTGGCACCACTGTCAATAGACGCACTGCTGATGTGATCTACATATAGGAGGTGCAAGTAGCACTGGAACCTGTCTTCCCAGCCCACCCATATAGACGGAACTCCGCCGTTCAATTAAGACTGAATTTTCTGCACAAAGTGATTATCCAGCCCCTGCGCCAGCTTCAAGAGTCATACAACAGCTGCGACAAACTCAGCATCTCTTCTCTCCGAAAAAACGTGTCATACCTAGTGGCGGGCGTAGATCCATCGATACCATTCAGGGAACCAAATCGGTTGTCAAATTGGACGACGTCATAGAAGTATTCCTCCTTTCCAGAATTTGCAAAGCCATTCCTGAACTCATCCAAAGCCCGAATTCTACTCCTTTCTGCACCATCTAAAAGGGCGAGGAGAAACTCCAAATTGGATTCAAATGTTTCGTCGTCGGATTAACTAGCGCATAATGGCCTGCACAATCCATTCTGTAAACGTCGGAAATAACCCTTCCCTAACAAATTTATTCAATCCACAAGTCTCCAGGAAGGAGAATTTCTCTCCGGTGCTCGCATCGTCTCCTCCTGAACCACTTTCTTCAACATCATAAATGTCACCATCTAGCTAAATACAAACGGCGCCGATGTTCTCCATGTATCCTCCAAACCCACGAAGGAGATGCCGTCTTCACCACCTATATAGGCAGCAACTAATCATCCTCAGTCTGCAACCAAGTCACCTCCACAGGTTTAACACGTAACCAGCTTACACAGTGTAAAACGCTTATATACCATTCCTCTTCGAGACATCGGAGAGACAACACCTACAAGGGAGCACCGTAGCAAGGCCAAAGCAGCCCTTTTCAGGGCTTGGCTCTTGCCTACCAGCGTTCTTTCCGGGAAAAATCAACGTCGTGAGCTAGCTGCAGCGCAGGGACATCTTTGTGCCTGTGAGACTTGAAGAAGAAGCCACAGCACAGCACACAGCAAAGTGATTGGGTAGAACTGCAAGGCTGCAGCCAATAGTCGCTCAGACTGGTTTTTAGGCGCCCTTTGGGTAGGCCCTCTGCAATTCGAGCTGTTCAGCGCCCTAAACTTGCTCTTTTCTCTTTTCTATACTTTTCTTATTTCCTCTATTTCTATCAAGCAGTAGGGCTGCTTGCCCTTACTGCTCCTTGGCCCATACCTTCCTCCTATTGGCTGTTGCATTGAGCCCAGTGATTGGCCCCATTCTACAGCATGGAAACAGAAGCCACAGTTGAAGCTATGGACGAGCAAACCAATGACCAGCACATAACACCAGAGTCATCCGATGACCAACAATTTCTTAAGTATTATGTGGAAGGAGGCGACCTTCGTAAATACCTGAATCAACCATTAATCGTCAGCCCCCATATGCCTCTGTCTAGAGATGATGAAAGGACTCTGATCCTAGAAAAAAGAGCCAGGCTAATGTTTCTTGAGTTGGCAGATCAACATATCTTCAACAATACAACAAATGCAGAACCGGCTATTACTGCAAATGCTCTCCGCCACTATTCGGCGCATCGTGCCAGGGTTGAAGCAATATCTGAGTACTTGCTTCAAAATGAGAAGGTTAAAGCCAACCTACCAAGATGGGAAGTACCCCCCAACAAAAGCAAGGGGTAAAGCACAAAAGCATGCCCTTCAGTCGGAGGCTTTACCCACCTCTAATAAGTTTCAAAGACTGCCTATGGTGCCAGATGATGAGATTTCACAGGCGCAAAATAACAAAAGGAGATGTTCAGGGCAGGAGACTTCTTCTCAAGCCGTAACAATGGCCCCTTCATCAGCAGTACCATCCACTTCTGCTGCCACGCCAATTGCTCCTGCAGCTCGCTCTGCTAAAGCCACCCCCATCTACCTCAGAGACCCGAGTAAAGCACAGGATCTCATAAGTGCCATCAAATCTACACAACCAAACTTAAAGTTCTCCATCCGGAACATGAGTGGCACAATTGCTTTTCTGCCAGATTCCCCGGATGAACACCGAGCTCTTCGAAAGTTATTCACTGATAGGCAAATACAATACCTCACCAAGTCTTTAAGCATTACTGTATGTAATGCTTAAAGACTTGCCGATGTATATAACTGAAGAAGTCATCGAAGAACTAAAGCTTAAGCAATATCCTGTCGAAAGTGTTGGACAGTTGCGGTCAAACCGCAGTGCATCACACGAACGGCTCCCTCATTTCCGTGTTGCCTTACGTAAAGAGGGCAACTACCAATCAATCTATAAAGAGACAAGGATGTTCAACGCATCTATTCGTGTTGAGTCGTACCGTCCACCTGCAAGGCCACTGCAATGCACAAACTGCCAGCAATTTATGCACAGCGCAGCGGGATGAAAATTGGAACCTGCGTGTTCATATTGTGACGAGGCAGGCCACAGAAGAGCAGATTGTCCGAGACTGGGAGTAACTGGATCCAAGGCCACCTGTTATAACTGTGGTGGTGATCACTCATGCCGGTATTCCAAATACCGTTTGGCAAGAGGCAAGGGTTGAGATGCACTTGAACAAAAATGGCAAACGTTCAAGGCACGATGCAGCTCCAAAGATACCAAATCCCATGGGTCTCCCCAAGGAAGCTTATAAAGGTACCCGCTATCCTGGGCTACCACCACCAATAAAGATACAGCATAAGTTATGCAGCTGCCCTTCAAAGTAGAGCAGACACCAACCCACCTGAGGTTGAAAAGACAACTTCAACAGTGAAGGAACTTGCAACTGCTAATAAACCCCAGCAACCGGAAACTAACCCGGGGAAAACAAGTCCCCCAATGTAACAGAGGATGTTAGCAAATGCTACAACACGTAGCACTACCTCCAGGAATATGGAATCTACCTATCCCAATGCTGCACCTGTATCTGGGACAAGGCAACCAGCTCAAAAAAGGCTGCCAGTTAATCGTCCTTCAACATCCACCGCTCCGTCATCATCACTGCACTTTTCTGCTATCCCTGACGCCCAATTTCTAAAGCTCATGGACAGAATACCTATTGAGTTGCAAACAGACTTTGCTATAGCCTTGGCTGATGCAATGGCGCAGAGACCCGCCACCACACTACCAGCAACCATTCTAGTGCACACAGTCTTCACTTTCTTAGGACAATATGGCGGACAGTAATAACATATTGAATAATATACTGAGCCTGAAATTATGTTCCTGGAACGCCAATGGCTTAAGAAATAAATTGAAGGAAGCCGCAAATTTCCTGGCTGTGAATAAAGTACAGATCTTCCTAGTGCAGGAAACACATTTATCTAGCCATCTTAAAGCCACCATCCCAGGAATGATCTGTCACAGGACAGACAAGGCTGACGGATACGGTGGCTCAGCAATATATTGTCACCCAATTAGCGGTAGGCATGAGGCCCACAGCTGTGAGGAAACCAAAGGCCACCGAGCCACGCCTCCCATTAGTCTCTGTCACTAACTGAGGGGTGGTTAGGGAAGTGTCACCTGTCCCTCGACGTTTCTCTCCCCTTCTTCTGTGGTCTGGAACGTTCGGGTGATTTGCGGGAAACCAGAGACTTCTAGCAAAACAGTGACATTCCTATAAAAAAGGGGTTTCAGAGAGACAGTCAGTCAGTCAGTTCTTGGTGTAAGGACGCAGTGCTAGTGAGAAGACCGTACGTAATTACGAGTGCAATTGTAACGTACGAACTGGTGAATCGTAATTGTGTGCATTACGTAATTTTATGTAATTGGCAAGTGTTTAACTGTAAGTCGGTGGAAATAAAGAACATTTTTGAGTGGTGAAATTGGACTTTTCATTTCACGAACCCACAGAGTCACACTGGTGTCAGGAAGCGGGAAAACATCACCGAACATTACAACCATGGACGCGGCATTGGAAAAGATTTTGGAGAAGATGATGGAAATGAAGGCCGAACTGACCTCGGAAATGAAGACGGCCAACGACGACATCACCGCAGAGCTGAAACAAATGAAGACGGCCAACGACATCACCGCAGAGTTGAAACAAATGAAGACGGCCAACGACAACATCACCGCCGAGTTGAAACAAATGAAGACGGCCAACGACAGCATCACCGGGAAGATGGAAGAAATGAAGGCCGAATTAACAGCGAAGACGGAAACGGCTAACAACAACTTGGCCACGACAATGACCTTAAAGATGGCCGAACTGACCACGGAAATGAAGGTGGAGAACGAGGCTCTCGCCGCCAAATTTGAAGAACAGTTGGCCGGCGTGAGGGATGACGTGACGGAGCTGGGCAAGCGGATGGGCCAAGTGGACGAGCGCGTCGAGGACCTGGCGAGCCGCGTTAACGACCTGGAAGGGAAAGCCGACAGCAGCGCGAAGTCCCTGAACGCCATGGTGGAGGACGTCGTCGGCAGGAAGCTGAAGGATTTGAAGGCCGACGCGCCGGGACGCGACACAACATCTGCGCGCGTCAAACCTCCCAAGTATGACGGCGCGTCAACGTTTGAGGTCTTCCGCCGCCAGTTCGACACAGTGACCAGGCACAACGGATGGTCACCGGAGGAGGAGGCCACACAGTTAATAGCCAGCCTCCAGGGAAGAGCCGCGGAAGTCCTAAACGTGGTGCAGACGACGGCGGCGCCCAAGGACATCTGGGAAGCCCTGGAGAATCGCTTCGGGAACCACCGCTTAGCCGCAGCATACCGCAGCCAGCTAAAGGCAAGGTCACAGCAGCCGGGGGAGACGCTGCAGGAGTTCGCCATTGCGATCGAGCGGCTGGCTAGCAAGGCCTTGGTTGACCTGCCACTGGAGTTCGTATCCCGGGAAGCCGCCTACAATTTTGTCGACGGGGTACGGGACACGGAGATTCGTCAGCGCCTAATGCTCGGGGAATATAAAACCATCCACGAGGCGCTGACAGCAGCATTAAGGATGGAGGCGGCCAAAATAACATCCATCCCGACGTCGAGAACGAGGAGTGTCCGCTACGCCGGGGACAGAAGACCAGCTGAGGGACGCCGGCGAACACCTAGTGGCCTGTGTTGGGGGTGTGGACAGCCCGGACACCTGCAGAGAGACTGCCCACACCAGGAAGAGCAGCCGGAAAACGAGTAAGGGCTGTCGTGGAGAGGGGCACGTCGGCGCCATCACCACCATCCCCTCGAGTGACACTGCGCGCCGTCAGCCGGCGTATGGATGACAGCCTCATCGCGGACGGTTGGATAAGAGGAAAGCCGTGCCGCGTGCTTGTGGACACCAGGGCGGCCGTGACCATCATCAGACCTGACGTGGCGAAGGGTTTTCCGACAAGGAAGCCAAGCCGGGCATACCAGCTTGTCACGGCATCGGGCGACACCTTGCCTGTGGAGAGGGAGGCCCTGCTGGAGCTGAACTTGGGACGGAGTGCCGTGCGTCTGTGGGTGTTCGTCGCGAAGGTGGCTGAGGAGGTGATCCTGGGACTGGATGCCCTCAGGAGCCATGAGGCGACGGTCGACGTCGGCAAGAAGGTCCTGCGGCTTAACGGAGAAGAGGTTATACTCCGTCAACCCGAAGAGCGCCTTGGAATTTGCAGGGTCGTCTTGGACGAAGACGTGGTTGTTCCCGCGAGGAGCGAGGTGGTGGTGACGACGCGACTGGAGGGCCAGAGAACCAGGAACATGATGCTGGACCAGAAGACGCCTGTAAACGGACTGTGTGTAGCCAGGGCATTGCTGCCGTGCCGAGAGGAGGTGCCCGTGAGACTGCTAAATCCTACGGACGCCGATCACGACGTCCAGGCCGGGACGGAGTTGGGAATGTGCGAGCCCGTGGTGAGCGTAACAGCTATCGACGAGACACTAGAGCCGGCGCCGAAGCAACACCTGGGGCCCCGGCTGGAAGGCTTGGTGGAGAGGGCGGCCGACCACCTGACCACAGAACAGCTGGAGAAGGTTCGACAACTGCTAAGGCGGTATCAGCGCGTCTTCAGCCAAGGTGATAGTGACTACGGCCGCACGGACAAAGTGCTTCACCGCATCGACACCGGGGACGCCCGGCCTATTCGGCAACCACATAGACGCGTTCCGCTGGCGAAGCAAGGGGCGGTGCGAGACATGCTGGAGGACATGAGATCCAGGGGAGTGATTGAAGAGTCTGACAGCCCTTGGTGTTCCCCTGTAGTCTTGGTGACAAAGAAGAACGGCGAGCTGCGCTTCTGCGTAGACTACAGAAAGTTGAACGCCGTCACCCGGAAGGACTGTTTTCCCTTACCCCGGATTGACGACACCCTGGACACGCTAGCTGGTGCACAGTGGTTCTCGACCCTGGACCTGAAGTCGGGCTACTGGCAGGTAGCTCTAGACCCGAGAGACAAGGAGAAGACTGCATTCTCGATGGGCCAAGTGCTCTGGCAGTTCACGGTTATGCCCTTTGGCCTCTGCAACGCACCAGCTACCTTCCAGCGCCTTATGGAGTCAGTGATGAGAGGGCTGACTTACGATGCCTGCCTGCTATACCTGGACATCATCATCGTCGGGAAGACTTTTGAAGATCACATCGAGAATCTGAGTAAGGTGCTACAGAGACTGCAAGCGACCAACTTGAAGCTGAACGCGAAGAAGTGCCAGCTCTTCCGCAAGGAAGTTAACTACTTGGGCCACATAGTCTCGGCAACCGGAGTGGCCACAGACCCGGAGAAGACACAGGCTGTGAGAGATTGGCCTCGCCCAAAGGATAGGAAAGAGTTGCGCAGTTTCCTGGGGCTGTGCAGTTATTACCGCCGCTTCATCAAGGGGTTCTCCAACATCGCAAAACCCCTCACCCGCCTGACGGAGGAACACCGGCCTTATGTGTGGACAGAGGACGCCGAAAACGCTTTCCAGCACCTGAAGAAGACCCTGTGCAGTGCTCCAATTTTGGGTTTCCCACAACCGGGTGGCGCCTTCATTGTGGACACCGACGCCAGCGACCATTGCATTGGAGGTGTCCTGTCGAATTTCCAGGACGGCCATGAGCGGGTGATAGCCTATTACAGCAAGACGCTATCCAAGGCAATGAAGAACTACTGCGTCACCCGACGGGAGTTACTGGCGGTAGTAAAGACATTGGAGCACTTCCACAAGTACCTGTACGGTCAGCCATTCCACCTGAGGACTGACCATTCCGCCCTAACCTGGCTATTGACCTTTAAGAACCTGGAAGGCCAGACAGCACGTTAGGTCCAGAGGCTGCAGGAATACGACTTCACCTCGGAACATCGTAGAGGGAAGAGCCACGGTAACGCAGACGCCATGTCCCGAAGACCCTGTCCAGAAGAGTGCGGCCAGTGCACAAGAGTGGAAGAGAAGGAGCGTGCCGCAGCAGTCCGAGTAGTTGTGGCAGTGCCTGCTGAAGGCTGGAATAGCGCAGGCCTGAGAAGGGAGCAGCTGGCGGACGCAGACTTGGGGCCACTCTTGAGGGAAGTGGAGGCAGGGATGAGACCAACCTGGGAGGACATCACACCGAGGAGCGCCACCTACAAATCGTACTGGGCCCAATGGGTCTCGTTGAAGACCAGAGAGGGCGTGCTATTCCGGGTATGGGAATCACCCGATGGGAAGACGCAGAGAGAGCAGTTAGTACTTCCCCGCAGTAAGGTCCCGGAAGTCCTGGAGGAAGTGCACGCCGGTACTTCGGGAGGACACCTGGGAGCGAAGCGAACGATTGACAAACTACGGCAGCGCTACTACTGGCTGAGACTCCGAGCAGATGCTGAGAGATGGTGCCGTCAGTGTCACGTGTGTGCGGCGAGTCGTGGCCCCCAGACTAGGAGCCGGGGTCGCATGCAGCAGTACAACGTCGGAGCGCCATTCGATCGGATCGCCGTTGACATTGCTGGACCGTTCCCAGTTTCCGACCGAGGCAACAAGTACCTGATGGTGGTCGTGGACTACTTCACCAAGTGGCCGGAGGTGTATGCCATCCCAAACCAAGAGGCAAAGACAATCACAGACTGCCTCGTGGAGCAAGTGTTCTGTCGATTTGGGGTGCCGTTAGAGCTACACAGTGACCAGGGTACCAACTTTGAGTCCAACCTAATGAAGGAGGCACTACAAAGGCTTGGGGTGAATAAGACTCGCACTACGCCTCTACATCCCCAATCGGATGGCATGGTCGAAAGGTACATCAAGACCTTAGAGGAACACCTGAGGAAAGTCGTTGCCAGCCATCAGCGAGACTGGGACGTCAAGGTGCCACTGTTCTTGCTGGCCTATCGCTCGTCTACACACGACACAACTGGATGACGGCAGCCAGCTTAATGTTCGGCCGAGAGTTACGCCTCCCTTGTGACCTGGCTTTTGGAAGCCCTCCGGAAGCGAAACAGCCAGCGACCGAGTATGTGGAGAACTTGGTGGACCATCTCCAGGACATGCACGAGATGGCTCGCCAGAGCATCCAGAAGGCGAGCGACCGCATGAAGACCAGGTATGACAGGCAGGCCAACAGCCAAGGGTTCCAGCAAGGTAACCTGGTCTGGTTGTACCGTCCTACCCGGACCAAGGGACGCTGCCCGAAGCTCCAGCAGCCATGGCAAGGACCGTACCGGGTGGTGAAGAGGATTAACGACGTGGTCTACCGCATCCAGAAGGTTCCCCGAGGAAAGATGTTGATGGTACACCTGGATCGACTAGCCCGCTACGATGGTGCTGTTCGGGACGACCAGCTTTGAGGAGGGAGCAGTGTCACCCAATTAGCGGTAGGCATGAGGCCCACAGCTGTGAGGAAACCAAAGGCCACCGAGCCACGCCTCCCATTAGTCTCTGTCACTAACTGAGGGGTGGTTAGGGAAGTGTCACCTGTCCCTCGACGTTTCTCTCCCCTTCTTCTGTGGTCTGGAACGTTCGGGTGATTTGCGGGAAACCAGAGACTTCTAGCAAAACAGTGACATTCCTATAAAAAGGGGTTTCAGAGAGACAGTCA
Source organism: Mantis religiosa (assembly GCA_030765055.1). Classification (NCBI taxonomy): domain Eukaryota; kingdom Metazoa; phylum Arthropoda; class Insecta; order Mantodea; family Mantidae; genus Mantis; species Mantis religiosa. The sequence continues at coordinate 98,169,923 of CM060953.1, forward strand.
GTCAGTCAGTCAGTTCTTGGTGTAAGGACGCAGTGCTAGTGAGAAGACCGTACGTAATTACGAGTGCAATTGTAACGTACGAACTGGTGAATCGTAATTGTGTGCATTACGTAATTTTATGTAATTGGCAAGTGTTTAACTGTAAGTCGGTGGAAATGAAGAACATTTTTGAGTGGTGAAATTGGACTTTTCATTTCACGAACCCACAGAGTCACAATATGTTAACTGCACCTTAAAACACCATCGGCTACATCTGCCTAACACTGGTGTGTTAGAGGCTACAGGGATCCAAGTGGCCACCAATAGAGGACCTCTAAATATTTATTCAGTTTATATACCGCCTAGCAGGTCCTTCAACGTCAATGAACTGGATATGATTTTCTCTGCAGGCACACCCACAACAGCTATGGGTGATAACAACGCCAAAAGCACGCTGTGGAACTCTACAATGTGTAATCCGAAAGGTTCTCTTCTTGAACGTTATTTAGAACGTCACAACCTTGGTGTACTTGCTCCTACATCACCCACAATCACTTATGGGAACCGCTATCCACCAGATTGGTTGGATATTGCCATTCTTCAAAATATCCGCGGTCACCCTCATGTTTTATCCATCCCCGAACTTTCCTCAGATCATTATCCTGTTCTCTTTCTCTATCAAGCCCGTGCAACTGCTAAGGCACCCCCTAACTCACCAAATCCACGCTTCACAAACTGGAACAAGTACACCGCAATAATGGCAGAGCAGAATGCGGAGTTAACTCCTTGTAACTCCACTGAAGAGGCAGATCAGCTGGCCTTCACTATCACAGCTACTATGGCCTCAGCCATGGCACAAGCTACTCCCCCTAGACGTGCCAACTTTAGTGCCCAGAAACCTTTACCACCACCACTACGGCGACTCATTGCAGATAAAAACAAAGCTAGACGTCGTTATCAGCTAATACGTGATCCTCAGCACAAGCGTGAATGGAACCGCCTCCAACATCTGGTAAAGCTTGAGATAACTGAACACTGCAATGAAGAGTGGGAAAGTAAGCTGTGCACTTTAGACCCAGAGGACTCGTCCCTCTGGAGAATGACCAAGGTACTATTTAAGATCCCTTCATCAGATCCACCATCAATTGATGAAGGAAGAGTAGCTTCGTCTGCTAGAGAGAAGGCTGAAATTATGGCGGAACACTTAGCCTCCACCTTCCACCCGGCAGAGTCCATTGATGATGACCTGTCTGAAGAAATATCAGCTTCAGTACGCCGATATCTTAGCGTACCTCACGAGGTCCCGGAGGTTAGCCTCACCTCCTTTGCTGAGGTTCAAAACATCATTAAATCCGTTCGTCCCTACAAAGCCGCTGGAGTTGATAAACTCCCTTATGGAGCCTTCAAAGCACTACCACAATCTTGGATTCATCTACTAGTGCACCTCTTCAACGGTTTGCTGTTACTGGCCTACTTCCCAACGGCATGGAAACATGCAAGGATCATTACTCTACCTAAGCCAGGGAAAAACCCAAGAGACCTAAACAGTCATAGGCCTATTAGTCTCCTTTCGTCTATCAGCAAATTGTTTGAGAAGGTGGTACAGCAACGTCTCCAATGCATTCTTAATGAACATCAGGTGCTACGTCATGAGCAGTTTGGATTTCGGAGAAAACACTCTACTACTCACCAGCTCCTTCGTCTAGTGGATGAAGTGATTATAGGCTTTAACAACCGGCACTTTATTGCAGCTCTCTTTCTTGACATCTCCCGAGCCTTCGACTCTGTCTGGCACGAAGGCCTCCTACATCGCCTCATCCAATATAATATCCCATCTTACATTGTACATCTCATACATCATTATCTACAAAATCGATCCTTTGTTGTCATGAAGGACGAAATCCTGTCACAGCCATATACCATAAATGCCGGTGTACCACAAGGTAGTGTCCTTGGGCCCCTGCTTTTTCTGGCTTACATAAATACCCTTCCAACCCTAAGAGGCTGCAACCTGTACCTGTTCGCCGACGATACCGCGATAACAACAGCGTCCAAACGGCATGAAATTGCTGTACAAAGAGTACAAACCTTCGCAAATATGTTGTACGTCTGGTTTGCGACATGGCGCTTAAAGCTAAATGCCACAAAATCCCAGGCAATCACTTTCACAAGACGAGAGCTGCAGGACGTACCCAACCTAAGAATAGGTGGTACAGAAATACCATGGTCAACTCAGGCAACATACTTAGGAGTGCTCCTAGACATGCGCCTCACATGGACGGACCATATAGCAGCAGTAGCTAACAAAGTCAGTAAAAGGATGGCCATGTTATATCCATTATATAATCAAAAGTCGCCAATGGCTCTCCGCAACAAGCTTCTGCTCTACAAACAGGTATTGAGGCCGGCAATTACATACGCCTGCCAAGTCTGGGGTGCAGCAGCCAAAACCCACCTTTCCAAACTCCAAGTCCTCCAAAATCGCTTCCTTCGGACTGCAGTTGCAGCCGAATGGTACATCCCAAATCATAACAATCATTTAGACCTATCCTTTCCAAAACTTTTCGATTACATCCTACAACTGTCCCATTCTTTCTATTCAAAATTACCAACCAGTTTCAACAGCCTCATCCGAGGACTTGGAGAGTATGACTTAGACCCTGGAGAGTCATATAAGAGGCCAAGACTTGTCCTAGGACCTCCTTAGTTCCCAGCTATATCTTCAACAATTATTCAATCCCTGACTATTTATCCCCTATCCTAAATTAAATAACCACCATCAACCCACCATCATTCTTAAAAAACCCTCTTAATGCCAATAAGGGACCTAGTCCCGGTGTGGCACTAGTCGAAGGACCCTCCTTTGCGGAGGAGGATTCCCTTCAACGACACCTCTGTGCTGTCTGTCTCTGCTGTCTGCTTATATACCAAGTAAACCACGGTGTACCACATTATTCTCGTGGGTGAATATTCCGCATAAAAAGTTCAGTGTGTATGTGACTTTCTGTAGCATATAAGTTTTTCAAAGTGAAAAAGAACTGTTTCTTTATCCTTATAGTTCTACGGTATTAGTGCAACATGTTATATTTTAGATATATTTGTTTCTCTTCTTTCCAAGTGAAAAAGTGCCATGTTATGCTATACAGTGCGTAAAATGTGATGTTTTTAAAGTATATGTATATACTGGTTTTAAGATACTGTTTTTCTTTCAAGTGAAAGAGGGGATTGTGATACTTCTTGTACCATTTTATTTATACTTATAGTGCGTGCAAAAAAGTGTTAGAAATAAATATTCATATCGTAGTGTAGTCCATTTGATGCATGTTTTTAAAAATAAAGAAAAAAATGAGGCCCGGATTAAGAAATTGGATTGTCCATACACTTCCACCGCTTCGCGCTTGTGGACACTTTTACCGCCAAAGCGTTAATTGTTTTGATCCCCGGATTAAGACGGACGAACGGGACACTAGCACACCTAGCGGTAGGATTATCGTTAATCCAATTACTCTGTGTGCACGCTGGCATGCCTTATGGATTTGGGATCCACTGCGCGTAACCCAACGCAGAATGCGGTATCAGAAAATATTGAAATGGGCAAATCCAATGGAACAACGTTTTTCAGGGCTTAGAGTATTACATGAAGGTAGCATATTGTAACAGTTACGCCATCTATATCTTGCTCCGGGTCGTTGGCTCGCTCCGCATAAATAACCATAAAGAACATGGGGATTTTGACTGGTTGACCTTCTGCACCGAATTTGGGAGCCTCTTCATTACATGCCCGGGTTATGCCTTGGCAGCAGAGGTCTTGGTTGTTGTCGCCCACTGGTGCGTACACAGGATCCCCACATACGACTCGCTGGATATACCCCGCCTTTTTATGTCATAGTTTTCTCCCACTCGGATTGAATGCAGTAATCTGTAGTCTTCCGGAGTCTTGGTTTGTAAAATGAAACGGCATCTCAGCTTCGTAACGTGCCTGACCCCTGAGGGTCGCCATGACTTCCTTGAGATGTATTATCGAACTCCAAAGGTTATTCACTATAACTAGCTGAATGTGCCACCATATTGGCTCCTGTCGACGGTTGGTCACATCCTCGGTCGAGTTTTGGCTTTCGCTTTCTCTTCAAGCGTTTGGCCACTTTCTGAGGCTGAGCATTATGCACGTGTTTTTAAACGCCAGTCCAGCTTACCTCATCAATGTTTATGCTGTAGAATGGGATAATCGGAATCGTGGCTCCTTCATGATCTAAATTAGTGATATATCCGTTATAGGTGAAATCGAAGCGCCCACTCACCGTTGACTCGCATAACCGTTAATCGCCGCACATGAGCTCACGTTGATATTTCCGTTGGGCAAAGCCAAACGTTTGGAGCTTCCAGGGTCACCCTTTTCATCGTTTGTCGCAAGGCAGAGGTTTGTTCTTCCCAAAAGGGATTCGGTTTTTCTCTGTAGCATAAAATATCCATTCCTTCCGAAAACACAAGTTTAAATATGTTCTTCGATTACTTCTTATTTTGGCCAACTAACATTTCACTATAGGCAGCGAGAACTCTCACACTTTTCGCTGGCTGGCTTCAAATCGCTCATGCAAATGTGCTCTCCTATGCTACGGCTGGCATCAAATCGCTCATCCAATAACGTGCTCTCCTCTGGTATTCACTTGCGAAGCTAGTCCAAGCACCATTTATACTTGGCTCTGGATATCTGAAGCACTATATCGTAGCTGTCGCAGTTGACAGGCTGAGGAATAGCCAGAGGAGGGTTCATTTTTTACCTGCCCAGGATAGGGCTCAATCACGAAGTGGTGCGGATGTGAGTGTTGCAGGATGGCAGATGAAAATCAGGTAGTGGGTAGAAGTGTGGTAGCTTAGTAGCTTGGGTGGGTAAATTTTAGTTAAGGCCAGTGTCGTGGCCTTAGAGTTACCGTTATGGCCACAAGACATGAGGGGAAGCCGGTATCGCTTTAGTTGGCGTTCTCGGGGAATATAGTTTCCAAGGGATTTAACCAGGGAGCTCCGATGTGCTGGTAATTTGTCGAAGAATTTGGTGGCCCGGCGCCTAATTTCATCTTCCACATACAGCTTGGCGCCCGGAAGGTCATACATTGAAAATTGTGGATATAACTTTTAATAACCAAAGCGTGTTAATATTCTCTTTTTTACATTAATCATCAGGATGTGTATGCTCAGTGAGCGTCCAGTATATGCTCAATATGTCCAACTTGTTGACGTGCCACCTCTTCGAGGCTAACTGTGACGTTTACCTACCACTCTAAGACACATGTCTTCTGTTATTCCCTGGAAAAGGTTGTGACAGACGCTCGTAGTTGCATTAGAGTGCGTGGGACTGTCTCCTTCAAATATCCCCGTAAGAAATAATCAGAGGGATTAATATCCGGGCTTTGTGGCGGCCATATTGAACCACCCTGATAACGTTCAGGATATTTATGGGACATCACACGGATCCGGAAATGTTGTTGCAGGAAATGCAGAATAACGATTACTGTGTGTGGACGAGCTCCATCTTGAATAAACCATAGAGTTTCCATTGGTAACCCTATTGCATAAACTTGCGGAAGTAAATTGTTATGCAACAAGTCCAACTAGCGTGAATGGTTAACTGTGCCGTTGGAAAAGAATGGCCCAATTATTCCATGGCTTGATATGGCACCCCATGCACTAACGTTTTCTCCGTAAGTTTCAATCTCCTGTACTTCGCCGTACCTTGTCATGTTCCGTTAGTCTGTGAAACACTGTCATTTTATATGGGAATGATATCACGTCAGTGTGAAGTATTCTTTGAAGCGAACGACCTGAGGTGCCCAATTCGGCTGAAGCTCGTCTCGTGGGTTACCTGGGACTTCGTGTCAAAGCCACTTTCACAGCCTCGATAATCTCTAGAGTACGGATTGTGTTGACACGAAGTCGATTTTGCTATAAAATTTGGCCATCAGTTTCAAATTGTGTGGTTGGTCTATACAATGTCTGTCAGCAGGGAGTCTACCTCGTACGAAAATGAACACGAAAACGTCGTTTAATCTCTGCTACGCTCTTCGTTCCCGCGTAAAGCAACACAGTTTTCACTTTTTGTTTTAGCGTCAGCCAGCCTTTGGCCGCCATTTTACTAAACTGAAGCGGTGAAATCACACATGCGCGATATTGACAATCTGTTAAACCATGCATGAACTATGGCTAAATGTCACATCATTCCTTCGTTGCCAAACCGCAATTAACATATTTTTTACACAATTTCAATGTATGACATTTCGTGCACCAACCTGTATTTGAAATGTGAGTGTTCGGGAAATCTTCTGTATACAGAACAGATAAGCCGAAAGCATCTTTTCTGTACACGTCGGAGTAACAGGAGGTTGGAGCCTGTGGCCATGCCTCACACCTCGCACGCATAAAGCATGACAGGGAGGACCAAAACCCGGAAGAGAGGTAACTTTGGGAGAACCGGCATCAGAGACCGCAACAAGGGGTTTAATGAGGGCGAGGCCCCGCATCCCCATTGCGACAGCTCCTGGATGTTCTTCCCCCATAAGTTAATCCCCTGTCCAATTGCACTCCCAAATATTTGATAGAATCTTCCCAATTTATTCCTCGTCAAGAGTAGGTAAATGTGGGGAATTTAGCAGGAAGTTGGCACTTTGTAAATAGGATGGATTGGTGGATAGAGTCAACATGAAAAATTCAATGCCATGGCCGGGATTTGAACCACGGATCTACTGGTTTCCGTCCAGTCGCTCTTAACCTTTGAGCTACCATGGCCAACGTGCCTTCCTGACATTAAATTCTCCAGTTGACTCGTATATTTCCCCGGTAGACCACTAGGGGCTCTCGCATCCGAGATACACCTTTTGTGGCGACTTACTATTGTAAGTACTTAAGTCCCAGGCTTCATCATTTAACTCCGGGGAAATATACGAGTCAACTGGAGAATTTAATGTCAGGAAGGCACGTTGGCCATGGTAGCTCAAAGGTTAAGAGCGACTGGACGGAAACCAGTAGATCCGTGGTTCAAATCCCGGCCATGGCATTGAATTTTTCATGTTGACTCTATCCATCAAATATCTTAGCCCATATACGGCTAGTGTGGAGAAATGATTAATTTCCATCAATTAACTAAAATAATAAGAGTTAAATGATGAAGCCTGGGACTTAAGTACTTACAATAGTAAGTCGCCACAAAAGGTGTATCTCGGATGCGAGAGCCCCTAGTGGTCTACCGGGGAAATATACGAGTCAACTGGAGAATTTAATGTCAGGAAGGCACGTTGGCCATGGTAGCTCAAAGGTTAAGAGCGACTGGACGGAAACCAGTAGATCCGTGGTTCAAATCCCGGCCATGGCATTGAATTTTTCATGTTGACTCTATCCATCAAATATCTTAGCCCATATACGGCTAGTGTGGAGAAATGATTAATTTCCATCAATTAACTAAAAGGATGGATTGGCTTTTTACGGATTGATGAACAACCGCTAAAGCCTGCACCAATCTTGGAGGAGGTGGAGGTGCCTCTGAATGGGGAGGAAAGTTTTGCGAATTTTTTATTTGTACAGTTAAGCAGCACGTCGTTAGCAAACTGGTGATGTCGTTGCATTGAGGTGGTTGGTGTCTCCTCTTTGTGGGGACCTGTTGCCATTCAGATGTTGAATGTTCGTGCTTGGTGAGGTAGGTAGTGATGACCTCCATTCGAGCACGGTGCAGAACCATTTTATGAAACTTTTCTGCTGCAACTTGGGAGTTGTTACCCTCAGAGCCCGTTGCAAGGAGTTGAGGGACATGTTGCTCAGAAAACTGAACATACTGCAACCGGGCTACCATCTCCAGTTGAACAATGGTTACATGATCAGGATGCAGGGGAAACTTTGGATCAACTATAAGTGCCCGATCCATGAAACAGGTGCTGTTACCACCTTTAATGTAATAGGACAGAGCTGCCGTGCGAACATCATCGTCTGAAGGGGAGGTTATTGTGAAGTCCATGTTACATGAGGACATGATATACGAAAGAGAGCACAAAACTGGCAGTAAATACCGTTCAATAATTTGGCCCAATACAATATCCTACTGTAGGTATGTATGCGTGCACGCTGGGCTTTCCTGCACAAGGTCACACCAATCACACTTCACACGATATTTTAATTAATAGGGAATCCTAAAGTTTCACTTAGATTCACTAAAAATACGGCACTGAGCCAACAAAGTCATTTCCACAAAATAACACTAATTTGCATGAATAACACAGTCAAATCCACAAAAACGATGAAAAATTGTTCACCACGCACTGTTATACTAGAATTATACAAAACTTGCAATGCGATTCTATGCAAATTGATAATTCTGTAGCAACATTTACAAGCTAATCTTTTGAAAAGTTGTTTACTCGTTGCTAGCTTTTGAGAGCATGATTACTTTTATTGTTCAGTTCTTTGCCAGCTCACTATGCGACACTGTAATCACCTCATGTTCCAAGAATTAACACGAGAGTTTCATTTCTAAAACTTTGCTGTTCGGTGATAATGTATCACATATAGAGTATTCCATGCAGTAATACGGATAGTTCGATGGCACGCTTTATAGCGGGGCAGGAGAACGCGCAAAATCGCGGAAAGCATTCCAGCTGTGCATTCCAGTAAGCAGTGTTTGCATTTGCAGCAGAGTTTGAAAATGGCAGCTGTTGAGGACGAGTCTTTCGTTCCAGCTGCAAAATTAGCAAGTGATGAGAGATTCGAGTGGGTTCCATTATCTCTAACTTTGGTTGAATATCCACAAGGTAATTTTTTTAGCAAATTTTGAATGTAGCTTAACGATCTTCTGCCAAAAATTATATAATGGAGCACTTTTATATCAGCAGTGAGGGAATTTCGGCCTTTAATCGAAAATTCTAAGTAGGAAATGGGCTCTGCACACTATGTTTAGTTGTTCATTTTGTCTAAACATAAGAATTTTAATTTATTAGATTCACGCTTATTGTTTGTTTATAAAACCGTGATAGGTTAAGGATCGTCTTATTACCAAGACCTATTTTACTCTTTCTTGAACCGCAAGTTGACATTGGGATTGTAATTAATATCTTATTTTGACATCTTGCTGTAAGTTTGGACGTCACCCCTTGATTACATTTCCTTTTATATATAACTTGTCTGAGGGCATAATCATTTTATTTTGCAGATTTTATATTGGTTACATTGATGATATTAATATTTGATCGATTTTTCTTATAAATTTCTCTATCATTAACGACTGCACCACCGTATGGAAAGATTTATTGCATCATCCAGCTGAAAAGTCTGCTCAATTTTACTTTAACAATACTGGCTTCGTAATTTTATTTTATTCTGCAACAGTTGTACAGTATTGCAAAAGTTAATAGTGGTTGAAACCTTTAATTGTATGTGCTTTCCTCAGATGTTACTGAACATAAAATTTAAGAATTGAATTACATAGTACACGTGCACTGTACTGAAACCTTGTGGTGGCACCAAAATATTTGTGTAAAAGAACAGATAACTTAAATCCATCATTCTAAAAATACTGTTTTCTTCTGCTTTATTGTATCATTACCAAAAATATACATAAATACTTGTTGGATTATACATTTTGCATCTTTCATGTTGACTTTTGCAGATGAAAATGCATGTAAGACTAAAATTGCACATTAGCCTTGCTTGCATCTCTTCATTCTTAGTAGCCTTCAATATATAAAACAATTTTTTTAAACTACTTACGTGCAACTAACCTAACATAGGCTTGGTTAAATATGAAACTTTTTGCATTTCTTTATTGACTTAGTTATTTTGTTACACAATTTGATATCATTTGCACATTCTATCACAGATGCTTGTCTCTCGTCTGAGTATTTTTTCTCCTTTTGTAACATGTTAAAATCTAAGTTCAGTCATTAAATATTTTTATTTCAGAAAAAAGAGACAAAACCCTTAAAAATGAAGTACCTTTTTGTTAGCTACTATGAATGCTCTAATTAACATTTTGAAAGAGAAAATATAATGAAAGCATCTTAAGAATGAAAGAGACAAAAGGTTATTTTTCGGTTACTAAGGTATATATTTTACATCATTATTCTCAGAAACATTCCAAATATTTCCTAAATAATGTGTATTAGGTTTTAAATTTAAAAATGAGACATACAATATTGATTAATATGTCTAATTTAAGTTGCCCAGCATGGTCTCTGATTATGTATTTGTACATAAATATGTTTATATGGCAGAAATTCAAACATAATAAGTATGTTGGTCAAAAAGCAACCACCTAAAACATAAAGCAGTTTAACATTTGCATCAGGCAACTAGAGTATATTGCAAGTTGTGGGAGTAATATTAGCATTGTGCAGAAAGAAGTCGGGAGAAGGAATAGCAGTGACCAGTCAATAATGTGCCTCCAGATGCCCCCCCCCCCCCCCAAAAAAAAAGGCTGTGGTATTATAGTGCATAATATTGGGGGTCTGTGTATTGCACATATACATGCTCTGTGAACTATTACTTTACTACTGTTCAAACTTATTTTCAGACATCTGTTTTCCAACCTAGAACTGGAATACCAGAAAATTTCTTCTATAATTATGTTGCCTACACACTTGTCTGGATGATTCTTTTTTCGTTCATGCTTTGTGCAGAAAAGTTCTTCATTCAAGCATGACTCTTTTGGCAGGCATTTCAGTTGACTAATGTATGAGCTATCTTATTTAATTGATACACAGCAGAGTTTTTGACAAAGTTTAATTTTTGTGATGGCACAGTTAACAAATTCTAGTCTTTGCAGTTAAACTTAGAGCAACAACTGACAGTGTTACACACTGATAAATATTTCTTTGAGTTTATCATTCACTGCTAGTAAGGTTAGGAAAATTATGGAGGTTCCTGCAATGTGTAATTTGTAGTGTTTAACGTCCACTTTTACTACATATGGCACCGCAGGCAGTGACACTGATGGTACATGACATGAAGATGGAGCACCGGTGGAATGAGATGGCGGGGGAAACTGGAGGTCCCGGAGAAAACCCGCCCCAGCGCCGTGTTGTCCACCACAAATCTCACTTTGCGGTTGCCTGGGATCAAACCCAGGCCGCCTTGGCGAGAGCCAAGTGGTCTAACCACTGAGCCAGGGTGCGACCTGAGGTTACTGCAGCAAAAGTGAAATACTCATATATGCAATCTTTGGACAGGCTATAAATGAATGGTAGTTTTCATGGAAGTAAGAGAATACTTACTTGTCATCTTACTAAAATAGTCTTAGTAACTATGCTGACATCATTTAGCCATTATGTATTAATAGCAAAATAATTCCCCCCCCACACACACACAAGCATCACCTTAAGTAGTTAGTGAAAGTACTACATCCTACCCAAAATGTCAGTATAGTGTTTTCACTGGGAACATATTTTGAGGCCCTCAAATAACTCCGTCCCCAAAAAAGCATTTTTAGAAAATTGTCTCCATTAAAAAATGAACAGTTAATTGTTTTAAGTTCAGCATTTTCCAAAGGAGAGACATGAACATTTTCAAGAAAATGTCCCCACCCACATGGAATAGAAGAATTCCACCCAAAAATGTGATAAGTTCTCATCATAAGTACATGTATTCTGCATGTTTAGAAAAAGTTGGTCATATGGGACATTTCATGATAACTTGGGTACATGTGACATAGCTTTTACACAAAGTGATACATAAGTGATACATACTTTTTATCATAAGTGATACATAAAAATAGAAGTTAATTTCTATTAAATTATTATCATCATCAGGGTTAGAATTTTTAGATGTAAATTTCAGAAAAAAAAAGGAAGGGAACAGGTGCTTATATAAGGCTTATAAAAAGGGGCAAACAAAATGAGCCTCATTTATTCAACAGTTTCTCTTTGCTCTGTTCTAGTTTATTGAATTACAAACAAGTGCATCAAATTTTCTCTCAGAAGAAAGAAAAGACATGAACCTGCTGTACTTCAAGACATTAAGTATCTCTATGTTTTTGAAAGTAAGTCTATTTCTATTAGAAGATAGAAAGTATTGGTAGATGCTAAAGCTTATTTCGATATCTATAAAAGCCAGTAGGACAAACCTTGTATTCACTCAGAATGGCAACTCTACAGATGGGTGAAATCCTCAGTGTTGGGATTCTTCTGAGGACTAAATTCAAATTAGCCTTTGGCAAAGCCATCTAACTGCTCCCTCATGATAGTAAAAATATTACATTGCTTTCCAGACCTTATTCTTCTAAGCATTTAATAGTTGCAGTTAGGTGCTTGAAGCTGTGGACACCATATGGTTTGTGTGCAAATTGTGTATTATCTCCTGTAATAGAAGTTGCTGTGCATTTGAAATTACTCCTGCATCAGCTGGATCCAGAAAAAGTACAAACTCTTTAATTTTGTCAAATTCTCACCCAACAGAGCAGCACACTAAATTCAAGATTCCCAGCAAGTAATGACCAGTAAATTTGGAAGAGGCAGACCAGTGGTTTTGCTGTAGGCAACAGCATGACTCAGAACTTTCAACAGAATTTTCTTGAGACCAGAATTGGATAGACTTGCGATGTCATATTCATTTCTTATGGATTCACGAACTCTCTGAAGCACATGAGTTTTTGACAGAAGGACATTATTGCTTTCTGTAGATCATAAATTTTTAACAATAAGGACTTAACTTTCTCCTCTGCTAAGAGAAAATCTAAAATATTCAAAACATATAATTCCATTGAGTATTGTTTCATTTAGAATGATTTCCACATCATAATCAGACACTTTCCATGATTCTTTGTATGGTTTCTAGTAAACAGGCTATATGTTGTTTTTTCTCAAAGTACGTTCATTGGTCATTGACATTTTTGAGTTCTTTTGAAAAAATTTCTTGAGGGCAGAATGGTTCATCTTATTGAATAGAATTTCTGCTTGTGTAAGAGCTGCAAAAAAATCAATGTTAAATTCCTTCAAATTTTGATTTTTTTTAAAACTCTGTTGAAATGCATTTCATGGTAAAGGTTGCTACAGTTTGTTCTGCTAGAAGTGTCTTGTTAATTTGATGCTTAGAGCTGGAAATACGATGCAGTCTCACTGGTATTTCTCATCTAACAAAATTTGGAATCACAATAGTACATCATATAACAGTGTCAAAGGTCTTATTTGAATTCCTGAGCCAGAACAATAAATCGCATATTGGGACACCTTTAGCATGGTAAAATCTAATAATACATTCATTTAGTAATTTAACAAAGGACTGACACCAATTTCTGAAATTCAACTTTAAATAAAGTTAATGTTTCTGAGTTGCATAAATATCATTTACTTGCTGTTCACATTCTTATATAATATTTACTTGCCATTCACACTCTTGTATAACACTGTGACAATTACCAGATCTTCTCAATGTTAGAAATCACAGTGTTGGTGATTTCCAGTAGCTTTGAGCAGAACCCAGTCTCAGTTATCAGCACTATACGCATGGAGTTATTGCTGTCTCTGCATCATCTTGGCCTGTGCCTCCCTGCAAACAGATATCTGTCACAGTAACAAACTCATTCATAAACAGCAGGCTATAGATTCTGGTAAAATTAAAGATACAGAGTGATTATACTCATTGTTAATTACATTATTGTGGGCTACTTTATAGTGGTAAAGCGAGATAAGAAGGATTTGTCGTACACCAGTTATTTTTCCATTGTTACAGGTGTGCTTACAAGTCGTGTGTGGCGTTTACTGAAAGAGGTAGGCTTTCTATTCACATGTTCACAACAAGCTGAGAAGTTAATTGAAAGTTAAACATTTTATATTGATTTGAAATGTACAAAACAGTAATGAAACTTTAAAAAAGGGGATGAGGAGGATTATTGGTATGGTTGGGGGAAGAAAGGGACAAGGGTTTCAAAAAAAACGAAGAAAAAGTGCATGAAAAGGTGCCTCTTTTTGTAACCAGAAACAAATTTCACACTGTAGTATATTTCCAAACAGTTTACATTTACCCTAAGAAAATAAGTGTGCACCTAAAAATACTAACCCTGCTGATCAAAATTTTAATAGCATATTCTTTGGTTAGCAACATTGAAAGCTTGTAAATGCTTTGTAAATTAAAAGAAATGTGTTTATTAAAACAAGATATTTTCCTTTGTTCATATATGTGAAAATCTTTGCTTTTACTATGCTTTGCATCTGCTGAAATTGCTGTATGTTCATATACCTGAATGTACATGAACGTTAACATGACTCATGAATCATTTCTAGTATGGAGGTTAACTTTAAATTTGTTTTACAATTGGTAGTTCAGGTAACAGGGAATTGGCAAACAACTCGGGTAACATTTTTCTCCGCAGTATTCCTCACTCTGTATCTTAAACTGTTTCATAAAAGTCATTCAGAACTCTTGTTTTCTTGCAAAGCAACTTATTTTAAAATTATTTTTATCTGTAACTCGGCAGAAATGTGTTAATTACCAAAGGCTCTAGATTTATCGATCTATATCTTTTTATACAGATTAACTACTTCATGAAATTAATATAATTTTGAGTCAAACTAGTACTCCATGCTCCATACATTGCTAGTTGATCTAGAATGCATTTTGTTAGGACCTTCCTAACATTCTCAGCTAATGTCAACTGTTGAATTTCGATTGGGTGAACTCCTTTGGAGTTGATTGGGGAGTGTCTTTTGGTGTCCTGAGAACTTGAAGTTAAGGTACTCTTCAAGGATGGTGTCAATATTGGAGAGTTTTCAATCATATTTCTTTATGAATATCTTTTCCCATGTGGCTAATGCAGATGAACACTTTTTAATAAATGGGCATCCTGTTCGATATTGTGATTCCTGTTCAAAAAATGGTAGGCTACTGCCGATTTATATATTTTGTTGTTGATGTTCCTAAAATGCTCTTTAACCCTAATGTTAAAATTCCTTTTTGTTTTGTCAATTGGCAATTGTCACAGCCTTTGCAGTTTATCCAGTACACCTGATTTTTTGATAGCCAAACTGAAAAATTCAATCCCATGTCCAGGATTTGAATTTTTCAGTTTGACTATCTAAAACCTTAGCCTATGCACAGCTAGTGTGAAGATGATTAATTTCCATCAATTCAACTGTTTTTTTGTCTGTGGATTTTGCTGTTGTATTGTGATTTCAAAAGATGTTATACACTGAATTTGTTCTGTGGAGCCAAAGTAATGTGTTCAATATATGGTGCAAGAAGTATTAGTTTGACTCAAAATATTAATGTTGTGCTTCATTGTATCATAGTATATACGCATTAAGAATATTTCACAGAAGTCAAACAGAATTCTCTTTGATAGATTCAACATGAAAAATTCAATGCCACGGCCGGAATTTGAACCACGGATCTCCTGGTTTCCATCCAGTCCCTCTAACCCTTTGAGCTACCATGGTCAACTTGCCGTCATGACATTAAATTCTCCATTTGACTCAAGTACTCCTGGCTGTGGCATTAAATTTTTCATGTTGACTATCAAAAATCTTAGCCTATATACGGCTATTGTGAAGAAATGATTAGTTTCCATCAATTAACTAAAATAATAAAAATTCTCTTTGCTTCCATAACTAATGTGGGAGTAGTAAACATGAGAATTTGTTCAAAATTTACATATCATATATCCAACCTTGAAATGAATGCCACATTCACCAGACTTTTTAAGATTCATGGCTTTCATGACTACTATGATGATCTTGAGCCTCTTTATCTGCTGAATTGTTTGCTATAATAAAACATTTGGAATGTTTCTGAGAATAATGATGTAAAATATATACCTTAGTAACCGAAAAATAACATTTTGAAAGAGAAATTATAATGAAAGCATTTTAAGAATGAAAGAGATAAAAGGTGGTCCATTCTTCAGCAAGATGCTGCACTGCTAGAAGAGGCAAATAGCAATCCCTTGTAATGTGTGTCTGCAGTTAGAAATAATTCTAATTTCCATGAACCGCAGAACCTTGCGTCGTTTGACTGCAGCAGGGCTCTTTGCTTGATCAGCAGCTAAGAAACAGCGCTCCACACATGACCACAGATTGTTACCTCGCATTTGCAGAAGAAAATTTCAACCATAAGTGGAATAGGTTTATATTCACAGATGAGGTGACATTTTTATGTATAAATGGCAGAAAATCATTGTCTACTGCCCCAGAGGAAAACGTTGCAATCCAAAATCTGTGGTGCAGATGGATCACCAAGGATATCTGTGCCGTGTTGGGGTTGGATGTCACAAGATGGTCTATGTATGTTGTGGTAGCTTAATGGGACATTAAATGGCCATTGTTGACAAATCAAATAACTAGACTAGTAACTCTTTAGAACAGTTGGTAACATTCTGTAATGTATAGTACTTTTGTTTTGCTGATTAGTGGAAAAATTATGAGTGCTTCATCGTAAACAAAATAAAAGGTCTTTCTTAAATGTGGTTTTAATCCATCCCGTAACATTTGGCGACCATGGCAGGATGAGATGGATAATTTAAAGAAAGAAAGATTGAGCATGAGAAGATTGTTTACGCGAGCAGCGAATGCATTTGAAGAGAAATTAAGGGAATTCCACAATGCATGATCTTGCAGCAGGCTTTAAACTACTGGAAGATAAAGTTGAATGACTTTTTAGAAGTGATGTGCTGCTGCAAGAGGAACATCGTACGATTGAGAAAAGTGAAGAAGAAACACAAGATTTGGATGAGAACGAAAGTTACTGCGAATGATGGCTGATTCTAAGGAGCAAGTACGAAGAAATGTTGAAAAGGTATGCGGACATGATAAGCAGTGAAAATGCTAATCTAAACAGTTTGAACATAGGTGCTAGGAAAAGCCTAAAATTGCCAAAGTTAGAACTTAAAAACTTGATGGCAATGTCAAAACTTGATGGCAATGTCAAGAACTGGATAGCATTTTGGGCACAGTTTAAACATATACACAAGGACGAAAGTATAGAACCTGCCAAGCTTCCACAGATGGTTCTTCTGCGAGAGAGCTGGTTAATAGCTACCCGCCGTCAGCAGAAAACTATCCCAAGACCATTGAGCAGCTGAGGATGAGATTTGCACATGACAAGCTTTTAATCAACATTTACGTGAGAGAGCTATTACAATTAGTACTCCAGAAGGTTTCAACCCCTGAAGTAAATCTACGTAGCTCGAAACTCAGCTGAGAGCACTGGAAACGTTAGGGGTAACAGCTAACAAATATGCAGCTATTCTCTATCCATTAGTTTTGTCTGTGTTAGCAGATGAAACTTTAAAAGCATGGGGAAGATTACAACCTCAAGAAAAAAGAGACCGCTCTGACAATCTGGAAGCATTGTTGAAATTTTTACGCCAGGAAGTCAAGCAGGAAAAATGACCACTGATAGTGCATTCTAGTTTTTCTTACGGTGAGACTCGTGATGCTGTGAATCAAAATAAAATGCCCACAGCAGAGTTTTGCATGCAACAGGAGGCAAGGAATTGGTGAAAAAGGTTCTCATGCTTCTCAAGATTGCTTTAAGGCAAAGAAAATGAATCACAGTAAAAAGGTTGACATTTTAAAGAAAAAAGGTGCTTGTTTTAACTGTCTTGAGATGGCCCATAGGTCAAAGGACTGCAAAACTGTGGTGAAATGTTTATTGTGCTGCAAGAAGCATCAAGTCATGTGTCCTAGGTTAGACCATTCCCGAGAACATAAAGAGGAAGCAAATAAAGTGGAGATATATCAGAAATTGAGGGCAGATTTAAGAAATAGATTTAAAAGGGAATACCTAGCTCTATTGATCCACAGAGGCCAACGGAAAGAACATGCTGTCACCATAGGGGATGTTGTGTTGATTGCAGATGACTACGAAACGTATCAACTGGCCCCTAGGAATTATTGGACATATACCCAGGAATGGATGGAGTATCAAGAGTGACTCGAGTGAAGACCTCCAGCAGAGAACCTTCAAAGGTTGTATCCTTTGGAGTCCTCCAGAGAAACAAAGAAATTGAGTAGGTGCGACGCCATACCAACAACAGTACCAGACTTAGTGAGTGGCAAGGATGTGATAACAACCCAACTGGTTAGAAAGGTGAAATTTCTGAATGTTTGGACCTATAATGAAAAATTTATGTTGTGAAAGTTTGGAATTGTAATGCACATTAATGTTTGCCATGTATTTAAGGTTGTGTTGCAATTCAAAAGTCAATAAAATAAGACCTGAGCTTCCAAAAGTCAAAGTTTTAAAGTGCAAAGTGGGAGTGTGTTGACAAATCAAATCACTGGATTAGTAACTCTTTAGAACAGGTGGTAACATATTCTGTAATGTATAGTGCTTCTTTTGTTTTGCTGATTAGTGAAAAAACCGAGTGCTTCATCGTAAACAAAATAAAAGGGTTCATGACTCTATCTATTAAGAACCTTAGCCTATATATGGCTAGTGTGGAGAAATGATTAATTTCCATCAATTAACTAAAATAAAAGGGTCTTTCTTAAATGTGGTTTTAATCCATCCCGTAACAGCCATTCCTGGAAAACATAATGGTTCCTTCTGTAAGGACTATATATCCTAATGGAATGATTGATTTCCAGGAGAATAACATCCTGTCCACACAAGTCAGTAGGTTTTAAACTGGTTCTTGCAAAGGCAAGATATCAGTCTGCCTCGTTGCTCCCCAGATTTGAATCCTATTGGAAATGTGTCCCCAGCAGTGAATAAAGTTGAGTTAAATTGGCCTGCAAGACAATGAGTCAAGAGGTTTTGGTGTTCAAATACAGAATGCTTGGAAGGAAATATCCTCTCGTGAAAATTTTATAGGCATTTGGTCTCATCCATCCCATGCAGAATGAGGGCAGTAATAGATGCAGAGGGCTTAGACACCTGGTACTAAGTTAATTTCCATTTTCATTTAATTTTACATATAGGAATAGAATATTTATTTCATTTAGTTTAAGATCAGAGAGAAGAGTGTTTCAGCTTTTATGTGTGAGCATAAAAGTTTTGTAATTGAGATTCAGTTATAAAAGATTGAGTAGAAGGAAGCTAAAGAGATGCATTCTTTGACATCATTGTAAACCAGCCTTGAAAATGATGTTGACTTACAAACATGTACACTTCCAGTGTGTGCTCTTGTTTTCCCTAAGGGTGTACAACCAGCTTTCAGATAATGTAAAAGGGCTAAAGCACAAATTTAAAGTATTCATAAAAAATCTTCTAATGAGTCATTTCGCATTTTCCATTAAGGAGTATCTGGATCTGAAATTCTAAGTTCCATGGACCAGAATGTGACAGGTTCTCAAATGGAATGATGCGAATCTGCACTACGTTGTGGCGGCATTTGCCACAAGTTTTCAGGCTTGGGATGCTACTATCTCTCATCAGATGTTGCTACATCTGTCCTTGGTGATGGTGCTGATGTTCCAGGTCTCGAAGTTGTCACAATCTGAGCTTTTGCTCAGATCCGGTGTTTCAGGTGGAACAGTTACTCTAGATGTTATCCACATCTGCTCCAGTCGAAGAAAACCCCTACTACTACACCTCGATTGTTGTCTCGGACGGAAATTGGATGGAACTAATTTACCAAACGAAATGAAAGAATTTTTCAACTTCTTAAATATTCCAATTTTTAATTCTATATGAAGTTAACAAAATGTTTTGTAACATAAATTAATAAATAACTTTAGAAGCATTGGTTTCCTTTACAAAATTAATTCAAACAATTTTGATAATTCACAATGTAACTTGAAATCAAGTTCCCTCACTGAGAAGGATTTGCTTCTTTACTCCACAACATCCATACACAGAATGACACTAACTCTAGCTAATCTGAAATTATTGAATTGGCCATTGTTATGGCAATTCAATAATTTCTCTTTGGTTCACATCATCATCAGTGATCCAGTTTTCATTACCATATTAGGTAGTTTATATAATCTTTTGTTTAAATCATATTTAAACAGTTATACATTAAAATAACCTTTTTTTATAATTTGAGACTACTATTATCTTTGTTAAACATGTTAAGATTATTCCTTTTCCTTCATTTCTACCCAGTCAATCACAAGTTTACCTTCAATGTTTCTTAATCTTGTTCACTTTCCTCTAAAGTTTTTAATAATTTGCAATGAATTATGTTCTTAATAAATTTAAATAACAAAATTGAAAGAAACAATCTTTAGGGGTTTAGAATAAAAAATAAGGCCACAAAAGGATGCTACTGTCTTGGTTTTATAATTACAAATTCTATTGGGAACAAGTGAAGGAAAGAAATCATAAGCAGTGATATACATAAGCAATACATAAGGCAATAATTTAGCCCGCCTCGTTAGCGTAGATAGTAGCATGTCTGCCTCACGTTCAAGAGGTCCTGAGTTCGAATCTCGGTCAGGGTGAGTTACCTGGATAAGGTTTTTCCGGGGTTTCCCTTATCCTTCAAGACGAATGTCGGGTAACTCTAAGCTCCATGGATCCTGTACTCATTTGAACAACATTTCACCCAATTCATTCACCGTCCGATATAAGTTAATGTTGGGGCGGACGTAAATTAAAAAAAAAAAAAAAAGGCAATAACTTAGTCTTTTCAATATAGCAGTCTTTGGAAACCTATAAGTTGTTTAATGTTCTGTGTACATTATTGTAAACGTACAATTAGTTTGTGATGATGCTGTAGATAATAGTGTTTCTCAAGGCTGATAATAAATAAACAGCAATCATAGAATATAATAAAATGAAACTGCAACTCAGTTTTATTTTTTTGCTGCTAAGTTTTCTCATAACCAGTCTATGAATATTGGGGTTATACCTTGATTTTGAGAACAACATTCAGGTTTTCATCAAGCAGGTTACTTTGTATTTAAGTTTGATTTATGAGTCACTATGTTTACACTCAAACTTCACTTACTTGTTGTTGTATGATTGAAACGTTTTCAAGATCATTCGATCTCATCCTCAGCTGTTTGGTTACTTTGCCTTCCAGGATTTCTTAATTTATAATTGGAGAAGAGCTACTCATAAATAAATTTACTCAGAATAGGTATGGTTCAAGTCCTGGAATCATATTTAGATTGCTCGTACAACATAGTAACATATTCTTCAACATCAACTTGAAGAAAAAAGGAAAACTTTGAAAAATGGGAAGTTTTGTTATTTGCAGGTTGAGTTCTCACAACATGAATTTTATTTTAGAGGCCCTTTAATTCGGTTTGAATCATAACTAATTACATATTTCCTGTTCATAGATACATAAAAGGAATGTATGTTGGAAAATAGGACGCAAAGCTGAGGACAGGTGTAAAGAACATATCACATCATACTCCTTCAGGCCCGCCTTGGTAGCGTGGTGGTAGCATGTCTGCCTCACGTTCAAGAGGTCTTGAGTTCGAATCTCGGTCAGGGTGAGTTACCTGAATAAGGTTTTTTCCGGGGTTTTCCCTTATCCTGTGAGACGAATGTTGGGTAACTTTAAGCTCCATGGACCCCGGACTCATTTGAGCATCATTTCATCCATTCCATTCATCGTCCGATATGACTTAACGTTGGAGGACGTAAATTACAACAACAAAAAAAAGAAAGTACTCCTTCAGCCAGAAAAGTCAGCTGTAGCTCGACATTGGAAAGATTCCAATGTGTAAGTGTCCCTTAGTCGACAACAGCTGAAGAGCCTAACGAAACACGTTCTAGGTAAATACTAGCAATAAATGGAGCATTGAGTATTAGTTCGGCTCAAAATTATATTAATTGGTAAGATTGTTCACAAAATTTATTTTAATGATGCTTCAGTTCTGGAACATTCGGACAAGCATTTTGATTTACTTATCAACTAAGCCATCGAGATTAAACTCCATCCATGTTATTTCAATAGAGATTCGGGACTTCAGTTGATTATAGCTGGGACTCCAACCATAAAATATACCTGCAGTAGAAATCCTGGTCTGTGCAAAAAAACAAAACGTGAGGTTTTTCTTTCCTGTGAACCAGCTGGACCAATGGCAGAGTTATATGCAGTCATTGTGTGGGGTAACACAAACCCTACCCACATGATGAAGGCTATATATGTGGGGACAGTTGGCCAGCTTTTTCATTCAGTTCTTGAGGAAGGCCATGGAGCTTTGAATGGCTGAAAACTTGAATTTTTAACGTAAACATCACTGATCAGTTGTGAAACTTTGATTAATGCACTCACACTGAAAGTTTTAACTCTTACATTCATAAAATATGTTGAAATATGAAGTCAAATGAGCAAGGAATGCTAAATTATATCCATTTTGAAATCTCGCTGTAGTAGATTGTGCCATAATGTCACATATCTATTTGATGGACAGGCCCTCGGCAGTGCCTATTGCCCTTTAATTAAAGGTACATGCTGGCGCCTGGTAAAATCGGAAATCTTAAGAGAAAGTCAAAATCTTAGTGCACAAAAAAAGAGTAGCTATCACGTCAAAATACACAATTTATTTGGATGTGTAGTGTCAGACTGGAAAACTCAATACCATAGCTGGGATTTGAACCATGGATCTTGTGGTTTCTGTCTGGTTGCTATAAACCATTGATTTACCAAGGCAACACTGTAAGTACTTGCATCCCAGGCTTCATAGCTAAACAACTATTTGGCCAATTGATGGAAATTTCTTTTTGTTTTCAAACTCAATGATGTTCAGTGGTTTAAGAGGCATGAGAGATTGTATTGCAGATTGGTATTCCAGTTTATTTATAGTTGAACTTTGTGTATGTGGCCTAATTGAGTATTTAGACTGAAAGTAGATGTATGGTGCTTTAGCCATTTTTTATTCTCTCGAAGTTTAAAGAGTTTTTTCATATGTTAAAAGGGCTTGCATTTCTAAATCTGGCATTAACGGTCTGCATGTAAATGCTTGCAATAGGAGTAGTTTTAATAGCTCCAGTAATTAATCTAAGAACTTGTTGTTCTATCACAGAAGCAGTTTGTGTATGAATATCGGAATTGTGTTCTGAATTGGTATGTGGCTCCATCATCAGAAAGCTTACTAGCAGTGCAAAGGGTGTATACTAAAGAGACAAACAAACATTGTAGAGACATTTTGAGGTGTTGTATTTGTGTAAAAGAGAAGCTCTTTGTAAATTAGCATTCTGCTAACGATTTAGTGTATTTTTTGTGTTTTCATCGCAATTTTATCTTGAAATGTTTGTTTGATTGCTTTATCTTTGATTTTTATCAATGTCTTTTCCAGGTTATTTTTTTATCAAACAGTACTCCAAGATATTAAGCATTTTCTATTTTGGTCAATTGGGTATTATAATAACTTAAGGTAATATTGGGTTTCATTTTAGGGAAAAGAGCTGAAAATTACTTTTCATTGCATTTACTTTCATGAGGATTTTAGAACACCATTGTTTAAGTATATTCAGAGAATTTGGAACATTGTCTTTAGAGATTCAAGTTTTTCTGATTTCAGTGATTTCTTAATTATTAAATTATCTGCATAAAATAGTGTTGATGCCTGTTTGTTGGAGTTGTGTGGGTAGATCCTCACTTAGCTGTTGAATAGAGTAGTACTAAGTACTGCACCCTGAGGTGAATCTAATAGGTTTATTTTTTTTTTTTTTAAGTCTTGATAATGTTGAACAATAATTTGCACAATATCTGAGTCAAAATGTGATATCCAGTGAAGCGTTTCATTATCTGTAATTCCCATTTTGATATTTGATAAGATTACATTTTCATACAGTGTCACATGGAGATTTCAGATCAGTAAGTATGGCTAAGGTATCTTCTTTTATATTAAATCCCTCTTTAATTTCATGATTGAATGTAATTACTTGTTCACTCAGCTAGAGTGATAGAAGATAGCATTTTAATCTGGCTGAAATCATTTTTTCATAATTTTTGCTAAAATACCAGTTAATAATATAGGTCTATATTTTCATCATCTGCATATTTACCAAGTTAGAGTATTGGGATAATAGCTTTTTTCTGTTTGGATGGTCCACATTTCCAGATTTGATTATAGAAGTTGAGTTTTAGCTTCTTTACCCAAAATTTTTCATGAATTCTGGGTGTAATTTGTATGGTTCTGGAGATTTGCTATTTAAAAAAAAAAAACAGCTATATCAAGTTCAGACTATTTAAAAAAAAAAAAAAAAAAAAAAACAGCTATATCAAGTTCAGAAGGTGTAAATTCTCAGTAGAATATTTCTTCTGTTAAAGTTAAATGATAAGGTTTACTTTTTTTATGATCCTCTTTTATGTTCTCTTGTTTTTATATATTTTAGGAATTTTAAATGAGGTAAAATTTGAATTAAATGTATTAGCAATTTGTTGGTTATCTGTTAACTCTTCTCTTCATATGATAGGATGTTTAGGGATATTATCTTTATAATATGTTGAAATCAGGGACGTTTTTAAGGGGGGGTCCAGGGAGTCCGGACCCCCCCCCCCCAAATGAACTGTTGTTTTAATTTTGTAATAACTAGTTTAAATAAAGCTCACTTTAAAATAAATCAAAAAAGTTTATTCAAGCTTCTCATCTTAACGTCTCTATTCACTGTCAGGTATACATGATGTTATAAAGGGTGAAGGGTGCGTGCGGAACAACTGTAAATGTACAGGTTTCCGCCCCTAATCGAGAACTGTTTCTTTTCAACTTTCTGTCATTTCCTATATCCAAGGACAAGTACGGTGGTAGAAGTACAGTCCGCTGAAAAATAAACAGCATGAATATAGTACTGTTATTGAATTTATAACTGAATACAGTTAGTGAATGAGTGATTTGGGGTTTAAGGACCATCGACAACGAGGACCTTTGGATGCCATGAATACAGTATGCAACACTAATAGATACTGCACCTAATGAACATGCGATGTAGGTGAGATACACCTTAATAAAAATAACTAATTTCAGTAATGCAACACTCTCCACTGCTTACAGATAGTCTGGTTTATTAATGCATGTGGATTAACAGTCCTCATTAACCTCGAGGGCTGCAGGGTTGAAAGAAAATATGGTTGGATTATTTATTTTTATGCTCAAGATTATGCAAAAGTTAAGCTAGTAAAATACAATGACATATTCTTTGTCAGAACTACATTACATTTGTTCCAAGTGTAAGTGTAACGTTTTAAGTGAAAGATGGCGTCAAATTCTGTAAGTTATACAAGCAACCTGCATAATTATATCAACAACTTTCATACTAATTATTAAAAAATCAAGATCAATTACCAAATATACGACAAATAAATGTTTACATTTTACGGTTATTTAAAACGGTGGTGTTCTACATCTAAGGCCTGCAGCCGTCATTCATGTGCCAAAACTTAATGATCAGTGGAACAATGAATAACACTCGAATAACGGTTTTATAATAATGATAATAATGATGATGATAATAATAATAATTAAAATAATAATAATAATTAATAATAATTAATAATAGATAATAATTAATAATAATTAATGATAACAATGATGATGTAAAATTATTCTTTAAATGTGATACACCTTCAAGGTAATTAAGAATATTTTAGAAACTGTGAACGTAAACTCTCTCAACGGGGCTTTCAGATTAGCGATCTCCCAGATACTTTTACAAATGAGCAAATAATGCAGGAGAGGAACCTAAGTTTTCCAAACATAAAGGTTCAAGTGGTGAGGAAACATTAGGAAGAGACTTCATCCAGGAGATACATCAATCGGTAATCGAAACCCTGTCTCTGGGAGAAACACATACATCATACACCATACTATACTAAAGCGGCGGGTTGCAGTGAATGTTAATATTCATTAACTATCATCCTCACTTGTAATGGAGAAAAAGGGGAATAGTTAGGTACCAAACAAAGCCTTCCAATGCAGTGAAAACTCTTAATAAGTACTTTTATCCCAAAATAAATGATATCACAAGAAATAAACTTCTCTGAGAAAAATATTAGCAACAACAACTAAATAATCAAACAAATCTGAAACTGCAGCTCTTTCTTTTGTTCCGACTGTGCACATCTAACTTGTCCTTAGGACTGTCATTAAGAACTGAGTTATTCTTTAAACTGAAAGAAGGGTCATTGACCAATGTGAGTGTCTACCTGCTAGGGTTGAAAAGCCGGACTTAACGCAGTGTAGCTAGTAAGCAAACGTTTCTCGTATTGTGAAGGTGTTTTTCAACAGTTTGAAACAGTGGTTTTTTTAGATATGAAGAGGCCATAGAGAATAGTGCCTTTCTAATCTCACTATTGACATGCGAGAAACTTCTGTGTTTCACAGTCCGCGTTTCTACATATCTGCAAAGCCCGGAACATGATCTTAGCTCTGCTTTGGAATATGCCAGTGACGTTAGTAAAGCAGCTGGAAGCTTTAAGAAAGAATGCTGTGAAGAATTTCACAAAATCTTTGAACAGTGTTCAAACACTATGAAATCCCTATTTGACTCTGAAATCAGAATTCAAAGACTGGCAGGGAAGCAGACAAAAAGGGACAATCACCCAGCAGATACAGCAGAGGAGTACTTCAGAAGATGTCTCTTTATTCCATGCACTGACGAACTGATCTCAAGTCTTAAGGAACGATTTGAACAGAACAAAGATGTATTGTCTGCTTTCGATATTTTATTGCCCAGAAATGTAGGAGAAACTAAAGCTGATAGGTTAAACAAGCTTTCTTTATATTTAGGCGGAAATATCAGTGACAGTGAAACACAGGCAGAATATCGGTTGTGGTGTCAAAAATGGAAATTCACAGAGAAACAAAATAAACCAAATGATGCCATAAGTTCTTTGATAACATGTTCATCAGCAATATATCCCTCAATTCATTGTCTGCTTAAAATTTTAGCTACCCTACCCATCTCAACTGCCAGTGCCGAGAGATCATTTTCAACAATGAAACAGCTCAAAATTTACCTCAGAAATAGAACTATTTATAGTTAGTGTGATGAGCATTTAACTAATCTTGCCTTGTTGTCTGAACACTGGGATCAGAAAATCAATCCTTAGGAAGTGTTAAATATAATGGGCAGCTTCGTGTACATGGTGTAAATAGTGTGAAAATATTTTCCATATAAACTGAAGGACTGTAATGGAGATCATCGTGGACAAGGCTTCTCTTCAACAGTTTCTCAGCTCTTTGTGGTGAGTTTTCAAGTTAGACCCTTTTAATGTTGCTAATATATTATTTATCTTGCATGTCTAGGAAACTTCTAGTAATTGCTGCAGTATTTCATGTGTATATTTTGGCTGGAGTCATATTTGCTACTTTTATAATTTTGTTAACCTGTCAGTAGGTTTATTATCCTCTATATAGTAAGAAAGTATTGTATTGCAGGTACATTGGTATACTGCACTGAGTTTTGACCCTAGATATACATATAGAAATATCATTGCGTTAATGTAACAGCGTATTTCAAAAACAAAAAATCGCAGATATATTTACATTTAGGATGTTTCGAAGATGTGACACGAAGGTTTTGAAAAAATTTCTCCACACCAAACCATCCTTTAGATGGAAGAAGCCCGCCTCGGTAGTGTGGTGGAGGCGGGTCTGCCTCGCGTTCAAGAGGTCCTGAGTTCGAGTCTCGGTCAGGGTGAGTTACCTGGATAAGGTTTTCTCCGGGATTTACCTTATCCTGAAAGACGAATGTCGGGTAATTCTAAGCTTTATGGACCCTGGGCTCTTTAGAGCATTATTTCACCCATTCCATTCATCTCCGATATGACTTAACGTTGGATGACGTAAAATTACAAAAAAAAAAAAAAAAAAAAAAGATGGAAGAACTTTCGTAAATTGTTTATGTTCTCAAAAACATGTCTAACGATTCTGATTAAAATGCTTCACGTTTGAGACACAACAATTTGAATATTCTGGGAATAGGTGATAAACACCACTTCAATTTCACTGATTATTCAACTAAGAAACCATGGCATCATAGATAAAATACCAGGTTACAAGCAAACGTGGAGCTTATAAAATGCGCAACTCCGGCAATTTCTAGTTTCCTTGTACCAGTTGTTTTCAAAACATCTCATGGTATGTAACAAATTATATGTACATTTGGCAGTCTCAAAATTGCAACTTTTCTTTCAGCTGCATAATTTCATACGGAACCTAGTTTTTTATTTATTTTTAAATACTTTAACATCCTTTAACCGGATTATCATATTGAGCAGTAAATGAAACGGATGACACCCTCAAATCAGTCCACAGCCACCAGAACTTAAGTTTTATCCGACATTCGTCTTCTTAAGATAAGGGAAAGCCTGTGAAAAGTCCAATTCAGGAAACTTATCTTGATCTCAATTGGAACTCGCTTTAGCGGTGCTCAACTTTCGCTCATATGAGGTGGAGGTAAGCCTTCCTTCCCTTCGCGTGGCAAAGTTGGCCACTATCTCTTCACTGGGAGTCAGACACGGTACCACCACATTATGGAGGCAGACTACAGTTGAAATCATTTATAACCAAACAGTATGTCTGATGACGATACGGAATGGAGCAATCATGCTTTATATAAATAGTGAAACTGTGTGAACCAGAGACTCATGTCAGTGTACGGCATCAATGTTTAGTACTTCTACCACGTGCTTAGTAAGCACAAACGTGTTATATTCCATTTAGAAAATTTTATTTCGAGATGTCACCAGGAATGCAAGTTTAGAGGAAACCAGAACAAATACAAAAATTAAAAAAGAATGTCCGCACGTACACTCCAGTGTGTATGTTTTTTGTGTTTGCTAATAGCATATTACAAAACCCAAAAATTGGAGGAATACGAAATGTAGGTTTTAATTTCGTTATCTTTCAAGGATGTGAAATGAAGATTTTCAAGAAAATCGTCCAAAAAATGGCTTCAATAATTTTAATTAAAACACAACATATTTAAGATAACCTATTTTGAATTTTTTGAGGAAAAACTCGAAGTACACTTTACTGGAAGTGATGTTTGCATAACTATTCTAAACTTAAGAAATTAACGAAAAGTTACTGCACAGCAGCTGTAGAACTCGTTAAAATATACAAATAATGTCAATTCCAATAATGTATTGCAAGGATAACCAATTCCGAAATATTATCTGTTGGTAATTACAATTCTCAGATACTTACTTAAAGGTATTTAATTTTTGACTTCTAAGTTCCTATTCCTTTTTCATTCAAGGAGAACTAATACTTTAAATGCATCAGTCAGTGGTTTGCTTTTTAAATATCTGATTATTATTTATACCAGTTTATTCCAGCTGTAAGAAAAAAAACCTGTGCAACTAAAGGCCTTTCTACAGACTTTATCCAAAGACATTTGTCTTTAAGGATAAGGAAAATTCTTGGAAAAAATCTTATGCAGGCAACTCATCCTGGGTGAGATTCGAACTAGGGACCTCTTGAACGTCATTCAAACATGCTACCATCTACGCTAGCGGTGTGGGTAGGAGAGAAAGTCATATGAATGTAACAATACATTTGTTTTTAATTTTTATTAACATGTTAATTACACATCCCTAATTAACTGTTAAAAGTAAATAATTCAATGTAGAATTTTTGGACCCCCCCCCCCCCCCCCCCCGGAAATTAACTTCTAAATACATGCCTGGTTGAAATGAACTTATGTAACCTTATTAAATTTTAGATGAGTCGTATTTTTTACCTTATTATCTTTCCTGTAGTCAATAGTTCCCATAAATTTTTTATAACAGTGTCTTTTTGCACAGAGAATTTCCCTTTTGAATTTTGCTGCTTTGATATTCCAGTTTAGGATACTTTTGGGATCTTTATTTTAAACTAACTTTTCCATTTAACATTCAATTTTTAAGGTGTCAATCTTCAGACCAAAAGGGTTTGTAAGTTTTAACTTTTCCTTTAGGGTATTGTGACTTTGTGGGTTTGTAGAATTAAAAGTCTGAGTTGCAGATATTCCAGATGTTCTTTATTTCCGTAGAAATACACTCTGATCAATTCTCACATAACATTACGACACATACAGTCTACTAAGGTCGATGACCAAACAGCATTCTGATTACATCACTTTACAGCATCAACTCTTGTTACAACAACACCCTACAGCTGTTTACTACTCTATGTTTACAACTCGCTCTTTGCGAGTCGTTGCTCCCTTAAATACCTCATCTGATAATCCCAGACTGTTCCAGAACACTCTAGAAACCAAATAATCTTTATCAATCAAGATGTCACCAGAAATTTCCATTTATCTCAGTTTATTTCGGCAGACCTTTATCTGCTTATGCAAGTTCTTTATCTCCACACTGTATCAGTTCCTTTGTGTAAACAAGCCTCACAAACCATTTTAGCGCGTAAGCCGCTAGTCGCAAAAAAGGGATTCGCGACGGTATATATTTTTGCAGTATGTGGTAGAAGTTGACAGAGGTTATTATTAATTTTGTTAGAAGAAATGTTATTAGTTTGATCGCAGAGAGCATTGATTTTTCTAATTTTAATTGATATTCTTTCCTTTTTTAAAGTTCCAAGAGATTTTATTGTTTTTGTATTGCTCTTACTCAATGTTATGCTGGCAATTGTTGGTCAATGATTGAAGCCCATACTTTACAGACATTTTATATGATGTTCCATTTATTAAGTCTGATGAAACAAAAGATCTGACCTATATGTATAACCATTATCATATACGTGTGTACCTATATTGTCTTCAATGAAAATTAATTGGATATTAGTATAGTGCAGGTAGTCTTCTGCTGCTTTACCTGCAGGATTGGTATCTTTATAGCCCAATGTTTACAATGGTCATTAATATCTCCCATCATGATAATCTCTGGGCTGAGTTTAAAAAAAAAAAAATTAATTCAGGTAAATTGTTTGGAGGATTGTAAGCGAAATATATTGATAAATTGCTGCTTTCCCTTCATCATTTCAAATATGTTAATTCAATTTTAACAATTTCGTTTATCATTTTAATAATTTTGAAAATTGATGTTAGATTTTTCCTGGCTCCAGTTTCAATTCCACTGGCAGTTTGCTTACCTTTTGGAAGAAGTTAAATTGTACATCTTTTCTTGTCATCATATTTGTTAGTCTTTTGAACTATTTTCTTCCATGATAGGAAAGGCATAAATTTTTCTCATGCATTAAATTGTGGAGTTTTACTTTATCTTGACTTAATCCCGTTGCATTGCTTTGTAGTATGTTCAAATCTTGAAATACAGTCCCCACCTGGAGATCCAAATGGGAAAATGTTACTCTGGATTGTTTTATGGAAACCAAAGATTGTTTATTCTTTCTAATGGACACCTCTTTTTTATAAGTAGTCATTTGAACCCTCATTTTGTGGAGTGAGCACACCTGCTGTTGGTATATGGAACCATTAGATCAGGTTTGGCAAATCATGAAGGTATAACCAGCTTTACCGTCATGTACAAGTCAGCATAAATGTGTAAATGGTATTTCCTCCATTTGTGATGGAACAGTTATACGACTGTAACTTGGTCCCCAGATTACACAGAAAATGAAGTTATTTACAGTGGAGTAACAAACACTACACAAATAAAAATATTTAGTAAATATTCTCCACTTAACTTAAGAAGCCGATGGCAATACTTCTATTATGTTTTTGCGAAATTAATTTTGTGGACATTTGCCCACATCTTCAGTCAAACACAATTTGTTGTCAAAACAGAAATTTGGTCCCTAGAGCTTCATCTGTTAAAGCAGGTGCACCACGGGCAGAAAGAGGATACGGATATAAGAGGCACATCACTATCCCTTGTACTCCTCTTTTAAGAATGTAAAACTGCAGTTCTGGGTAGAGGGGAAAAATGAATACCCTCACGTTTAAATGGTGACAATTTGACAGATTTTAAGAATCCATACTCTAATGCACCAATATAAAACTTAAGTATAGCATGTAGCCGCTAACCACTAAAAATATTCCTTCTCATTAAACAATTATAAAATGTCATTGTGAATTCTGAAACTGTTTTCATTCGTTATAGCTAATATAGATTGCTCATGTGGTAGATGTGGCTACTAATTTATTATGTGAATATTAAGTTTTGGTATCCAGTCTTTAGTATATCATTAATAAAGAATAAACTTAACTCAGAAATTTTGAATGCTAATTGTAAACATCATTGTACATTATTACACAAATACAACTATTTGCAACAAAAGCTTCACTTATCTTAAGAAAATGATGTAAATTTTTCTTATTTATTGACGAGATCGATTTCATAAACATTTGTCTACATCCTCAGTCATAACAAACAACTTTGTTGTCAACAGTACTAACAGAGGTTACTATGTTTTTTCCAGTATTACCAAAATCTGAAAACGAAACAAACCTGAAAACAGAATCAACTGCTGGTATTTCAAAATTCATTTCGCAATGTTTATTTTTTAAAATAATTATTGTTTCCCAAACCATTAAATCTATCAGACCACTTGATTGTTTTAATAATTTAACTTCAGGATTTATTTCATGGTTAAATGACCAAAAATGATCTGCTACGGCCAATTGATCAGTTTGTTTATATTTAATGTTACAAAAATGTTCTTTCATTCTAGTTTCCAAATTACATTTCGTCTTTCTAATATAAACCTGATCACAATCTTAACAATTAAATTGATAAATACCAGATTTTTTATTATTAGGAATTTTATCTTTTTTAGAGAAATATAGTACATTTTTAATACTATATTTTGAGGAACTAAAGTTATACCAAACTCTAAAAAATTTTGAAAATGTTTATTAAACCAAGGATGGTAAGTAAATTTTTTAAAATTATAATTGTCTTTTATTTTTTAAGGGTAGAAATATCATTAATAGTTTTTTGATATGTAAATTTTTCAGTCTTTTTTTGTATAAAGTCTTTATTAAAACCATTAATTAAAGCAGTATTAATAATATGTTTATATTCTTTATTAAATTCTTCTTTATTCAGGGGTATATTTATTAATCTATAAATCAAACTATTAAAAACAGCAAATTTATGTGAAAAAGGGTTAAAACTTTAATTCTTTATGTAATTATCGATATGAGTAGACATCCAATAAATACTAAAATTTAATTTATTATCATCTTTAGATCTAGAAAAGGAAGAAATCCATTAACCTCTGATAGTATTGTTGATGACGAAGTTGTTTGATGACTGAGGATGTAGACAAATCAAAGTATAAACTTGAAAGAAGCGTAGGGACAGTGAAGCACAAATTAGTACAGAAGTGAATCGAGAATATATTGACACATTGCTTCACTCACACTGTTTATTCACAGGACATG
Source organism: Mantis religiosa (assembly GCA_030765055.1). Taxonomy (NCBI): domain Eukaryota; kingdom Metazoa; phylum Arthropoda; class Insecta; order Mantodea; family Mantidae; genus Mantis; species Mantis religiosa. The sequence goes on from CM060953.1 coordinate 98,203,058, forward strand.
TTTCAAGAGCTCTTGCTCCTATCCTCAGCTGATACTCGATTAGTGCAAGTTGTAGTGGTTTCTTCTTTCTCCGTATTGTCAATAGATGTGGCGTGATGTACTTGTCAAAGATGTCCGGTGGTGAAGTTTCAAAATTCATGACTCTATGACGATTTTTGTTAATGAAGATTTTTTCCCATACGGAAAGGTCTATGGGGTGATTAACGTATTTTATTAGAGATGTTTCCAAATTGATGTCATGTCTAGTATTCAAAAAATGAAAAGCCACTGCTGATTTTTCTGTTTCACCATTTTTAATGTTTCTCATATGTTCTTTAGTTCTGATGTTAATATTTCTTTTTGTTTTTCCTATATAAATTTTAGGGCAAGTTTCACATTTGATCTCATTAGATTCCTGGTTTTTCTTTGGTAGTGATTGAATTTTTGGGAGGGCCTTTTAACAAATTTCTGATATTAAACCTATTTTGAGGTGCAAGAGTTATGTTGTGGTTTGAGAAGATTTTTTGGAATTTGTTATAGGCTGATGGGTGGAAGGTGAATTTTTTAAAAAGTTTTTTCTCTTTTTCTCCTGTAAGTTCTAGGGTGGTGGTTTCTTTTATTTTCTTAGCTTTGTTGAGTCTTTTAACTGTTTTGTCTACTAAATTTGGGTTGAAACCGTTGGTTATAGCTATTTTTTTTATGTGTAGGTATTCTTCTTGATAATCTTCTCTGTTTAGTGGAAAGTTGATCATCCGAAAGATTAAACTGTTGAAAATGGCATGTTGGTGTTGTTTTGGGTTGAAACTGTTGTTCTTAATATAATTATCTGTGTGTGTCGGTTTCCTGTAAATACCAAAAGTGAGTTTGTTGTTCATTTTTTTGATCTTGATGTCCAAAAAGGGGAGCACACCATCCTCTTCTGTTTCCAATGTAAATTTTATAGCTGGATTTTGTATATTCAAAAGTACTATTGCAAAAATGTCGTCAGCATAGCGATACCACACTTTGAAATAATTTGGAAAAGCTTTTGTGATATGTGTTTCAAAAGCACTCATGAATAAATCTGCCAAGAAGGGAGACAATGGGTTGTCCATAGCTAGGCCCGTTTTTTGTTTATAGATCTGTCCATTAAAGCTGAAAAAAATTTTGATTGATACAAATTTCTGTAAGTTGTGAAAGTTCTTCTATTTCTTCAGGTGTTATTTGTATTGATTCCAGCCATTTTTTGAGAAGTGGAATAAGCTCATTGGTAGGTATACTTGGATATAAAGAAATGACGTCAAAGGAAACTAAAGCATCTGTAGAGTTGATCTTTGTGTCCTTCAGGAGATTTAACAATTCAAACAAGTTTTTGATACTTAAATTTTCAAATTTTGTGAAGGACCTGAAGATTTGAACCAGCCATTTTGATAGTTGGTAAGTGGGTGCATCAATGTTATTAATTATTGGTCTGAGGGTAATTTCAGGTTTATGTATTTTGGGTAAACCATATATGTATGGTGTTTTTGGACTGTCTATTTTATTGTTCAACATAATCATTGTACATATAAACAATATTGAGTAAAATGTATATTGAAACAGGATCTACAATTTCAGTTGTTCTCACTTCAGTATTGCTTATATCATAATGATGTAAATTTTTTGGTTTCAGGTGTACAATCAGCACAGAAATTATTTGTACACCACTAAAACTTTAAGGATAATGACTATTATGGAGAGTATTTAAATAATGAATTAAAGTTTAGTGACTCAAAAAAAGGCATCCTCAAAATAGTTTACATTTATATGCAAATAGCAAATGTATAAAGAAAATGCCTTTTCTATAATAATACAATTAACTTGCAAATTTTTCAGCCACAAAGAGTAATCGTACACTAATAAAACCAATACACAGTACAATAAAAATGCTGCTATTCAGTACTTCATTGGACATCCCTTAGCTTTAATTATAGTCTCTAGTCTCCTTGGTAAGGAATGGACAAGTTTTTTAACCTCTGCCTTTGGTATTCAGTTCCATTCTTCCAAAAGAGTAGTTTTCAATGCTTATTTCTTGGAAATTGTCCTTTTTCGTACGCATTTCCCCAGGATGCTCTGCACTTGTTATCTGGAACTTGGGGAGGAGTATGAAGCTATTTTGGAACATTATACTATAATATCCACAGTTGTGTATTAAAAAGTGGAACCACCTGACATAACAGATAGAGAACTAAACACTACAAATAACATGAAATAATAGATCTCAGGATGTGGATAATGTACCGCTGAGTTATATAAACATGGAGCGAACAAAATAGAGGAAATACTATCCAAATTAATAAAAAGGATAAGGGAGAGAGGAGATAATGCCATTGCAGTGGAAAGCAAGTACAGTTATCCCAAGATACAGGAATAAGGGAGACAAACAAGTATGTAAGAATTACCGGGGAATATTACTCCTATGTACAGGATATTTACAATCATTGTCAATAATTGGCCATGGCTGAGTGGTTAGACTGCTTGGCTCTCACCATGGTGTCCCAGGTTCGATTTCATGCGACTGCAAAGTGAGATATGTGGTGGGCGACATGGCTGTGGGTTGGGCTTCCTCCAGGTTCTCCAGTTTCCCTTACCAGCATTCCACCAATTGCTCCATCATCTTTCCTATCATTTCATCTCTCCCTCATTGTCATCCACTTCTCGCTCTCATACTAGGCATTGGGCTGATCACCCATCCTGGATTCTCCCACTGATCCAGATATACCGTTCTTCAACCCGCCTCCTACGGGAATGAGGGTTGAGGAACAGGAATACCTTGACACCACACAGTGGTATAAGAGGGCATTTAAAGAAGGAGGTCAATAATAAACGTAAACCATATGCAGAGAAGATAATAGAACATGAGACAGGTTTTATTCCAGGAAAATTAACAGTGGACCATGAATATTCACAATTAAACAAATCCTAGAAAAGATTTGGGAACATAATATAGAGATACATAAAATATTTGCAGACTTCCAGAAAGCATTTGCTAGCATAGAGAGGGGGAAAAAATATATAATGATGCTCAAATTAGCCCAGGGTCCATAGAGCTTAGTAATCCGACTTTCATCTTTCAGGATAAGGGAAAAAACTATATCCAAATAACTCACCCTGACCGAGATTCAACCTCGGGACCTCTTAAATCTGATGCACACACATTACTATCTACGCTACAGAGGCACGCACGTAAGTGTGCGTGCGCCCGTCAAACGATTATTTTAACAAATATTCAAGAAAATGCGCACTATTTTAATCTACGTTTACGTGAACTTTTTTGTATATAGGATTAGGATTACTACGGATGGGATTTGGTACAAAAACCTATGGTTTATTAAGGGGCGGCTTCTGAGGTAGTGCCGCTGTGTCATTAAAACGAAAGAAAGAGAAGTGTATAGGAATTGCGCAAAAAAAAATATTGTTTCTGAGTATCTGCTCTCTCGGTGAATAGGCGCATTAAACGCAAGCGCTCTCTCCTGGTTGTTTTCCGTGGCTTGGCACCGATTCCAGAACGGCACCATCTACGCTCATAAGCGCCTGTGTTACGGGCTAGGCTGTCTGCTTATACACAGCTTCTTATGGGAGAAGGTGGTTCCGAGTTTTCTCTGGCGCGTAACTGACGCTTCATCCGTTAGTGCAGTAAAGCACGGGACTTTCTGTTGCGAAATCGTACACGAACGCTTCGTATCACATTCTCCATGAACTGTATTATCAAAATTTTACTGTACTCGTTACACCTGTGCGTAACTATAGTAAGGATGTAATAAATATCTTATTTCCATTTTCCTATACGTTCTGTTTGGTACAATATATTATAAAATAGGATGGATTATTGATAAGATTACCTAAGTCGTTCGAAATTGGTACACATTTATATTTTAACAACCCTTATTTATTCATCTATTTATTTCTTTATTCATACGTTTATTTGCTTATTTGTTTACTTATTTGTTTATTTATCTATTTATATATCTGTATGTCTGTCCATCCGTCCGTCCGTCCATTTATTTATTTATGGCACCGTCTCAATACAGTGCCTCACCAGCCGCCCCTGGGTTTATTGCACCTAAATTCCAAGTGGTCACCCCGGGAGGAAGGATGGTGCGATAGGAGACAGAGGGCCGTTCACCTAAGGAGCCTTAACAGCGCCGAAACACCCGCCGATACTTCTACCCTGAAAGAGACCACCAGATGAGATGATGTGAAATAATAATGGAGATGAAAAGGAGGGACAGGAAATTCGGAGGATGTAATTAACCTACCCAGCATTCGCGTGATGACCCGGGAAAACCCTCGAAAAAAGCTCATGGTTCGGGTAGGTCGGCCTCGGAAATCAAACCCAGGCCTCCAGGATGCAGGCCACAGATGAAACCGCCTGAGCCATCCCGCTTGGTCTCTGTGTTTTATATATGTTGATTTCCTCAAACTGCAACGATTTTGATCGAAATACCATATATTGAGATGCTTTCCCAATGAAATCTTTGTCTTGAATTTTGTGGGAATAGCCTCTGAAGGTATCTGGTAAATCAAAGAAATATACAAGAACTTGCTGCACAGAAAATCTAAATCTTGTTAAAATGCACTATTTCGCTGATTAGCAATTTTCGATATATTCCTTTTTATTGCTTTGAGTTTTCTTATATCTATATTCTTCTCAAATATCTGTGCGTGCGCGTGTCCGTGTGCGCGTGCTGTTTTATGACCGTGTTCTACAGCAATTTCTCCTCTTTGAACTATTCTTTCACACGGCATATTTCCGGTGCCTGTCATTTAATTGGGATATCTTTACCAAATATAGTTTTATTTGGTTGCCGAGCACACTCAGGTTTTCGCTGTCGCTATTTTTAGACATAATTAAACATTCATTAATGCTCACAACACACGCAGATATACACGGACTCAGACCCATGTAAAGCAAGGCAAATTATCGCAAATAGGAAGCAAAGGAACTTCTAGTACACGATCTTAGTTGTATGAAAAAATAACAAGAGCAGCAGCGTATTACTCTGGACAAATGGCTTGAGGCCCCCCCCCCCCCTAAAAAAAACACTTCGGAGGGTTGTCAATTAACAAAGCGGAAGGATTACCTAGAATGTTTCCAGTTGTGCACGAAGGAAAAGCAAAACTGTCTAGTTCTTCCTTTGCCAAGGACAGTGGCTAGAACGGCTACTGCAATAGGAAAAAAATGCAGCCACAATAAAAATGTTCATTAAAGAATTTGTAAAAGCTAATGTTTCGTGTTACTGCAGGAAAACAACGTATTCGGAAAAAGGATGATTTCGGGAAGTGCGTCGATCGCAGACCTTTATAAAGTATTATGAAGTGCGTAAGAAATTCTAACGGGAAAGAACATATTTTATGCAATAAATGAGAAAATGCATTTCGGCGGTGGCAGAAAACATTCTAGCCAATACTGAAGGAAATGGTATTTAGTTTTAAAAAATGTAAGAATATGTGGCACATTTTAGTGGAACACACGGATATAGATTGCCGCCTTGTCATTGCGATTTAAACCCCATTGAACTGATATGAAATATCATGAAGCAAAAACTGCAGAAGAACGTGTGTGCGGTGTGTTCTAGGAATTTATATGCACTTAAACGACTAACCAGACTTTAAACGACAACACTGGAGTGTTGAAAAAATGCGTGCATCAAAATTAAGTCAATAGAATAATGCTCGCATCGGGATGCGTTGGCGGAAGAAGAATGAGAAAGAATAGTAATATGGGTTCGGATAGCAGTGATGAAGAGGAAGAAGAAGCAAATACTTAGCGGTTTTGTGGATTCCAAAGATAACGGAAGTTCTACAGACATAACAGCTCCATACTATAGACGACATCGCCACAGATGGAAGTTCATGAAAGTGAAATGGATGTGCAGGAATCGGAATCTTCCCATCAGAATTAAATAAGTCAATTTTGTTCTGCTCCATAGTACATTTTCTGCATTCAGTTTTTGTGACATGCTGTTTACCTCTCCTCTCTGAGGATAACCAGCCGTGCGGTGTAAACAAATAGCAGCGCCCCCACTGCGCTGTATCTTCCTGAAGTCCTGGGTAATACGTGAAGGCATTCTGTTTACGCAGCGTTATTAGGAGAGAAACAAGCAGCAAGGTGTTGCGTTAGCAGAAGATATGCCTGACTCGCTCGCCCGCCCGCCCGCACTTCATGTTAAGCATGTGTTAGAATATGGGCAATCAAGGTTTAGAGTCTGACGTTGTCATGGAAACGTCTCGACTAATTGGTTCTTCTAATCGTTGCAATGACAACCGTTATGACGTACCCATCCCCTCTGCTGCTTACTAAAGGTTAATCACATCCTAGGTTGACGACCAGTACATGTAAGTGCTTCAGTGGGAAAAAAATATAGTTTGCACATTATGTTTGGTGAAATTGGAGTCCGGCTCAGCTGAAACAATTGTTAATTCAATAAATGCATTGTTGGGATGTCATTAACTTAAAAAAGTATGATTGGGCTGGGGATGGACAATACTTCCGTAAACACTGCAATACACAATGGCGTACACTCCACAACCCGGTGAGGCGTATTGACCTTCAGTGACCAGCGCTGTAATTTTTATCTGGTGATAAGAGTGAACTATTAGTAAGTTGGCGTATAATAAGTGACGAAACACAAATATAGCACTTGTAAGCTACGTGTATCTGATATGAGGTTTGCCAATTATTATACGCAACACGGCTGCATAATCATAAAAAAACTTTAATGATTATAAGTTCATTAAATATGTATCCACCTAATACATATATTATTTTAATATTATTTATAATTTTATTCTAATGTTTTTCAAAGAATAAAAATGAGGCCAAACAGCGCTATCTTCTGCAATTTCCATAACGGGGAAAAAAAGAATGAGAAAACCAAATACACCTGAGAGGTTGAATCGAGATTAAAAATACCATACCTGATCATGATGCGTTGTTTCTCATTCGTTGTATTTGGCAATCTCTCATGCAACAGAAGATAACTTTGTCACTTTTTTTGTCCGAGAATTGTACAACTGGTTTACACATTTTTCTAAGCCCAAGAAAACTACAGATATTTCTCAAATTTTAAATGAAGGGGAGGAACCCTTGACAAATTTCTGTGTTTGAGGCGAGATGGTTTTCAACTGAACCGCTAGTTACAAAAATATCAGAGTGGGAAGAACTTAAACGTTGATAGTTTTACATATAAAGAAAACTGCTTTTCAGCAGTAATGTTGTACAGCATATATCGAGATCTTGTGGATAAGTTATATTTTGTATTATTAAAACCAATAGTACAGGGAATGCAAAAGATAATCAAGGCTTTTTAAAGTGAGAATGTTTTCCCTACAAAATTACTTTAGTGTTTGACAAATAAAAGGTCTTCCATGAAGTGTGCTATTTTTGAACTTAAATAAAACACGCTCTATAAATGATGTTTCTTTTTTATTTTGGAACATAATTGTCATTACGTGTGTTAAGTGACCGCCACGTCTTCGTTGGATTGCGCATATTCGGTTGATCCAACTTTTAGTGACACAAGAACGTAAATTAGGTTCAATTTCACGAATAACACACATGATGTTCATAAGATCGTTTACTCTTTCTAGTTTGTTGGCATAAACGCGAGATTTAACATAACCACATGATCTCGAGAGCCAGTTAACATCACCACCATGGGAAATGATAAAACCTCTGAAGTTCTTCAAAAGATTGATTGTTTCGAGAGCCGTATAACATGTGCCACCATTTTGCTGGAATCACATGTTTCTGAGATCCATACCATCCAATTTAGGCCAGGGTTCGTGGAATAAAAAGTCCAATTACACCACTCAACAATGTTCTTTATTTCCACCGACTTACAGTTTAACACTTGCCAATTACATAAAATTACTTGCTGCACACAGTTACAATTCACCAGTCCGTCCGTTACAATTTCCTTGTACTCGCGGTTACGTAAGCTCCGGTACACATTCACAGTTACGCACAGTCTTCCGTTGCACAACCCTTTCGTTCATTAGCACGTCACTGACTAAATCTTACACCAAGAACTGCGACTGTCTTCTCGCTCACACTCACTAACCAACTGATTGACCAACTCAACACAGCACAACAACTGACTGACTCCGTTTGTCTGTAACCCTCTTTATATCGGAATATCGCCGGTTTCTAGTGACCAGGAGAATGTTCCAGACTCCGTAATTTCTGGAACCGGGTGGGCAGAAACGGACGGCCCACTGATGTTTTTCCTCCCAACCACTGCCTGTCAAATACTACAAGACAAACGAGGGGAAGGTGTGGCTAATGCGGTCCTCCCCCCTGCATTCCGTTCCCAGCTGGTTACAGGGTGCTCCAATGCTCCCGTTACAATAACCTCTTATAAGAGCCCGGTATCACGCATTACAAGGAAGGTTTGGCGAACAGATGATCCATTTTCATAATAAATTTTCAGTTTCTATTATGCGCGTTGCTGAATGCTGTAACGTTCCATAACTATTTTTCAATAACAATTGCAACCGCGTGAAAAAATGACTGCTGTAACACAATAACAATGGGAGCTGTCACATGTTAAAGATAGGACACTCTTGTTGAAAGACCTTATATCATTGCAGTCACTTGAGTAGGAAAATTCTAGTACGCCTAGCGAAAGGTAAAATTGATTCGTATGTACGAGGGTCCTTCAATAAATAAGCGAGCTAATTTTTTAATTAACACACCATTATTTCATTAACATTTACCTACACACGTTCGAAGTATTCTCCCTCTGATGAAATACAATTATTCCAACGATTTACCCATTGTTCGAAACACTCATTGAACGCATTTTTGGACAGTCTGTTTAGGATACCCATGGCAACATTGTTCAGTTCCTTATCACTTTGAAAATGGCGACCACGATGCTCCTGTTTCACTTTAGGGAAGAGGTGAAATTCGCATGGTGCGAGATCCGGAGAATAAGGTGGATGAGGCATGATCTCAATGCCCATTTCTGTGATGACATCTTAAGTTGCACGAGCTCGATGAGCAGGGGCATTATCCGGATGCAAGATCCATTCTCTCCTTGCGAGATCTGGTCGCTTTTTGGCTATTTTTTTCTTCAGTGGCCTCTTCAGTACGTCACAATAGTAAGCAGCAGTTACTGTGCGTTGATTAGCTACAACATGATGATACAGAATGCCCTGTTTGTCAAAGAATACGAGATGCATGATCTTTCCTGCACTTTTCTGAACTTTTGCTTTCTTAGGCCTAGGGCTCTGTGAATGTTTCCACTGCAAACTCTCCTGTTTTGTTAACCAACTCTCGTCACAAGTGATGACCCTATTCAGAAAGTCTGGCTCCCGTCGTAACCTTCCGAGCCATTCTTGACACGGCATGACGTGGTGAGCCTTCTGTTCGTCCTTCAGCACGTGCGGTACCCATTTCGTTGCAACTTTTGGATAGCCAAGATCATTGCGAATTATGTCGTCTACAGTTCCAACAGACAAATGCATTAAATCTGCAACTTTTGAAATTGTTACGTGAAGATCTCGCACAATTGCGTCAATTGTGTTAACGTTGACTTCCGTTTTTTGCTGTTACGGGTCTTCCAGGGCGCGGAGGATCTTGAAGGTTTTCATGACCTTCTTTGAAAAGTTTATACCACTCAAAGACTTGTGTTTTGCCTAAAGTTTGGTCCTTGTATGCTTGCTGCACCATTTCAAAATTTTCTGTAGGAGTTTGGTCTAACAGAACACAAAATGTTATTCATACGCGTTGCTGCAATTTCAGTCCCATAGTGGGTGCAGTAAACACGACCTCACGTATCGGGCTGATTGACTCTGCATGACTGGCACTCACAGCTCTGCGAGCACTTTCCACCACTATCAGCCATGGCGTTCCAGGGCGGTAAATACAGTTAAATTAGTTCGGTTATTTATTGAAGGACCCTCGTAGATCCTAAGCTATATACTGAGTATGAATGTGAGAAATTAAACTCAATCTTGATATTGAAAATCTTCGGAAAAGTTTCACCGATTTCACAATAAATATCACAAAAGAACTAAAAAATAGACTTCCTAGTAACATTCACATATTGGAAACGTTGACATATTTTCTGTAAGCGAGGTTCTCAAGTCTTGAACTAATTACTGAAATAACTGGACTATTTGGATATACTAAGCTCGAGGTAATTGAATCCATCAGTGGTATAGTGTTAGTTTCGTAAAATGGCGCAACACTTGTAATACAATAGATTTTTTTTTTTTTTTTTTTTTTTTTTTTTTTTTTTTTGCTGAAGTAGGTGCTTACTATTAGGATTCCTTCCACAAGTGAGGAAAAAATTGCCGAACGGAAAAAAGCAATGGCGAAGGAATGTTCGAGAAGATATCGTGAGAAGAAATGCCTCAATGCACTCTTTGCGCAAGAATGAGTGTCAACATTACATTTTATAAATAATTTTTAAGAATAATTTATAATGAGTAGTTTTTAAGTTTTCAGTTCAGTCGTGTGGTCTTTTTTGTTTTGTTTCGTATCGATATCTCGTTCTGATGACATTGACTCCTACACCACTCCTCAACCAGTAACACAGTTACGCTTGTTCCAAACAAACAAGTATTTAAATGATTACATAAAGCGACCAGGCAATTTCACTCTACGTCCTGAATGTGATATTTCAGCTGGGGGTGCTGAAGTGTAGAATTCGCACTGTGTACTGTGGCATTTGGTGTTACTGTAGGATGCTGTAAATGGTTGGACGAATCTGGAAAGAGAACATGGATCTTGTTCTGCATCGATGCTGGTAGATAGGCTGGTTTAACTCCATTGACACGTTAACTTATTTACCTTTAATAAGAGTGAAGACTCAACTTTTTTACAAGGTATGCTGCATCATACGCAGGTGATAGTGGTTTCTTGACTTTGCCATTCCTTGAGAAAATATGCGTGCATGACTTAAGTCTATGCACAAATACACTTCTGGTAGATGGATAGAGTCAACCTGAAAAATTCAATGCCATGACCGGGATTTGAACCACGGATCTCCTGGTTTCCGTCCAGTCGCTCTAATCCATTGAGTTACCATGGTCAACGTGCTATCCTGACACTAAATTCTCCATTCGACCCGTGTTTTTCCCGGTAAGACCACTAGGGGCTCTCGCATCCGAGATACGCCGTTAGTGGCCACTTACTATCGTAAGTACTTGAGTCACAGGCTTCATCATGTAACTCTTATTATTTTAGTTAATTGATGGAAATTAATCATTTCTTTACACTAGCCGTATATAGGCTAAGGTTTTTGATGGCTAGAGTCAACATGAAAAATTCAATGCCATGGCCGGGATTTGAACGACGGATCTCCCGGCCATGGCATTGAATTTTTCATCAAAAACCTTAGCCTATATACGGCTAGTGTAAAGAAATGATTAATTTACATCAATTAACTAAAATAATAAGAGTTAAATGAAGCCTGGGACTCAAGTACTTACGATAGTAAGTCGCCACGCGAGAGCCCCTAGTGGTCTTACCGAGTAGAATGGAGAATTTAGTGTCAGGACGGCACTACCATGGTAACTCAATGGGTTAGAGCGACTGGACGGAAACCAGGAGATCCGTGGTTGAAATCCCGGCCATGGCATTGAATTTTTCAGGTTGATTCTATCCATCAAAAACCTTAGCCTATATACGGCTAGTGTAAAGAAATGATTAATTTCCATCAAATATATAAAACACTTCTGGTAGTTTTATGCATGGGTGGGAATAGGTTCAAGTGCTATCATCTGATTCTGTAAATTGGACACAAAGGTGCCTGGGTTCGCTGTTGTCACTGGCATTTCAAAAAATTCCTCAGGTAATTTAATAGTCTTCCCATATACAATTTGTGCTATGGAATAGTCTGAATTGTCCTTTAGAGCTCCTCGCAATCCTAGAAGCCCTGTAGCCAAGATATCTATCCATTTAAGGGAATTGTGTCGTAATAGCAATTTTCAAAGTTCTATGTAGTTACATTTTTCCATTGCATTGTGGGTGGTAGGTTGTAGTGTACTTCAGTTTAACACCACACAACACTGCTAGTTTCTTGATTTCTGACTCGAATTGCGGTCCTCGGTCTGTGATAATCACACATGGGACTCTGAATCTTGCTGCCCAGTGGGAGTAGAAATATTTAGCGACTGATTTTGCTGTGATTTTCTGCATTGAAATGATTTCCATCCAGGATGTATAACGATCAATGCATGTTATACAGTAAATGTTTCCATCTGACGATGATAATGGTCGAATTATATCGATATGCACAATATGAAATCTTTCATAGAGTTCCTGATACGTAGCTAATTTGGACTCTCTCTCTCTCTCTCTCTCTCTCTCTCTCTCTCTCTCTCTCTCTCTCTCTCTCTCTCTCTCTCTCTCTCTCTCTCTCTCTCTCTCTCTCTCTCTCTCTCTCTGTGTGTGTGTGTTGTCAACGTTTTTTTCTGGCAGGAGGTGCAGGCTAGAGCCCATTTACGAACATCGGTTTTTATATTCGTCCAAATTAATCTAGCTGTAATCTGTTTCACTGACGATTTCACACCTGGGTGCGATAAGTTATGAATATGATGGAACATCTGCTTACGGAACGGCGTTGGGATAAAATATCATACATTGTTAGTAGAAATGTCGCACCACAACACATTACCAGATTATAATATGCAATTTTTTTTAATGCTAATGTGTTATTCTCTTCAATCTGTGTTTTTAGTTCTTTATCCTTTTTTTTTCCCCTTTTTCAGTTTCATCATAATTATAGGTACTTTTTGGGTGTAGTGAAATTTAAAGTCCAGGTTACAAACGCTAAAATTTGCTCTTTATTTCCGTAGAAACACACGTTTATCAGTCTTTACAGTCCAGAATTATATCACATACACAATACAACTTCAAGGTTATCGACCACAAACAGTTCACATAGCTGTTCACGCGCACGCGTCCAATTACCAACTGACTGTCCATGGCAGGCGGCGGCTCCTTTTTTATAGATTACTCACTATCCGAAATGTTTTCAAATAATCAAGACAGCGCTAGAACAACGACGAGCTCTGGAGAAATCCGTCTCCTTCCCCCCATCGTTTCAGTAAGCTTTTATCTCCGCAGTACACTGTCCGTCTCTTTGAATGCCTCGCCTCGCTGCGCCGCCTCGTCGCAACAATGCATTCGCGACACTGCTCCCTCCTCAAGGATGGTCGTCCCGAACAGCACCATCGTAGCGGGCCAGACGATCCAGGTGTACCACCAACATTTTTCCTCGGGGCACCTTCTGGATGCGGTAGACCACTCTGACTGCTGCGGCACGCTCTTTCTCTTCCACTCTTGTGTATTGGCCGCACTCTTCCGGGCAGGGTCTTCGGGGCATGGCGTCTGCGTTGCCGTGGCTCTTCCCTCTACGATGTTCAGAGATGAAGTCCTACTCCTGCTGTCTGGCCTTCCAGGTTCCTAAAGCTAAGTAGCCAGGTGAGGGCGGAAAGGTCAGTCCTCAGGTGGAATGGCTGACTACAGGTACTTGAGGAAGTGTTCGAAGGTCTTTACTACCGCCAGTAACTCGCGCCGGGTGACGCAGTTATTCTCTGCCTTGGATAGCGTCTTGCTGTAGTAGGCTATCACTCGCTCGTGGCCGTCCTGGACTTGGGATAGGATGCCTCCAATGCAATGGTCGCTGGCGTCGGAGTCCACAATGAAAGCGCCACCTGGTTGTGGAAATCCCAAAATAGGAGCCCTGCACAGTGTCTTCTTCAGCTCCTGGAAAGCGACTTCGGCGTTCTTCGTCCACACATACGGCCGGTGTTCTTCCGTCAGGTGGGCGAGAGGCTTGTTGATGTTGGAGAAGCCCTTTATGAAACGCAGTAATAACTGCACAGCCTCAGGAAACTGCGCAATTCTCTCTTATCCTTTGGCCGAGGCCATTTTCTCACGGCCTTTGTCTTCTCCGGGTCTGTAGCCACTCCGGTCGTTGAGCCTGTGGCCCAAGTAGTTGACTTCCTTGTGAAAGAGCTGGTACTTCGCGTTCAGCTCCAGGTTGGTCGCCTGCAGTCTCTGTAGCAACTTGCTCAGGATTTTGAGATGGTCTTCGAATGTCTTGCCGACGATGATGATGTCCAGGTATAGCAGGCAGGCGTCATAAGTCATTCCTCTCATCACTGACTCAATGAGGCGTTGGAAGGTAGCTGGAGCGTTGCAGAGGCCAAAGGGCACAACTGTGAACCAAAGGGCCAAAGCCCTTGGCCTGTCAAGAATGCGGTCTTCTCTTTGTCTCTCGGGTCTAGAGCTACCTGCTAGTAAACAGACTTCAGGTCCAGGGTCGAGAACCACTGCGCAGCAAGCGTGTCCAGGGTGTCGTCAAACCGGGGTAAGGGGACAGCCTTCTGCTTCCTGCAGTCCCCGCAGAAGCGTAGCTCGCCGTTCTTCGTCACCAAGACTAAAGGGGAACACCAAGGGCTTTCAGACTCTTCGATCACTCCCCTGGATCTCATATCCTCCAGCATGTCCCGTACCCCCGATTGTTTTGCTAGCGGAACGTGTCTAGGTGCTTGACGAATAGGCCGGGCGTCTCTGGTGTCGATGTGGTGGAACACTCGGTCCGTGCGGCCGTAGGCGCTGGTATCGTCTCAGTAGTTGTCGAACCTTCTCGAGCTGTTCTGTGGTCAGGTGGTCGGCCGCCCTCTCCAATAAGCCTTCCAGCCGGGGTCCCAGGTGTTGCGTCGGCGCCGGCTCCTGGGTCTTATTGATTGGCGTTACGCTGACCACGGACTCGCACGTCCCTGCCTGGACGTCGTGATCGGTGTGCGTTGGGTTCAGCAGCCTCACAGGCACCTCATCTCGGCACGGCAACAATGTTCTGGCTACACAGAGTCCGTGCACAGTCGTTTTCCAGCATCAAGTTCTTCGTCAAGGCCTTCCAGTCGCGCCTTCACTACCACCTCGCTTCTCGCAGGGACAACCACATCTTCCCTCAGGACGACCCTGCAATATTTCTGGCGTTCTTCGGGTTACCGGAGTATCCCCTCTTCTCCATTGAGCCGCAGGACCTTCCTGCCGACGTCGATTGTCGCCTCGTGGCTCCTGAGGGCATCCAGTCCCAGTATCACCTCCTCAGCCTCCTCCGCGACGAACACCACTGACGCACTGCACTCCGTCCCAAGGTCAACTTCAACAGGGCCTCCTCCACAGGCAAGGTGTCGACCGGGTCTGGTTACGGTCAGGGCTGCCCCGTTGTCTACGAGCACGCGGCACGTCTTCCGTCTCACCAACCCTCCGCGATGAGACTGTCATCCATACGCCGCCTGTCGGCGCGCAGTATCACTCGAGGGGATGGTGTTTACGGCGCCGACGTGCTCCTCGCCACGCCGGCCCTTTCTCGTTTCTCCGGCTGCTCTACCTGGGGTGGCAGTCTTTCTCCAGGTGTTCCGGCTGGCCACTCCCCAACACACGCCACTTGATGATCGCCGGCGTCCCTCGAGTGGTCTCTGGTCTCCAGTGTAGCGGATACTCCTAGTTCTCGACGCTGAAGCAGCCGTGGCATTGGCCGCCTCCATCCTTAATGCTGCCGTTAGCGCCTCGTGGATGGTTTTGACTTCAGTTGTGTGCTGTGGGCTGCGCCAAGCGGTGGTTCCCGAAGCGGTTTTCCAGGTCTTCCCAGATGTCCTTGGGTGCCACCGCTGTCTGAACCGCGTTCAGGACTTCTGCGGCCCGTCCCTGGAGGCTGGCTATTAGCTGGGCGGCCTCCTCTGGTGACCACTTGTGCTTGGCCATCGTGTCGAATTGGCGGCGGAAGACTTCGAACGTGGACGTGCCGTCGTACTTTGGCGGTTTGACGTGCGCGGATGTTGTGTCGCGTCCCGACGCGTTTGCCTTTAAATCTTTCATGCTTCTGCCGACGATGTCCTCCACCACCTCTAGGTTGTTAACGCGGCTCGCCAGGTCTTCGACGCGCTCGCCAAAGTCCGTGACGTCCTCCTTTATGCCGATCAACTGCTCTTCAAATTTTTCGGCGAGGGCGTCGTTCGCAGCCTTCATTTCAGATAGTTCGGCCTTCATTTCCGTGTTGAGTTCGGCCATCGCGGTCAGATTGTGATTTGTAGTCTCGAACTTTGCCGCCTCCGTTTTCGTTGTTAATACGGTCATCATCGCGGTTAGGTTGTCGTTAGCCTGGCAACAGGAATGAAGATGGCTATCGTCCGCCATTCTCAATTCTTTCAGTTCCTGTAGAATCTTTTCCAATGCAGCCTCCATAGTGGTACGTCTCAGTCCTGACACGAATTGTGACTTTGTGTTTTTTAAATTTACGTCCTCCAAAGTTTTTGTCATATCAGAATGGATGAAATGATGCTCAAATGAGTCCGGGCTCCATGGAGCTTAGACTTACCCGACATTCGTCTTACAGGGTAAGGGAAAACCCCGGAAAAAACCTTATCCAGGTAACTCACCCTGACCGAAATTCGAACTCGGGACCTCTTGAACGTGAGGCAGACATACTACCACCACGCTACCAAGGTGGGCTTTGTGGGTTCGTGAAATTAAAAGTTTAGGTTACAATTACTAAAATTTGCTCTTTATTTCCGTAGAAACACACTTTTACCTTCACAGTCCAGAATTACATCACATACACAATACAACTTGCAAGGTCATTGACCACAAACAGCTCACACAGCTGTTCAAGCGCATGCGTCCAATTACCGACTGACTGTCTGTGGCAGACGGCGGCTCCCTTTTTATAGATTACTCACTATCCGGAATGTTCTCAAACAATCAAGACGACACTAGAACAAAGACGAACTCTGGAGAAATGTCTCCTTCCCCCCACTGTTTCTTTAAGCTTTTATCTCAGCAGTGCACTGTCCGTCTCTTTGAATGCATCGCGGCGCCGCCTTGCTGCAACAGTGCATTCGCGACAATACTTCTTCCATCCTGGACAAGGTGTAGGCCACTATGTTGTCTTTTCCACTGACATGTTGAAATTCAGCTGTGAATTGTGAAATGTGCTGAAGGTATCGCAGTTGTCTTGGTGAGGCTTTTTCATTCTTTTGGAGGAATGCATATGTTAATGGTTTGTGTTCCGTGAAGATCGTAAAGTCCATTACCTCCAGGAGGTGTTTAAACTGCTTTACTGACTGATAAATTGCTAGGAGTTCCCTGTTTTTTGTCATTTACGTTCTCCAACGTTAAGTCATATGGGATGATGATCGCTTTCCGCAATGGCTGTAACATCGCCCTTAGCACAAAGCTCAATTACACCAACAATTAACTGTTTCTTATGCAGGTCTACAAAAAAATGACATTTTAAAAAAAAAAAATGGCACCAATTGTGCCTTTGTTTATTTTTACTGCTATGAATGGCCACTGAAATTTTCTTCTTAGTCCCAAGTTCACTGACACTTTGGTACCACAAGTTGGTATTTCTGTATTGTTGGCAGCATACAGTCTATATGAACTGTCTACATTGTCATGTTTTGTTGCAGGCCAGACTTAGATATATGTTCTACTGTCTGTAAACAGGAACGGCATTCCTGTATCTTTGTCCCTCACAAATAACCAGGATCTGCGGCACAACTCATGATTTTCTGCAGCAGAACACACTGCTAATTCTGTTGCTGTTTGGAGTTTTCCGATTCATTCCAATTACATAGTTTCTTACATTTATCCGAGTAGCATCTTCAGCCAAACATACAATAATAGTAACAAAATTCACCATTGGGATTCAATTTTCTTTCTGAACGGCTGTGGCTTCTACTTTTCTTGGGGATTCGATGTGCTGTTCTTGGATGATGTTTTCCCATTGGGATAGCGGCAATCCGTTGTTCCAAGGTGACATCTTCACTACACTACAACTTCGTCCATAGTTGCAACATTCTTACTGGAGCACTGACGAGGAATTTGTAGTACAATAAAGTTTGCTATGCGGATTCGTTTCTAGTATTCTATCAGCCATAATTGCAACCTTTTCCAAATCTTCGTTTCTAACTAATAACAAATTCTTGGTTGAATCTGGGAGTTTTTCTAACCACAGCGTTCTTAAAACTTTGTTTGAAATATCTGTGCCGGCCAAGATTGCATCTACCCATCAGCTGGCTTGGTTTTAAGTTCCCTAAATCAATGCCTGTCATTAACCTCTTTATTCTCTTGTCTTCACTTTCCTTAAAAATATTGAGAAGTCTTTGCTTTGCCGCGAAATATTTATTTGCGTTGTTACTTTTGATAATGTCCCAAATATTTTCCACATTCTTTTTTGCTCTAACTGGGACACCAAATAATTGAATTTAGTCTCTTCGGATGTAATTTTATTAATTGATAACTGTGCGTCGATCTGATAATACCAGATTTCCGGTCTGTTGGAATTGGAAGCTTGTCCAGAGCTGGTGTTTTCAATCATCTCTTCGATCACTCCCTTTCACTATCACGTCGGGATCACCAATTATGTGGCATTAATAAACTGTTACTACAATAGTTAACTGATTCTATATTATATTTATCACAACTATTAAACAAACCCTTTTACACTCTTTTTATCCAACGACTATTGTTACTGTTTGTCTCCATTCTTTTTTTTTTTCTGTCTTTTCTATCGATATCTCGTGAGGTCATTGACTCTTACATATTCCTCGAAGTAGCTTTGTGTGATTTGTGATGCTCTTGATTCTTCCTATATCTATGTCTGCTTCAGTGTCAAAATAAATGCTTGAAGTGAACAATTTCTTGTCTTTATGCTGTATTTCCATAACTATGCGTCCTCATTTGAAAGCTTATACCTGTGGTATCAGTGTTACTGTTGCTGACTATTATGGGTGGCTCTTCCGTCCATTCCCACACACACATAAGTTGTTGGGAAAGTTGATATTTAATGTTGGCTATGACTACAACCATTCCTTTAATAGGTTTGACATTTGTTGATGTTATTATGTAACCATTGGCGACTGCACTAATATTGAAATAAACGAGAACTATGTTCTTATATGTATATTAACGAGTGTGTATTAATTGAAGTGATACCTTTTTATTGTACGACCTTGCTGCAGTTATTTTGGAGGATTATGTTTGAAATGATCTTCTTGTGGCTTATCTTGAAGCCCCAGGTTGAGAAGCCATCTTGAAGCAGGATTATTTGGGATGATGGTGTTTGCAGATTAATTTCTCACCTTTGGTGACGATCTTGAAGAAATCTAGAAGTTTCTCCTGCAACTCTGGATAATTAGGTGCATCTGTAATTCTTGAGCGATGAGTACATTTTCTTTCCCAGGGTTGCAGTAATAGGGCTGATAAAGATAGTATTACTATCTTTAAAGAATGAATAATACTTTTCTTGTTCAAAGATGGAAATTTCATTCCTCATAAAAATTTTTAAATTCATTGAAACAATCACAAATATTATTAATGTAGTCTTCTTACAACCAGCGGTAGATTCCACGGTGAACTATATCTTTTCTTGCGCACATGCACATCTTTGATGCATACACAAAGTTTTCTGCACACACTCGGATAGACAAGTATATGTCTTACCCAGCACAGAACATGCACTCATTAACAGTGAACCTCCCATATTAATCGTTGGCAACATGAGGTGATCATAGCGCTCCTATTTTTGGGTGGCAAACTAAATTATGAAAATAGCGCGTCCAAATATTTTACGTTGCCGGAATACTATAGCTGTATTTTTCATACCTGCTTAGCTGTCAGTTGGTGATTATGTTCCAGTATTGCATTGCTACCGATGACGCACAAAGATAATTACGCGAGCTGTGAGAGTTGTGACTGCAGTTTCAAAGTTGTTGCATTTTCTAAAAGCTCACATAATTATCTTATATAATCTGTAGCAATACAGTATTAGAAAATACAATCAGCTGAGTCTTGCAGTGAATTTTCTGCATGGCACCTGTGGATTATTTTGTACTTCAATTACCTCAAAATTTTCTAGGAGCTTTCAAGGAATTAACTGTATGTGGTATTTGACAGGAAAATTTGCATGATAACATTGCTATGACAGTTGCTGCTTCCTTTTATTATTCTGGCTCATTAGCATAACAAATTAATTTGACATTTACTTAAATAACATAATAATTCATTGTATTACAAAGAAAGTTTAGCATAACATTATAACACTGTAGCTATGTATTAACCATAATACATGTTTGAATCTTAATGAGATTAATTGCCCCAGGCATTACCTGGCATTTACTTAAGGTTAAGGAGAAACCTTTGAGAAAGAACCTCAAACTTGTAATGAAATACGCAAATAAAAATATAAAAAACAATTAAATTAGTGTAATCACAGTATTCCGCTATACCATATCATTAAGCAGTTTGAGAGGAGTGACTGTTATTAGGCAAAACAGTTAAATAATAACTACTATGTAGTCATCCAGAAACGGTAAGCATTAGATAGGTACATACGCGAGCAAATGTTTTCCAATGCGAGCAAGACTGGCCTACATGAGGGAGGCGGGTTTCTTATCACTTAGTTGCGCCAGGACAGTTCGGTTTCCGTATACCTGACCAGTGAGTTCGGTGCACAGGTATTTAAGCCTCAATGGAAAATAAAAACAATTTTGCCACATGAAACGTAGGTGGTTTTATATAACTCTCTGCTATCAACCTTGTATTTATTGATCATTTTTAATAATGTTATTTCCTCTCTCTCACACACCACACCTCAACCATTTTAATTTCCGTTTCTTCTTTTTAAATACACTTCCTATACTCAAAGTAGTAGTTTTATCTAGAAGGAAATACTTCTACCTTTCATAGGTTAGCGATACTATAGTGTTAAACTGCGTGGTATTTAAAATTAATATCTAAAATTTTTGTTTAAAATTTATATCTTGTTCCGAAAATAAATGTATTATTTTTTGTCACAGTTCTCAAGAACAGCTTATATGAATATACTACGACAATGTAGCCACCAAATTGAATGCTTTATATATATATATTAGACTTTTAACGACCAACGAAATAAATAAAATAACTATTTTGTTTGATAATGACAGCTCAAATGCAAATCACATTAGCGTCAACGGCATGTCAGAGATTTCACGAAGGAGTTCTTTAAATGTCAGTAAAGCTGATATGATGCATTTCAGTTTTAGCTACACGTAGAAACCATTGAACTAGACCGGGCTTGAACTCGTAACCTTGGGATCAGAATGCCAGCATCTAAGTCAATCTGGTCAGCTTTTATAATGATGGTGATGGTGTTTTCTTTTCCTTTTTTCTAATATACGTCCTCCAACGTAAAGTCATACCGGACGATGAATGGAATGGGTGAAATAATGCTCAAATGAGCCCAGGGTCTATAGAGCTTAGTTACCTGACGTTCGTCTTTTAGGATAAGGGAAAACCCCGGAAAAACCCTTATCGAGGTTACTCACCCTGATCGACATTCGAACTCGGGACCTCTTGAAACGTGAGGCAGACACGCTACCACCACGCTACCGAGGCTGGTGATAATGGTAATGATGATTATGATGATGACAAAGAAAATCGGAAAGGTCAAGTAAGAGTGTAATGCTAATCTAATATGCAGCTATAACATAATTAAACATTTAAACAAGAAATGGTTTATGTATTTGAAGCATATATAGTTCGAAGCAGTGTGCAGCAATTATCTGCTCTAGAGGCTGTGAACATTACAATATTTCAGGTAACAAATTAGCACAAAGATCGTGAAAAATAAACTGTCATGTAGATGCCGTTGCTGAAACCGGTCAATTTAATAAGTTAGTGTTAGCACTTTCTTTGTTCAAGTATTTTAGGGAAATAATGTAGATTTACTTCAAGAATATTTTAAGTTCCTTCTTCCAGTGAACTTGTCTACATAGGCAATAGAACTGTTACTGTGATTAAATGGACATGTGGTCGATGAATTCTGCGATTGGTAGTTACTTCCTCGGGGTCAAAGGTCACATTTGCAATATATATAATAGCGGAAGGTTTGCATTTGATTTAAAAACGACAAAGAGTATCATTGTATCATGCATTACAGTGAAGAAGATTACAGAAGATTGCCTTTAACCTCGGAAGTCACTCGGGGCCGTATTATTGGCATGTGGGAAGCAAGTCTTGCTACCACACAAATAGCTAATCCTGTGGGAAGAGTGCTTGACTCGCGTTCTTTACTGGATCCGGCAGGAGAAGAAGGATTAAAACCCCGACCTAAATCCGGAAGACCCAAGGTTACCTCTCCAGATATGGTTGCAGCCATGGTGCAGAATTTCAGAGAGAATACGTTCCGCCCTTCTACGTCAATCATGAGGCATATGGGACTTCAGATAACTCTTTCAACTGTTAGAAGGCGTCTTCATGCTGCCGGGATCCACACTAGGAAGCCAGCTGGAAAAGAGAACCTCACAGAAGCACATCAAGCTGCTCATGTGGGATTTGCTCTCCAGTTCCTTCCAATGCCTCAGACATTCTGGGACACTGTAATATGGACGGACGAGAAAGTGTTCTCATCCGACGAAGAGGGAAGGATGATACTTTGGCATCCAGACAGGACACGCTACAACCCAGAACATGTAGTGACCACAGCAAGAAGCGGCAGGATTACCATCGCTTTCTGTGGCTGGATGTTGGCTGCTGATGTGGGTTAACTGGACCGTGTACCCCCGAGAATGAATTCTGAGGAGTATGTGGAGGTGTTAGAGGACTGCATGTTACCAAGTGTTTGTTCCGTACATTCTGAGGAAGATATGCCTATCATTAACTATGATGATAACAGCACCATTCACACTTCAGCATTTACTCGAGATTGGATAAAGCAACATCCTGAAGCTTCTCCTCTCCCTTTGCCAGCCAAATCACCAGATCTGAATGCCATTGAACACATTTAGGCTATTATAGTTAACAAATGGGATTGCAGGGCAGAAAAAAACTCCTGAAAGCCTCGAGAATCACGTTCAGGAAGTATGGGAAAGCGTGCGCAGATGACCTCATATTTGTGAATCTCTCGTCACTTCTCTTCCTATATTAGGAGGCTGAATACTCTTTTAGATGTAAATGGTTGGTGGACCGGGTATTAAGCCATTAATCATTTGTTCCCTATCCTGTATTATGTCATCCATGTTCAAGCTAATATTTCCATCCTTTCCTTTCTTCATATGCACATAGGCATCTATTTAGAAATTGGTTTCAGTTTTACCTATATATTAATTATTTTAAATTAAAATTATCCTTTATTTCCTGTCTCAGTAATTCTTATCAAGCATAAAATAAACACAATTCTAAAGTGAAATTAAGATTTAAGTATTGCACATATCAGACAAAGAATTCAACATTCAATTCGAACCTCATAATAAAATGTATAATTTACTACAGTATATTGTGCTTAAACCTTCTCCTCCTGCTGCTCTATATTATGATTATTATTATTATGATTATTATTATTGTTGTTATTATTATTGTTATATTATTATACCTGTATTATTATTATTATTATTATTATTATTATTATTATTATTATTATTATTATTATTATTATTATTATTATTATTATTATTATTATTATTATTATTATTATTATTATTATTATTATTATTATTATTATTATTATTATTACTATTATTATTATTATTATTATTATTATTATTATTATTATTATTATTATTATTATTATTATTATTATTATTATTATTACTATTATTATTATTATTATTATTATTATTATTATTATTACTATTATTATTATTACTATTATTATTATTACTATTATTATTATTACTATTATTATTATTACTATTATTATTATTACTATTATTATTATTATTATTATTATTATTATTATTATTATTATTATTATTATTATTATTATTATTATTATTATTATTATTATTATTTGGTTTTGTCATTCGGCTTTGTGTAGCAATAGATGTCATGTGATACATACAGAGATTATATACAACAAATTATTACATATTATAAAATAAAATACAAGATACATCTTTAATCATCGTAATAAGATAAAATGCAATGGTATATACAGTGTATTAATTACAATTAAAATACAGCATTAATATAATTACCAAGAATTCAATAGCAGAATATTGCCAATATATATAGGTCTATCTGTGAGAATCGTTACTCTTATTAGCATCAAAAAAAATCTTGAACTGAATAATATGGTGTTGCAACTAGCCAGTCATAAGTCTTTTGCTTAAATCTTGCCGCAGGTAGGATTGTTAGTTTCTGTGGTAGACTATTATACAGTTTTAATCCTATCACTTTAGTGCTTTTTGCTGCTATTGTAAGTCTATGATATGGGATATTAATCTGATAGCGGTTTCTGGTGTTATATCCGTGTATATCCTTTCTATAGTCTATCTCTTGTATATTGATTTTTACATAATTAACTACTGTATAAATATATAAGTTTACCACTGTCAAAATACCTAATTTAATAAACAAAGGTTTGCATACTTGGAGCAGTCTCTTTCCTCACTTAAAGACTTTACAAACTGTTTCATTAACCCAAGCTTAATGTTGAGAGGTGGCAGCACAACATTAGGATGATTCTCAAGGCTTTGGTGCACAGCATTCTTAGAGCAGAGTTCCAAATTTTCTCAAGGTGGCCAGTCTTTCTTGGTCCAGTGATTAATTCGTACCCTGTTATCCCATAGGCCCCCCCCCCCCCAAAAAAGAATGGAAATTTGATAAACCCAGATTGTTGACCCATCAGCATAGTAATAACTAAAATTGGCACAAAGTTGCCAGTTCTGTTCACTGTAATTCACTCACAATAACATCTATTACAAATTTGCATTTGATTCTATGAGAATCACTGAATAGGCAACAGGTACTGAAACAAAAACATTTGTTTTGTAGAACACCCTTTAAACTTTGTTTCAAAACATCTGTGAATTGTCTCCATTTACTTGGGTCATAGTTTGGAAGCTCACATTTTAGAATAAGTTCTTTCACATTATTGCAGTATACAAGACAGCCATTTTTGCAGAAAAAAAAAGTTCAAAATCTCTTTGCATTGTCAGTACCATCAGAACAAGTTTTCTGCACAAAGAACATTCTTTTCTTGGAATCTAGAGCCTAACAGTTCGGCTAATCTTTAGAAAGGTGAAGATCCCTCACTAAGTCAGTTAATGACTGGTTGAAACACCCATGTACTGTAGCAGACAATTCTGGTGTACAGTCACTGTCGTCATAATTTCCGCCACTTCATCAGACTCGAATGAAAACTTTTTAACCTCTTAACATATGTATTCATATACAATATTGTTCTTTTTCTTGCCCTTTTTTTGTTAAAATGAAATATTCAATACATTACAATAATCAACAATGAAATTGATTTTTAAGTGCTCAACAATGGACATTTTCATTGCTAAATATCCCCTAGTTTAAAATCACGAGTATACTCATGATATGCTTATGCCCCTTTTCTTGAAATTACATTAACTAAAGTGAATTTCAGGCACCGAAGCACTAAAATATGAACAGCAACCCATTTAGAGCCATTATTTATGTTTGTGGTTGTGTGGAATACCCTGAAGTAAGGATCAATACATAAAGCTAGTCCACAAATCTTTGCACATGTATCTAGATTCCCTCATGCCTTCTTCCCTTTGGCATCATGCACACTACTGCACATTCTACACGTTCTTGTTGGATTCTGCTTCTTGGATGAAGGAATCGCTGATGGAAAATGACATCTAACAAGTTGAGTTGGGGTTGCCTTTGCTGATGGACGGCCTGCTGCTTTTGGTGACAGTTCCTACCTCCGATGTTTTTCAGTGAGCTGCTCAGCGACAGCCACGCAAAAGTCAAGGGCACTATGCTTTTCTCCATGTTTTTTATACAGGACAAAGGCATTCCATTCTGCCAATTCCAAAAGATGAAAAAATATCTTCTTGTAGCACTTCTTGCCCCTCTTGCATGGCAATGGATTGTTGGCAATGTGCTGATCTATTTCATTCACACCTCCCATTGTGTCATAAGCAAATACAGCTAATGGTTTGACAATTTCTTTGTTTCTTACTTTCCATGTTTGCATTCCTGCATTGTGGATAGTGAACAGCATGCAGACATCTCTCTTATCTTTCCACTTCAGTACAGTTTACCTTGCTGAAATGCTGCAACCTCCCCTTTCTTTAGTTTTTTGATCCGAGAGGAAGGCAGCATTTCTTTTCTTGTTGGATGCACAGTGCTATACATATTGGTTCTTTTGGTCATCAGGTCAGCAAGCTGGGAAGAACTATAATAATTATCTAGAGTCAAGCAGTACCCCATGTTTAGCAAGAGTTGCATTAGCGTCATTACAATTTGTGATGACATTGGCAGATCATTATTCATCAAATTTAGTGCCCTTGCCTACGTAAATAATTAGGGACCAAACATATCCAGTCACTGACTCAGACAACAATGTTTTGATGCTAAACCTAGCTCTCTTGAGTGGCAAATACTGGATCCATCCCATTCGCTCTTTATACAACATCAGGCTTTCACCAATGGTGATATCTCTTTCTGGAATGCAGCTGCTTCTAAATTTAGCGAACAGGTAGCTCACAATGGGCCATACCTTTAGTTTGGGTTTGGATGACTTTGTGTATTATAGGTTGCACTGTTGGAAAAATATAAATGCTTTTTCAAATTGACAAACCTCTGGAATGGTATAACCTCTCTAAAAATTGGTGTGGCTAATGTAGCTCTCTTAGTCCAGTACATCAGGTATGTGGGTTTTTTTTTTTTTTTTTTTTTTTTTTTTTTTTCTCAAAATGCTGTGTAACAATATTACAGCAACAAATATGTACATTTTATGAATTTTTGTTTCCTTCCATGCTGGAATGTTTGTGTTGCATATCTGTTGGTATTGGTAACCAAAATTTGCATGAATCTGTCGTCAATGAATTGTCTAAAGTAATGCAAGACATCATCATTACAGGGCTGAAAATTAATTTCAGGTTTACCTGTAAAAGAAAACCGTGGTGGAGCAGGTGACAGTGATCTAGATGAATCTACTTCACACCACACCTGGCACTTGCAATATCACACTCAAAGTTGATTCATCACTTTCTTCTTCTGAACTCTTATTATAGCTATCTTCTGAACTCTCAGACCACCTAGATGCAATCTCGAACTCATATTCACTCTCCATTTTCATAAAGCATGAGGAAAGTCGCACAAGAAGTTGGGAGAACAGATTGTAACACCGGCTTCTAGTATCACAGCTGGAATTAACTGCCTGATTCAGAGACATCGCTTGGCAGACATTTCAAAGCAACAGACCACAGCAATATTTAGGAAAATATCAAAGAACTATCAAAAGCAACAGACCACAGCAGTATCTAAGAAAATATCAATGAACTGTCAAAAGTAACAGACCACAGCAATATCTATGAAAATATCAAAAAACTGCCAAAAGCAACGGACCACAGCAATATCTATTAAAATATCAAAGAACTGCCAAAACATGAGATAGAACGTGTAAGTTTGACCTTTTAAAATATATGTCGGTCAGAAATGATAAGCCCGAGTACACTCAGCATTTTATTATGCCATCAGATTTGAAAAACCAAGTATACACATGGTTTTATGTTATGAGGTTAAGATTTTCTGGTCACACGGATTGGTACATCAGGCCCATGAGACACAGGTAAAATGGCTGACCAGACAACTGGATACACAATTTACTTTTTAGTTTTAGAATTGCACCACTTCACATCACACGAACAAAAGTAACCGTCATTGCTATGGTTCATCTGCTCTCTCCAAACCATAGTATTCCAGAAGATAGCAGATTTCTGCCGTTGACCCAATGGTGAAGTTCGTTAGTGCATACTCTGCATACTTTGTGCAGTGTCCAAGTTTTACTTTGGTCTCCAATTTTGATTCCAAAGAGCACAAGATATGATTTATTCACAAAACCTGTAATATCACGCTTCTGCTTAGGCAATATGTATTTCCCACATTTATACAGTATGCACAAGATATCTTGAGTGTTCGTCTCCCAATTCCTCACTCGGTAGGTTTCGGCTAACTCCGTGAACACAGATGACAACTTAGAAAAATGAAATGCGCTATACTAGTACACTACACTAGTACACTCTGACATATAGTGACTAATATGCTAAGCTTTTACGCGCGCTCCTTGTTTTCTGTGTGCATTCGTTTTGTGCAAGTTTGAGGTTAATTACTGCAGCTTAACCAGTTTGTAATTATGGCTGAGGGGACACCAAACTCATCATCATATGTACCTTCCGAGCAATGAACTCCGACTCGGAAACATACACGTACAGTCGTGCATAGTGATGGCCGCAAAATAATAGTGAAAGTTGCAGAAAGTTGCAATATAGAAAAGGATAACAACCGGCTAATGTTCCCACTCAGCAAGTCAATAGAACGAGCTGCTGCTTACACAGGAAAAAGCGTCAGTACTGTCAGGCATATTAAATCGTTTTTTGTATCCCATCCTAATGAATCGCCAAAAACACCAGGAAAAAGCAGGTAAGGCTGTGATCTGTGTATGGTAATAACTAATAGTGATGTTTCCTTTGTTTCTTCTTTTCCCTTCAATCCTTTCCTTTTTGGCTTCCTCCTTATCCTTATATCTTGCTCTTTTATCTTTCTTTTCCTCTTGCTCTGAGCCCTGTGTATATTTCTACATAGCTTTCTATTTCCCTTCCATTACCAAAGCTACACTGGTATTTTTTCCTCTTTTCTTAAGGACCAGAGTTCAAGGAAAACTGCAGATTGATGAATTTGATAAGCGAGTGATTCGAGTTACAATTGAGGATTTCTACACAGTGCAGAAAGTGGTTCCTACAATAAATTTGTAAATTAATTCCACTCTTGGGAGAAAAAATACAGTGGAGATGGAGCGTGACTTCTCTTTGCAACGTTTTAAAATTGATGGGCTTTGTGTGGAAGAAAGTGCAAGATAAACATGTGTTATTGCTGGAGAGAGCAGACATCGTTGACTGGCGTGCTCATTTCCTCGTACAGATGAAGAATGCAAGAGAAATGAACAGGGAAGTATTTAATTTGGATGAATCTTGGATAGAATATGATGGTTGGGAAATGTTGGCAAAAAAGAAGAGGATTTATTAAAGCGGCACAATTAATATTTGCGGCCAGGTCCACACAAGGGGATTATCACGGACAAATGAATTCGCATAATTTTGAAAAATGGTTTAGCTCACAGGTTCTCCCTAACCTTCCACCGTCATCAATTTTTGTCATTGATAATACACCGCATCACTCTCGACAGTTGGACAAAACTCCGACAAGATACGACCTGAAAGCAACAATGATATGTTGGTTGGAAAGAAGAGGTATTGCCTGTAATTATGAAATGACGAAAACTACACTCTACAGTTTAATGGAGGCCAACAAACCTAAGAGCAAGACTTATGTTGTGGATGTTATGGCTCTCAAAAAGGGACACACTATTATTCGTTTACCTCCGTATAACTGTGATCTGAATGCAATTGAACTGACGTTGGCAAAAATAAAGAACGTTTTCAGAGGACACAACATTACTGGAGATATGTCAGCCACAAATCTGTAGAAATTTGCTATAGAAGCATTCTGTTCTGTAACTGCAACGGATTGGGAAGTATACTGCAAGAAGGTCAAAGAGCTGGAAATGAAATATTGGAGAAACGATGGTGTAATAGAAAATGCGATTGATGAAATTATCATGAACACATCAGAGGATACTAGCAATGAAACTGATGCAGCAGACTCAGAAATCAAAGAATCATAAAGCGAATGAGTGAATATTTATAGCTGTCATAATATTTGTTTACTATTTTTATGTGTTTCATTAATAGTACATATATAAACATATAGCTTATCAGATCGAGTTCAATGTAATGTTTTTCCACCGATCTCACACTTGCGGCACATATCTTCGCTTATCTTACACGCTATTTTGCTGAACTGTGTTTTTCAAGGTTGACCACACTGCAAAAACAAAAGAGCATTAGCCCTAGCATCTTCCCCTCTGCCGGGACCACCCCGCAAATCCAGCGCTCTTCTTATTTTGCGCGTACTGTCGGTCTGGATCATTTATATATGAGCAATGCGACATGGTAAATTCTTTCATATTGAACTAATAGATCGCAACGTTCTATCCATAATAAAGTCTGAAACTAATTTTGTTTCCAGTGAGAGGCAATAGACCAGACGTGTGTGTGCTCACAAAGATAAGAGTGCATCTATCACCAAATAAACATACACTAAGGTAGCATGTAAGCTCACTCTAAATTCCTTTCACACTCACACCCTGTATCACATGAGAAACAGCCAGTAACTTTTTTTTTTCCTTTTCAATTTTTCATCCTCCAATGTTAAGCCATATCGGACGATGAATGAAATGATACTCAAATGATTCCGGTGTCCATGGAACTTAGTTTACCTGACATTCGTCTTTGAGAATAAGGGAAAACCCTGTAAAAACCTTATCCAGGTAACTCGCCCTAACCAAGATTCGAACTCGGGACCTGTTGACATGAAGCATACACACTACCATCTGTGCTACCGAGGCAGGCAGTACCTTCCTTTTTACTATGAACAACATTAAAAAGTATTTTAAGTACATTTTGTTTTCAAATCCTGTCATAATAAATCTACACAGGTTAAAGCATTGCAGTATATATGATAATGCTGTAAGTTCCTACAACATAAGAAAATTACGCTATAAGGGAGTGAAGACTGAAAAAATTGTACATGATAGGAACTTTCTGACTTTTAATTTGATTTCAGCATGCTAAAAGTGCCCCAAAAACATCCAAACTTTGGAGGCAGGAATTTCATCACAGGTTAGTGTAATGATTTAAAATCATAAAAAAACAAGATCTAGAAATTTTTGTAGTCATTGATTTTTCAAAGAATTCAAAATCTTTAAATAATAAAAAGTAATATGGCAAGCCTGCATCGGTAGCATAGTGGTAGCATGTCTGCCTCACATTCAAGAGGTCCCGAGTTCAAAGTCAGGGTGAGCTATCTGGGTAAGGTTTTTTCCAGGGTTTTCCCTTATCCTGAAAGACGAATGTCTTAAGATCTATGGACCCTGGCTTCATTTGCGCTTCATTTCACCCATTCCATTCATCGTCCGATACGACTTAACATTGGAGGATGTAAATTACAAAAAAAAAAAAAAAAAAAAAAAAAATAATAGGGCAAGTCAAACTGCTTTGCGTTGAACTTATAAACCATAAGAAAGCAACTGTCAAACACAAGCTTATTTCATTTGTCTTTATAAAGTGGCAGTGTGAAATTTTCAGTGTTGCCTTTGTATTGATTCAGTTTCCATCTTAGTGTACTGTAATGGTGTGAGAAAAGTGATTTTTTTTCCTTACAGATTATAGTTTTACTATAAAATATTTGTACATCATAACAAGACAATTGTCACAATTTTAGCCAGTGGACAACGGGGCAAAGTCTTTGGCCAAAATATTCTTATTCATACTAAAAGCCAAGCTACCATCATGTGACTAAAGACAAGATAATCTGTTTATGGCATGTGTACTTTAAAATATGGTATTCAAATTAATAATAAACTATGTAATGCAAAAGCTGAAACAAAATTACTCAAAACAATTAATGAAAGGTGGATTTGGAAGTATTTATGAAGAAGTTTGGGAATAAATTAATCATTTTAAAAGACTTAGTCATACTTTATTAAAACTGAAATTTTCAGGGAAAATACCGAAAACGTACATGTTTTTAATAGTGACGTGAGTGAAGTTTTATGTTTTGATAAAGTATGACTCAATAAATATTGTGACTTTGGTGGGTTCGTGAAATTAAAAAGAGTTCAATTACACCACTCAAAATGTTCTTTATTTCCACCTTATTCCAATATCACAATTACAATTTAATTTACACCATTCAATCTTGCCAGTTCGTCTTTACACGTACGCTCAGCGCGACTACACGTCTGCCCGACTCACACTCACACACTCGACTGTCACCTCGTTTTTATGAAAACATTCTCGAAGCTTCGTGCATCTTCGCGCGGTAGGAGGAGGGGCCACCCCTTGCGTCTCCCCGCCCCCGCCAGCGATGTCCGCCCAGGTTGGTCTCGTCCCTGCCTCCACTTCCCTCAAGAGTGGCCCCAAGTCTGCGTTCGCCAGCTGCTCCCTCCTCAGGCCTGCGCCATCCCAGCCATCCGCAGGCACTGCCGTGACTACTCGAACTGCTGCGGCACGCTCCTGCCCCTCCACTCTTGTGCATTGGCCGCACTCTTCTGGACAGGGTCTTCGGGACATAGCGTCCGCGTTACCGTGACTCCTCCCTCTGCGATGTTCCGAAGTGAAGTCGTACTCCTGCAGCCTCTGAACCAAACCCGCTGTCTGGTCTTCCGGTCGCGCCGTCACCATCACCTCGCTCCTCGCGGGGACAACCACGTCTTCGTTCAAGATGACCCTACCGTTTCCAAGGCGCTCTTCGGGTTGACGGAGTATGACCTCTTCTCCGTTGAGCCGCAGGACCTTCCTGCCGACGCCGACCGTCGCCTCGTGGCTCCTGAGGGCATCTAGTCCCGGAATCACCTCCTCAGCCACCTTCGCGACGAACACCCACAGACGCACGGCACTCCGTCCTAAGGTCAGCTCCAGCAGGGCCTCCTCCACAGGCATGGTGTCGCCCGATGCCGTCACAAGCTCGTATGGTCGGCTCGGCTTCCTCGTCGGCAAACCCTTCGCCAACTCAGGTCTGATGATGGTCACGGCTGCCCCAGTGTCCAGCAGCACGCGACACGGCTTTCCTCTTACCCAGCCGTCCGCGATGAGGTTGTCATCCATCCGCCGGCTGACGGCGCGGATTGTCACTCGAGGGGATGGCAGTAATGGCGCCGACGTGCCCCTCTCCACGCCGGGCCTTACTCGTTCTTCCGGCCGCTCTTCCTGGTGTGGGCAGTCTCTCTGCAGGTGCCCGGGCTGTCCACACCCCCAACACAGGCCACTAGGTCTTCGCTGGCGTCCCTCAGCTGGTCTTCTGTCTCCGGCGTAGCGGACACTCCTCGTTCTCGACGTCGGGATAGATGTTACCTTGGCCGCCTCCATCCTTAATGCCGCTGTCAGCGCCTCGTGGATTGTTTTATAATCGCCGAGCATTAGGCGCTGACGAATCTCCGTGTCCCGTACCCCGTCGACAAAGTTGTAGGCGGCTTCCCGGGATACGAACTCCAGTGGCAGGTCAACCAAAGCCTTGCTAGCCAGCTGCTCAATCGCTATGGCGAACTCCTGCAGCGTCTCCCCCGGCTGCTGTGACCTTGCCTTTAGTTGGCTGCTGTACGCTGCGGCTAAGCGGTGGTTCCCGAAACGATTCTCCAGGGCCTCCCAGATGTCCTTGGGCGCCGCCGTTGTCATCACCGCGTTTAGGACTTCCGCAGCCCGTCCCTGGAGGCTGGCTGGCTATTAACTGTGTGGCCTCCTCCTCCGGTGACCATCTGTTGTGCTTGGCCACTGTGTCGAACTGGCGGCGGAAGACCTCAAATGTTGACGCGCCGTCATATTTCCGCGGTTTGACGCGCGCAGATGTGTCGCGTCCCGGCGCGTAGGCCTTCAAATCCTTCAGTTTCCTGCCGACGACGTCCTCTATCATGGCGTTCAGGAACTTGACGCTGCTGTCGGCCTTTCCCTCCAGGTCGTCAATGCGGCTGGCCAGGTCCTCGACGCGCTCGTCCACTTGGCCCATTCGCTTGCCCAGCTCCGTCACGTTATCCCTCACGCCGGCCAACTGTTCTTCAAATTTGGCGGCGAGAGCCTCGTTCGCCACCTTCATTTCCGTGGCCAGACTGTCGTTCGCTGCTCTCGTTTCTGTGGTTAATTCGGCCTTCATTTCTTCCATCTTCTCAGTGATGTTGTCGTTAGCGGTCTTCATTTGTTTCAGCTCGGCGGTGATGTTGTTATTTGCCGCTTCTGTTTTTGTTGTTAACTCGTTCATCTTCGCTAAGAGCATTTCCAATGCCGATTCCATGGCCGTAATGTTCGGTGATGTTATCGTCCCGCTTCCTGACACCAGTTGTGACTTTGGTGGGTGCGTGAAATTAAAAAGAGTTCATTTACACCACTCAAAATGTTCTTTATTTCCACCTTATTCCAATATCACAATTACAATTTAATTTACATCATTCAATCTTGCCAGTTCGTCTTTACACGTACGCTCAGCGCGACTACACGTCTGCCCGGCTCACACTCACACACTCGACTAACTGTCGCCTCGCTTGTATCGATCGCCCCGAAACCTCTCGAATCTTCCGTTATGGAGGGGGAAAACATTCTCGAAGCTTCGTGCATCTTCGCGCGGTAGGAGGAGGGGCCACCCCTTGCGTCTCCCCGCCTCCGCCAGTCCGCATTATCGATTGGCAACGCGTGTTCGACGTTTGCGTGACAATATTTTATTATAAAATAGCTTAACTTATAACAATGCTTTTATTCATAACTTTCACTTTTATTTAAGTGTACAGTACTACATAAATAAAGTAATGTTTACCAGAGACGAGGGCCACTATTTATATTTTGAGCCTAATTATGAAAACAAATTAATTTCTGATTGAAAACTGCTTTATTATTTTTAAAAAAAATATTCTAATTTATGATCAATACACTTTTGCATCTGTTTGAACCATTTGTCAAAGCATTTACTCCATTCTTCTTGAGGCACCTCCAAAACATGGTTTTTGAAGGCATCAACAGTTTCTTCAGCCAACAAAAATCGTCCTTGCAATTTCTTCTTCATATTCGGGAACAAAAGAAGTCATTGGATGCCAAATCAGGACTATATGGCACAGGACCCATCAATGAAAATTTTTGAGCCTCTAATACTCTGTTAGACGAGATGTGCCTACGCTTGCATGTCTTGATGAAGAATGACCCCACAGTTCTTGTAGGTTTTCTTTGCTTCACCGAAGACTCCAGGCAAGCCAATGGTTATTTTCCATTTGGCAATGATGTTTTACATTCCTCTAAAGGCACTGTTGACATATAGCCAATTTTGCAGAAAAAGCAGTCGGCCATTTGCTTTGAAGTGCTTAGAGTGCAAACAACTTCTGTTGGCTCCACTAACTATGATGTCCGGGCTTGTAGGCCGTGGTCCATTTTTTCTACCTTCCAACGTTTCGCCGAAGACTGCGTTCGGCATCATCAGGGTTCTAAGTATATAGACCCGGAGTCCAACACAAGACTGGAGCACCGAGTCCTGAAGCATGGAATTTATAGCCGCGCGTGGCTAGGGTCGTGGCCTAGTGGTGGGCGGAGCGTGATTGCCTATTGGCTCTGTCGGTCCGTGGGTTGTCTCTGTTTTTAGGCATAAATTGGAGCGCTTCGTCTTGCTGCGGTTTCACTCTTGTATTCTCCAGAGCCGGGATCCATGCCCTGCTCATCTGCTGTCGCTCTTCTTTCCGATTGTAGCAATTCTTATGCTTGTAAATTTCTATAGCTTCCCTTGTCAGTCGGGCATGGTAATGTGTAGTTCTTGACAGAACCGCAGTGTTCTTATAGCTTACGTCATGTCCAAACAATAAAGAATGCTCTGCCACTGCTGATTTTTCTGTCTGACCCAATCTGCTGTGTCTTTCGTGTTCTTTTAAACGTGTACTGATGCTGCGCATGGTGGTTCCAATGTATACCTGGCCGCAACTGCATGGGACTCTGTATACACCAGCTGCGCTGTGAGGATGACGCTTGTCCTTTGCCGAATTCAGTAAATCCTTTATCTTCTTAGTTGGTCTGAAGATGGTACTGATGTTTTGTGACCGTAGCAGTCTGCCTATTCGGTCCGTAACTCTCTTAATGTATGGTAAGCAGATGGTGGCTAATGGCGGTTCCTTCCTGTCTGTCCGTACCGATGGGTACCTCGGATGCCGGGCTCTAGCGATTTCTTTGTATGTGTAGCCATTCCTCTTGAGGGCTCCATTTAAATACAGGATTTCCTTGTGCAGCTTTCTTGGTTCGCAGATTTTCTTAGCTCGTTCAGTAAGAGTCTTGATTATGCCTGATTTTTGCTGGGGGTGATGGTTTGAAGTCTTGTGCAGATACCTGTCCGTGTGAGTAGGTTTACGGTACACTGTGTGACCCAGGCGTGATCCATCTTCTCTTGTTACCAAGACATCAAGGAAAGGAAGACTGTTGTCTGTTTCCTTTTCCATGGTGAACTGTATGCCTTGGTTTCGGCTGTTTAAATGTTGAAGGAATATTTCCAGTTTCTCAGCTCCATGATTCCAGATGGCAAAGGTGTCGTCCACGTATCTAAACCATACTTTCGGTTTATATTCAGCTGTCTTCAGAGCTTGGTCCTCAAACCTCTCCATGAAGAAATTGGCAATCACTGGACTTAGTGGACTGCCCATGGCCACACCATCTGTCTGTTCGTAGAAGGTGTTGTTCCAAAGGAAATAGCTCGTCGTTAGGCAGTGGTGGAAAAGGTCAGTGATGTCGGACGGAAAGATCATGGCGATATGCTGCAGAGCTTCTGCTACCGGAACCTTGGTGAAAAGTGAGATGACGTCAAAGCTGACTAATCGGTCTTCAGGGTCCAGTTTTATGGAGTGCAGTTTTTCTATGAAGTGGCTGGAGTCCCTAATGTGGGACGCACTGTTGCCAATGTGTTCATGTAGTAGAGTGGCCAAATATTTCGAAATGTTATAGGTGGGGGAGCCAATGGCACTAACAATGGGCCGCAGTGGAACGTTTTTCTTGTGGATTTTTGGCAGTCCGTAGAGTCTAGGCGGTAATGCCTCGCTGCTGCAGGTTTTTTGTTTTATCTTGTCAGTCAGTGAGGAACTCTTTATGAGAAGATTGGTTTTCCTTAAAATCCGGCCAGTTGGATCCTTCTGTAGCTTTTTGTAGGTGTTAGGATCCAGCAATTCTGAGATTTTGGTGTTGTACTCTTTCTTCGACATGACTACCGTGGCATTCCCCTTATCCGCCTGGAGAACGACGATATTATCGTCATCATTTAGTGTTTTGATGGCCTTCTTTTCCAGAGCTGTTAAATTGCTTTTGGGGGCTGGTGTCTTCCGTAGAATACGTGCAGTCTCGCCCCTTATTTCTTCAGCTAGATGTGACGGTAGCAGTCGTAAAGCAGGTTCCACATTGGCTATAATATCTTCCACAGGAACATAAGCAGGAGTGATAGCAAAGTTTCCACCTTTAGATAAGAGCGATACTTCGCCCTCTGTAAGAGTGCGGTCAGTAAGGTTGACCACGACGCGTGACGGATCCAACCCAGGGTTGTTGTGGGTCTTAGCAAGGTTGCTGAACTTCCTCTTATGTCGCCTCACAGTTTGTTCATATGCGGATGCCATGGACAAAGATGTGATTCCGTCTATGTTGATCCAATCCTTTGGTGACAAAGTGGTGCTGAGCTGCAAATGCAGACCATACAGGCGCCTATCGGTGATGGCTAGCTGTTTTCGTGTTGAGTGTATTTGCTCCCTCAGGAGAGCGTTTTCTGTGCGGTTGTAGATGCGGTGTGCCTGTGCAGAAGTGAACAGTCTCCTCATCCTTAGGAACTTGGGAATAGTTCCTGTGTCCCTGCAGCGTAGCAAAAATGTCAAGGACGAGAGTAGATGGGCCTTCTTCTTGCGTAGTTTTTCCAAGAGACGAACGTCTCCTAAAACTTCCTCCCCGTAGAGGCGTGTTACATAAATACTGAGGCTTTCACGGCCGGCGTCGTTAACTCCACTAACTATGATGTCCGGGCTTGTAGGCCGTGGTCCATTTTTTCTACCTTCCAACGTTTCGCCGAAGACTGCGTTCGGCATCATCAGGGTTCTAAGTATATAGACCCGGAGTCCAACACAAGACTGGAGCACCGAGTCCTGAAGCATGGAATTTATAGCCGCGCGTGGCTAGGGGGCGTGGCCTAGTGGTGGGCGGAGCGTGATTGTTACACAGTATTTATGTAACTTCTGTTGGATTTGATTCATCTTGAAACACACATACAGTGAACTGCTGTTCACATTCCGGCTCATACGCATAGATCCATGATTCGTCATCTGTTACATTCTTATTCACGTTTTTTAATTACCGCTATTGTATTTCTTGAACATCTTTGTACACCAATCGACACGAGCATCTTTTTGAGACTGCTTCAAATTATGTGGGATCCAATGAGAGCAAACCTTTTTCATGGCTAAATAATCATGCAATTTTATGTGCTGGTGGAACAAATGCCTAGCGTTACCTCAATCTTGCAATATGTTGCATGATCTTGCATTAATAGTTTTG
This sequence comes from Mantis religiosa, assembly GCA_030765055.1. NCBI lineage: Eukaryota > Metazoa > Arthropoda > Insecta > Mantodea > Mantidae > Mantis > Mantis religiosa. The sequence continues at coordinate 98,241,209 of CM060953.1, forward strand.
CACAGCCTGAATGTTTTCTGGCACAACAACTGATTTTGGACAACCTTCACAAACTTCATCATTGAGTGAACGGCAGCCACGATTAAATTTGTTATACTAGCTTTTCACAGTGGCAAAGGATGGTGCTTTGTCCCCAAATGTGGAAGTTAGTTGATTGATGCACTCTTGTCTTGATAATCTGCATCAAAAGTCATAATGAATCATCACACAAACATTTTCACAAGTAAATTCCATGTTTTTGTTGAGACGCAATTTTCAAGTTAATCTAAACAAAACAAATGACACTGTTGACAAAATGTGTGAAGTAGATTATGGTTAACAATGTCAAACTTTCCGTTGGAAACGTCAGATAGCACATACTACAGCATGTAGGGTTGCTAAGGCTCAAAATATAAATAGTACCCCTTGTATTACTTGATAAGATGTGGGTCAGTCTACAAAAACTTTGGTAAAATGCATTATCATATCAACATTATTAACTTCATTACAGTGTCCTATAATTCCTTTCAAAACTTAATCTCTGTTTTCTTTTACAGGTGACTGGCTAGGGAAGTTTCTTGCACTTGCAAGTTTATTCCCGTTTGGTATTCTCTCAGGTTTCGTTGCCCTTATTTTATTCAGAAGAGACTTGCACACAGTAAGTGTAATGTAATCAATATGTGTTTATTTAAAAGATTTGCAACATCTTGACAGACTATTGTAAAACCATGTTTCAACTACAGATTAATTAAAAATTTAAAAACATAAGTTAATTTTTAAGCTTTAAGGCTCAAACTAGCAAGATAAGGAATCAGAATGATATGCTGGTGCACTTGTCATGTGATGAATAAGGTTGGTGAGAGGAACTGATAAATAAAAAACTTAAATATCCCTTTTCATATAGTAGATGACTTTGCTCTTTGTAAAAATATGTATTCGTCATTACCCAGTTCTATCACACCTGTACACTGTTTTCAAATACTACGATATAAAAATTTGTTACAAATTTCACTTATTGTTTTAACAAATTATTATATTTTGTAATATTTGTATTGCTTCACTGTTATTACCTTAAATTTTTATGTATTAGTGTTTGTGTTTTCAAAGCTATTTTATGAGTTGCAGAAATGCAATGTAAGTTAAATAAATGAAACTTATTTTTGGAATATTACATATCACATGACAAATAGTAAATTGAGTTCTTATTTATGAACGCTGTTTAACTGCTGTGGTTCTCAGGATCTCATATTTTGGCATGAAAGACAGCTTAATTTGGCTGAGGTCTCTTTCTCAGGCTTGATGGTCTTTTATGTGTCGTAAATGTACAACGTGGGATTACCAGCTTTACTTCCCTTCTGAAGGAAGCCATGGTAAGGATTTTTACGCCCAACAAAAATCTATTGCCCTCCACTGGGGTTGAACCTATAGTATTAGAACCAGAAGCAAACATATTACCCCTAGATCACAAAGACAATTTACAATTGATGAATGATCAGCTTATCTTTATGCAATGCTTTTTTTCCTTGTTTTAAAACAAGGGAAAAAAGTAAGATTCCTAACACATTCTTATTACTCCTTCCAGTATAAAATGTTACTGCCATTAACTTCCTCATTATTGGAATATAACATTAGTGAGTGGATTACCTTTAATATAAGTGAAATTTGATTCACTTCATGTATTCTTTTATTAGAATACATTTGCAATATTTTCACCACTTTTAAGGGATAGACACTTTACACATCTTTATCTCTGATTGACAGACGAGCAGTTAGAAATTCAAATTTTTCAGTTTTCAAACTCAAAAATGAAGAATACTTCACTGTTAATAATATTGCTTTTAATATTTATTAGAAACTCAAAGTTAATACAAATTTGTGAAATCAGTTGCTGCAACATTCCTTAGTTCAAATAAAGGCATAAGTGAAGGAACAGATTGTATGAGCTAGAAAGGGAAAAGCGTGCATTAGGATGACAATCTACAAAGGTGAAGATTGAGGGACAAGTGTGCCAAGAGAATTTCAGATTTTGAACAGCATAGCACAGAAAGTAAATTTAGCCTTTCTCTCTCATAATCACAGTGTTAATTTAACCATTTTCAATTATTATTAAAGCTTTGATGAGCAGTGCTCATTTTTTGGGACATAGAAGCTCGCATGGCATCTGAGAGACGCCATTCAATTTTTTCACTATTTCTGTACTTTTATGTAGTTTTAACAGTCTTTTTTTTTTTTTTATTATAGGGGGTAATCGTAGTTTATTGAAAATTCCTGAACATGTTTTGCATACATTTCTTAATGAATAAGATGTGTATCAAAGAAACTTTAATTCCAATTACATTTTTAATGATTTTTATAACTGCAAAATAGGAATGGAACATAAGACGGGACTAAGCGTGGCTGCTGAATTGCTCAGTAGCCAATGAGAAAAGTGCAATGTTGTACAGTTCAACTCGTGCACTGGCCTGCTTTGCCAAACCCTACGGTTAATTTCTTTGCACGCTCAAAAGATAATAATTACAGAATTATCTAATGTCACAGAGGTGTTTTTTCTGAGGGTGACTGTCAAAACCCCATGTCGTAGCATATCTGGTTTCTAGATAGGGAGAGATAAGACATCTGACTAGAAAGAAAAGAACCATTAACTATGGATGAAGTAAAGCACACATATGTTATGCATGTACCTTGCATTCAGTAAAGTGATCTTTTAAGAGTGCACACATGCTTTTCAAAGTTAATAAATTTGTTGCTTAGCAAGCCTATTACAAGTGTGCCTAGTACTGACACTGAGACAACTTGGAAGATTTTTCATAAGCAGGCTAAAAATGTTACTTTTCATGTGTATTCCTTTTTCAAACAGTTGTCAAAGACATTTTAAAAATTCAAATTTTGCTCAGTCAAGAATTAATGGCATAAGCTTGTCGTGTGAATGCTTATTCTGCGACAAACATTGTTAAATAATGCAAACAGTTTACTAAATTAGAAGTTGAATATATATCTTGAAAAAATCGAGCAACTAAAAAAGGCGCTAACTTAGAGGATTTTCAAAAATGTATTTTACATAAAGCAATTTATGAATCATATAACAAGGATGAATATCCAACTGCCAAAAGGCTGACCAATTTAATGAGGGAGAAAATGGAATATACGGGCTCTGTATCTTCTATTATAATATTTTGAAATCTCTTGAGTTCAAGTCACAGATTAATACCAGATTATCAACTCTGTGGTAGAGATTGAAGCCGCATAGGGCGCTCCTCTTGAACCTTTGCCCTGGCACCTGTTGGAACTAAGGTTGGTAATGTAGTGAGCTTCTATTGTGACTGAGCTATGGTGCATTCGCTTCCCCCCACCTTTCCCCTGCCGTGATCAGCGACTGATCAATCCAACTTTGGGAGTCACATCTAGCCACTAATGAATGGCTTACGGCACAGTTCATCTATCGCATATTAACAAATGCGTCACATATGCTGATAAATGTGCAATAAACTATTCGTCAGTGTGCGAGATGTGACTTTGAAAGAAGTTGACCAATTAATTTGGGAAAAAAATATCTGAAGAATCCACTTGTCAACTTGAACTTTTCCTGTTAAATATGAATAATTATGACTTCCACAAAGCATTATATCTTTAATATTGCTGTTGTAAATTAATAATTTTGTCTTTAAAAAACAATTACAACTTTAATAAATGAGAGAGTGAGATCACTCAAGATGAGATCATACAACACATCTGTATTCCCTTTCCCTCAAGTTGGAATTCCAAAGCTTCTTAACACCAAAATACTGATTCTGTAAGTACAGGAAAAGATGCCCTAAGGTTGTGTGTAATGAAATTTCTTTGTACATAGAATGTTAAAAAATTCCCTGAAATAAAAGTGTTAAAAAATATGCCACTAAAGAAATGTGTGTGTATATATATATATATATATATATATATATATATATATATATATATATAAATTTTAAATGAGGACACCAACAACATGAACAAAAAAATAGCACTAGCTCTTTGAAAAGAGAACAAAGTAGCTCTGAAATTTGTGATTGATTCATATGACATTAATAATGTAGTAAAACCTTACAAATTAATGTGTGTTTGGAGGAATTTAGTAACAGTGACGTAAAAATTAATATAAAAATTATTTGTGGTTGGTTTATTGACACTCGTCACTTACTTTTTCATATATTTATGAGAGACTAGTTTCAAAGGCCCTGGCCTCCATTTTCAATCTCTTCCCAACTGGCAACTGTTGTTATCTGCTCTCTCTGGCGGTGGAACTATGAACTTTTTTGTCAAATTATCTGCTGGCGGGATTTCAAAGTTCATTACGCGATCCTTATTTTTCCAGATGAATATGTTCTCCCATGTTGTCAATCTATTTTGGTTTATCACTCCTTTTAATAATTTTGGATTTGGATCAATGTCATGGTTTTCATTCCAAAAATGAAATGCTACTGCTGACTTGTCTTCTTGTTTCAATCTGATGTTTCTAAAGTGTTCTTTGACTCTGGTTTTTAAATTTCTTTTTGTTTGACCTATGTAGCATTTTTCACAATTCTTGCAATTTATTTGGTATATTCCAGATTTGTTACCTGAAGGAATTTCATCTTTTGTTTTTGAATTTAGTAATTTTAAAATTGAGTATCTATTAGTAGGTGCCAAGATGATATTTTGTTCCTTGAATATCTTTTTAAATTTATTAAATGTTTTTGGATGATATGTGAATGAACTGAATATGCTGTTGCTTTCTTTTTCTTTAATAAATGTGGTTGTTTCCTTAATGGTTTTCTTTAGTTTAGATTTTCTAATTTTCTTCAACACCAAACTTTTGTTGTATCCGTTTTCTTCTGCTATGTGTATTATTGCTTTTTGTTCCTTGAAATATTCTTCTTTTTCCATGGGTATGTTGACTAGTCTGTGTGTAAGGCTGTTTATTATTGCAAATACTACAAATTAGTTCATCAGTCAGTGTCATAAATTTCGTAAATGGCACTATTTTATGTACTTCTGATCCATTTGGTTGAATTATCATTCACAAGTGCAGAATAAATTATGAAAAATAAGAAACACATTAAAGCTGTATCATTCATTTAAAATTGTCCTAAGCTTAACTTTGTCTTTGTGATACATGAATATTACAGCGTTGAATTTGTAAATGCTTTAATGACGTGTATAAGCATGGTAATGAATGCTGAAAGAAAGACAATATGCAGTTTTAAAAATAAAATTTAATGTACAGTGTATCTTCCAGTATGAGAGTTCACGTATTTATCTGACTGTAAAGTATGATTTGCTTAATGTGCACAGCAACTGTTTGAGTAAATGGCTTACTTTAACTTCGTATGACTTTAAACAATATACTTTCTGACCATTTCTGACTAAGATGGCAATTGGAGCCCTCTGCATAGTGTAAACCTCTCAGGCCATGATGTACAACTGAATGTGTCACATAAATAACTCAATGAAAGATTACACTCTGAACTATTAATGCTGTTCGTAGTTTTAGTTATGCAGTGAAAGTGATGGAACTGTGTGTTTGAGTAGTTAATAGAAAATAATTTAGTAGTGTAATTTAATTGCTCACACATCTAACCATTATTTCTTTTGACAGTCCATAATTCCCTTATATGTTCACTAGAAAAAAACAAGAAATGTATTATATAGCAAAATAATGTGCAGTTGTACCTACTTTTCAAAATTATTATGTGGCTTCGCATCACTGCATATAACGGATGGCTCATATATTAGGTTAAGCTTGTTTTTTTTTTCATGCAGAAGATTGAGGTTTTCATCTCAACTTAGAACAATGAGAGGATGCCTAACTGTCAGTTTCATGTCACATGTAACACTTCTGTAGGTCACGCCAGTAAAGTTATATCACCCTTAAAATTGTTAGCATTACAGAAATTGTGTACCAATATTATTCATAAATGGTGGCAAGTACATTTTGAGAACAGGTATACCACAATACATCAATGCCATGCAAATGTCACTTTAACTTGTCATTTTTCTATACCCATTTGTCCCAATTTTGTTACGATATGAGGTGCTCAACACTATGTGCCTTTAATGTCAAGTGTACTCAAGGTCATTCTTAAAACATGGTAATTCTATTTGGCAGAAGACCTAAGTGTTAGGCCTCGACACTGTTATATGTGTGGGTGTGTGTGTGTTAACAAGGAAGAGGATTAATAACCTACTGTTTGGTACAAAAGTGAATCGAGAATATATTGACACATTGCTTCACTCACACTGTTTATTCACAGGACATGTTTCAAGAGCTCTTGCTCCTATCATCAGCTGATACTCGATTAGTGTAAGTTGTAGTACTTTCCTCTTTTTCCGTATTGTCAAAAGATGGCGTGATGTACTTGTCAAAGATGTCCGGTGGTGGAGTTTCAAAATTCATTACTCTATGACGATTTTTGTTAATGAAGATTTTTTCCCATACGGAAAGGTCTGTGGGGTGATTAACGTATTTTATTAGAGATGTTTCCAAGTTGATGTCATGTCTAGTATTCCAAAAATGAAAAGCCACTGCTGATTTTTCTGTTTCACCATTTTTAATGTTTCTTATATGTTCTTTAGTTCTAATGTTAATATTTCTTTTTGTTTTTCCTATATAAATTTTAGGGCAAGTTTCACATTTGATCTCATAGATTCCTGGTTTTTCTTTGGTAGTGATTGAATTTTTGGGAGGGCCTTTTAACAAATTTCTGATATTAAACCTATTTTGAGGTGCAAGAGTTATGTTGTGTTTTGAGAAGATTTTTTGGAATTTGTTATAGGCTGATGGGTGGAAGGTGAATTTTTTAAAAAGTTTTTTCTCTTTTTCTCCTGTAGGTTCTAGGGTGGTGGTTTCTTTTATTTTCTTAGCTTTGTTGAGTCTGTTAACTGTTTTGTCTACTAAATTTGGGTTGAAACCGTTGGATATAGCTACTTTTTTTATGTGTAGGTATTCTTCTTGATAATCTTCTCTGTTTAGTGGAAAGTTGATCATCCGAAAGATTAAACTGTTGAAAATGGCATGTTGGTGTTGTTTTGGGTTTCCTGTAAATACCAAATACCTGTGTCGGTTTCCTGTAAATACCAAAAGTGAGTTTGTTGTTCATTTTTTTTTTTTATCTTGATGTCCAAAAAGGGGAGCACACCATCCTCTTCTGTTTCCAATGTAAATTTTATAGCTGGATTTTGTATATTCAAAAGTCTAAGACCATCTTGTATGAATTTTTTAGGTACTATTACAAAAATGTCGTCAACATAGCGATACCACACTTTGAAATAATTTGGAAAAGTTTTTGTGATATGTGTTTCAAAAGCACTCATAAATAAATCTGCCAAGAAGGGAGACAATGGGTTGCCCATAACTAGGCATGTTTTTTGTTTATAGATCTGTCCTTTAAAGCTGAAAAAATTTTGATTGATACAAATTTCTGTAAGTTGTGAAAGTTCTTCTATTTCTTCAGATGTTATTTGTATTGATTCCAGCCATTTTTTGAGAAGTGGAATAAGCTAATTGGTAGGTATACTTGGATATAAAGAAATGACGTCAAAGGAAACTAAGGCATCTGTAGGGTTGATCTTTGTGTCCTTCACGAGATTTAACAATTCAAACGAGTTTTTGATACTTAAATTTTCAAATTTTGTGAAGGATCTGAATATTTGAACCAGCCATTTTGATAGTTGCTAAGTGGGTGCATCAGTGTTACTAATTATTGGTCTGAGAGTAATTTCAGGTTTATGTATTTTGGGTAAACCATATATGTATGGTGTTTTTGGACTGTCTATTTTATTGTTCAATTTATCTCTTTTAGTCATGATTTTACTGTTTTTAATTGCTAATTCCACAGATTTGCATGCTTTCTTGTTTTCTAGTTTAACAAATTCTTTTCCGTTTAAAAGGCTGTCCATTTTTTTGCGATAGTCTTCTTCGTCCAATATTACTATTTTGTTACCCTTGTCTGCTTTTGTGTAGACTACCGGTTTTTCATTTAAATTTTTGTTTAATTTTTTATATGAATATCTTTTTGAATTTGCATTTTGAATATGATCTAAAGTTTCTATGCACTGTGTTCTGGTCGTAGATTTTTTATTATCCGGCAAATTATATATCGCTATTTCAATGTCCGCGATATAGTTTTCAATGTTTTTTGTGTAATCTATACATGTTTTTAGGCCTTTGTTTAGAAAATCTATTTCTTTCTCCGTGAAGTTGCATGTGGATAGATTCGTTACATTGTTAGGTTTTTGACATGAGAGTAATAAATCTTGCTTTTTATGTGGATGTGGTTCTTGCTTCTTTTGAAGATTCATGAATTTTTGTTTCAAAATGGCTGTTTTCTTACGCATTTTCAAATTAAGAATTGACAGCATATTATTTTCTAAGTTAGACCACATGGCCGGGTTCATACATTTCGAAATTTTTAAGTGTAGTTCGTATATTTTTAATTCTATGGAATTTAACGAATTGTAGTGTGGTTTATTTCCATTTTAATTACACGTTTTTCTGCTGCGTTTTGTTGTTTGCTATTATTCTTGTGTTTAACAATTTTTCTGACGAAAAGGGGTGCTATATTAAATTTCAAACATTTCTTTAGAAAACGTATGTCCGCAAAAGTATTTTTCTTTTGATTTTGATTTCCAAAATATCTTCTCAAAACACAACATAACTCTTGCACCTCAAAAAATTCACCTTCCACCCATCAGCCTATAACAAATTCCAAAAAATCTTCTCAAAACACAACATAACTCTTGCACCTCAAAATAGGTTTAATATCAGAAGTTTGTTAAAAGGCCCTCCCAAAAATTCAATCACTACCAAAGAAAAACCAGGAATCTATGAGATCAAATGTGAAACTTGCCCTAAAATTTATATAGGAAAAACAAAAAGAAATATCAACATCAGAACTAAAGAACATATAAGAATCATTAAAAATGGTGAAACAGAAAAATCAGCAGTGGCTTTTCATTTTTTGAATACTAGACATGACATCAACTTGGAAACATCTCTAATAAAATACGTTAATCACCCCATAGACCTTTCCGTATGGGAAAAAAATCGTCATAGAGTAATGAATTTTGAAACTCCACCACCGGACATCTTTGACAAGTACATCACGCCATCTATTGACAATACGGAGAAAGAGGAAACCACTACAACTTACACTAGTCGAGTATCAGCTGATGATAGGAGCAAGAGTTCTTGAAACATGTCCTGTGAATAAACAGTGTGAGTGAAGCAATGTGTCAATATATTCTCGATTCACTTTTGTACTAATTTGTGCTTCACTGTCCCTACGCTTCTTTCAAGTTTATACTTTGAACCTACTGTTTTATTATGAAGCTTTACTAATTTAAGATCAAGCCACACACTGTCTTTAGGTACTAACTACAGCTGACATGTAGATGTTTTAAGAATAACTGGAATACTGGAAATAAAAGTAAAAGTGGCATATAATGATGATGACACAATGACATTTTAATCATTTGTTGCAATGTACAATTACACTTAAAAACTTGTAAATCTTTTTCAAATCAATTCTAATCCCACCAGGTCTCTTCTAAGATAGTTATTCAGGTACATAATTTGGTGTAGTGTGTACAGTAATATTACATAGTGATTACTGCATTAAACAAGATAGAACAGATTGGGTTTATGGAATCTCAGATCATATTTTTAATTACTGTGACATTCTTTATCAATGATGTAGATATACACTGATGAGTAAGGTTTAAGAGAACCTAATTCTTCAAAATACTTATCATTGCAATTTAAAGAAAAGTTTGTAAAATTCATATCAAGCATCTCACCCAAAGATTTTAATTTAAGCTGCCCAGACTATATGTAAATACAGATGCTGCTAATTATAAACAAAGAAATTCTACAGAAATCAAATAATTGAATTCTGTATAAATCCCTGAAAATGCAGAGCTATTTTTGTAGTAATTTAAACTGGATATTACGTACCCTACATGGACTTATATATGACTCAAATATTTTAAATTTAAAACTAGTAACATAAAAACTAACATGTGTAATCAACTGCCTAAAAGTTTAGAACATTTTGGGCACAGTATTCCTCAAAGTTTTTTGTTAAACTTTCCACTGATATGAAATGAAACTCAAACTTTAAGAAATATTTGATATGCTACATTAAATTGCTGTATACGCAGGAAAGAAAGCTTTGTGCTACATTACTAATATTCCTGAAGATCACTGCACATCACCAAAACAAGAAACATACACAATATCCAATAATCCTGCACTTTCAGTTTCTGCCATTGTATTCCTGGTAGCTTTTCAATTTCAATTTATTCATCCCCTATATTTCATACAGAGGATACGTCATTTTACATTATAAGAAAACATAAGCTTGAGATGAGATGAGTGCTAATTGAGCAGTGGAGGGAGGAGGACATGTGACAGTGAGCTCCTGAGGTGTGAGAACAAAAGTGACTCAACCAGCAATGGGTGTAGGAATCAGTCTACGGAGCAAGAATTGGACTCTTCAGGCAAATAATATTAAAAAAAAAAAAGGAATGGGAGGCAGTAAGATGGAGGGATTGCTATTGGTAATCATAATTCTAATGATGCTATTGATAGCTGGAATTGAGCAAAACCCGGGCCCAGAAGAAATACAGGGAATTCTAGCAGAATTGGTGGAGAAAATTACCAAAATGGATGGTATGGAGCAAAGGATAACTAATAATCTGGATAAGATAGCAAAGGAAATTAAAGATGAAATTGGTAGAGAAATTCAAGGGATTCGGGCAGACATGGAAGAAATGAGAATAAAAATAGAAAGAGCAGATGAGAGGAGAAGATGATTTAATTTGGTGTTTATAGGAGTGAAGGAAAGAAGAGGTTAATGGCAGCTGTAAGAGGATGTTTGTATAAAACACCTGAAATGGAAATGAAATGGTTAGAAAGGGTATATAATTCGGTAGTTGAGGCACGAATTCTATATGGTATTGAGATGTGGGGGCTGGAAAAGGGATGGGAAGTTTTAATTATGTACACAGGGGGTTTTGTAAGGAAGTTCTAGGGCTGCCAATATCAACTGCAAATTAAGTAGGTCTAATTGAAATGGGGAGAGTTCCAAGAAAAGGGTTATAGAAACGGCACTAAAATATTGGTATAGAGTATTGAATCTAGAGGAGGGGAGTATACTGAAACAATGCTTGAAGTATCAAGAACTAACTTTACCAAATAAAGGATGGGTAAGTAATTTACAAAATAATTTGGAAGATAATGGTATGGGTGATATTTGGAGAAAGAGAGAAACTAATTATAAAGGTTTTTGGAAAGGGGCTAGAATAAGATTTGAAGACATGGAGATGCAGAAACTGTTCAGTCAAATAGCAGAGAAGAGATCACTCGTTTTCTATATTCCATTGAAAAATAGCTGGGGGAGGGAGAGGTATATGGATAGCACTAAGAGTGAAGAAAGAAAGGGGTTAACATGGTTAAGAGTAGGGATATGGAGATTAAGAGGTCAAAGAAATGGATACCCGCAAGATGAGTGCCCATTGTGTGGGGACAAAGAGGATATAGAACATATACTGTTTGGTTGTAAGGAAACAGAGATGTGGAGGAAAGAATGTCAAATATCAAAAATGAATAGGAGAATCAGCTGAATCAAGGTTTTAAGCAAAAATTATAGAAACGTAGGTCAGTTTTTAAGTAAGGTAAAAATCAAGTAAGGTAAAAAAGAGAGAAGGAATAATAAGTGACTATTCTGTAATAACACATATTGTAACACGTCTGTAAATATACTTAATGGACTGTCCTGTGTAGCAGTGGCCTGACCAAAACAGAGGGCAGTCCAAAAAATTGTAAAAGCTTAGTACCTCCATAAATAATAATAATAATAATAATAATAATAATAATAATAATAATAATAATAATAATAATTATTATTATTATTATTATTATTATTATTATTATTATTATTATTATTATTATTATTATTATTATTATTATTATTATTATTATTATTATTATTATTATTAGCTTGAGATGATGACCCCTGAAAGACAAAAAAACAGAAAACCTCATTATTGCAATAATAAGGTAACAAGGTTCATGAAACTAATGCTTTTGTATGTAAAACATCCTTGATCCATTATAAAGTGCTACATTAATCTAAAGAATTTAACTATACATGAATATGTATGAAGGCATAATTCAGGTTATGTCATGATATTAATTTTCAGTATTTAGCTACATGCAAAATCTTATTCACCAATAGGTCTTTGTGAAAATCCATTCTTTCTTCTTGCTTTCCATACGTCCTCGCAGGTCTTTCAAATCTTTACAATTTCACAAATCAATGAAAATTTTATTCAGATTTAATTTTGCTTGGCTTCGATACTGTTAAAGCTTTAAAATTTTGTTCAAATATGTACAGGTTAGCCAATGTAGTGTCTTATTCATATCGTACATTGAGCTCAAATAAGGTTCAAATTAGGCCAATAATATTACAGAAATGACTTCAGAAGCAATAAAATAATGCAATAGCTATTAAATGTTGACTAAACAGAAGTTATTTTTTATATTAGTTAGTATGCAACATAGCAGCCAAAATAATTATATTGGCGACATTGAATATAATTTGCATGCAGTTGTTAGCGAACATGCAGCGCTCAAAATGTACCTTTCACCCCTGCCCGTTTCACAAACTTTTATGCGGCACCGGAACTTCCTATCTCACATGACAGAGCCTGGTTCAAATATAGGAGAACCAATGCTGGTTGCAAATTTTTACTTGAAAGAAGCAGTATTGTTGCTGCAAGACTAAAATTCTGCGCACAATGCACAACATTAGAAGTACAGGTAACCCATGGTGTAAAAATGCTTCATAAATACACATTCATGTATTCTGTATTTATTAAGCATTGTAATGAAACAAAAATTAGTTTAAAGTTCATTGCAGGCAATATACAAATATGTCATCATTAAAATAAAAACTGCTCAAGTTCTCGGGAAGCAAGCCAGGTGAAAAGAAGATTAGAAATCGACGTTTCGGGAGTGTGCATCTCTCCTATCAGGATATTTATTAAATGTTATAACCACAAATGAATTACCAGATATAACACAAATAGAAACAAAGACAAAACACTATCAAAATCCACATTACTGAACAAAAGATGGTTTTCAGTAAATTAAATGCCAGGTTAGGTAATGGCATGAGTATAGAAAATTAATGGTGTCAAAGAAACGTAACTACTTAACTGGATTATCAAGCTGTGCACAGATCAATACAGCTTGATCATCAAGTTAAGTAGTTAAGTTTCTTTGACCCAATTAATTTTCTATACTCGCACCACTCCTGACCTGGCATTTAATTTACTGAAAACAGTCTTTTGTTCAGTAATGCAAATTTTGATAGTATTTTGTCTTTGTTTATATTTGTGTTATATCTGGTGATTCATTTGTGGTTATAACATTTAGTAAATATCCAGATGATGGGAGAGATGCACACTCCCGAAATGTTGATTTCTAATCGTCTTTTCACCTGGTTTGCTTCCCAAGAACAACGTGAGCATATTTGTCACCAGGAAAGCTTCAAGTCTTATTAAAAATAGAAACTGTATTCACAAATTATTGAAATATCACTATTTCGTTTCACTGTAGCAAATGTCTTCTTTCATTGAACGCATCTAATTTGAGTCATTTTGTTTTGTGTGCATATGAACAATAGCTATGTAAGCGAACTGTTCTCCAGTTCAAGGTTTTCAGGTTCAGATTGTTACCATGAGATAATCATTGTATATTTTGTCACACACATGCTGAAATATTAAGCGAACTTCTCTGTCAGCATCTGTATGATACTTGCTAGGTGGATTTGGTGAGACAGACAGATATATCTTCCATCTGTTGCGCGCTAGCTGTGGAACTGGCAATGCCAAGACAGTACGATCATCGTATTGGTTAAACCCATGTTCATTCTTATTTTGCAGCTACCTTAGTGTTCTAATATTGTGCATAACAACTTTTACCACCAGTTTCTGGTCTCTTCTAACACTTCAATATTATGCTCAACCTCAAACCTTTATGATTGTTCTACAGCTTATTTTTCATAGTGCTTCTGTATTCACACTATGTACATGGGCATGTTCAAGACAAATATACTGTCCGCAAGACCTGCATGTATATCTCTTGTCTCTGTTTTTCAAATGACCACATTTGTAACGTCTTTTTCTCTTCGCACTCGTATCAGCCTCTTTTGTCATCTGTGTTTTGTCTGTATTAGTATATAGGTTAGAAATGTCTTCATTTAAGGGCTACTGGTAGGGAAGAACATCGTGAGTGAACCCACATGTATGTCAAGTGCAAGATCATGAGCCAAACTTTGAAGAAAACGACTGCTTTTCTTATTCATATTCATTTATTGTATCCGTAAATCATACAACTCATGATGTGGAATTGTCAAATTACTAACTACACAAAAAATAGTAACAAAAAAGAATTACAATAAGTTGTTAAGCATAATAACCAAATTAATAATTAAAATTTACATTCCTTTTATTCCTACTCTTTGTCATTTAAATACAGTGAGTAGTAACACTTTTGTAACAAATACTTCTTTGATGTGTTTTCAATCTTTGTGAAGGACTCAATGTTTTTTATTTTTGTTGGCAGTTTATTGTAGATATGAATTCCGTTGAATTTAAAACTGTGCTCATACATTTTCTTTTTATGATAGGTGACATGTAAGTTTGAACTATTTCTCGTCTTATGGTCATGAATATCATTGCTTTTTTTAAATTTATCTAAGTTCGTTTTAACCTGTACTATTATTTCTAAAAGGTAAATGCTTGGTAATGACAATATGCCTAATTTTTTGAACCATCACTTACAACTATCTGTTCTCTTTAAATTCATCATAATTCTAATTACCCTTTTTTGGATTCTTTGATAATGCTACTACTATTTCTCCATGCTGTTATACCATAAGAAATTAATGATTGAAAATTTGCAAAATAGGCTGTTCTTAATGTATTCAAATTTACACTGTGCTTCAAAATTGATATTTGGAAACAAATGCTACTTAATTTCTTCATTAGACTTTCAATATGTATATTCCAATTTAGACTGTCGTCCATCCAAACTCCTAAAAATTTTGTCTTTCCTGTATATTTAATTTCATTTTCATCCATTATAATTTCAGGTAAATTAACTGCCTTATTGATTTTATTATGAAAACCCAATGCCTGACTCTTGTCCTTATTTATAACTAATTTGTTATTTTGAAACCAAGTTGATACTTCTTTCAAATTATTTATTACATTTTCTTTGAGTTCGTCATCATTTTGATCTGATATCAAGAGGCTCGTATCATCTACAAATAAAGAGCATTTTAAAGAATTTTGTGAATAAAGTGCCAAATCATTAATATACAAAATAAATAGCAGTGCCCCTAAAACTGAACCCTGCAGAACTCCACAGTTTATGCTAGCAGCTTTTGATTTTATAGTTTTTATTTCCTTTGTAGTTTTATCAACAAACTCCATTTCTATTATTTGCCTTTGCTCTCTCAAGTATGAGACAAGCCAGTTATCTGCAGTTCCCCTAATTCTGTAATGAGATAATTTCTTTAATAGTATTCCATGATCAACTAAATCGAAAGCTTTAGACAGGTCGAGGAATATTCCAATACATTTTTCTGAATTGTCAAGCTTTTGGTGCACTTCGTCTATAAACTGTATCAGTGTAGTATTAATGGACTTTTCTTTTTGAAAGCCATGCTGCCGATCAGAAATTACATTAAATTTTGAAATAAAGTTGCACAATCTAATAAAAACCACTCTTTCTAATATTTTGGAAAAGATCGATAGCAGTGAGATGGGTTTAAAATTTTGAACTTCCAATTTTGATCCCTTTTTATACATTGGCTTTATTTTTGCCATCTTAAAGCAGTCTGGGATCTTCACATCACTTTTATTGTTACTCTGGAAAATAATTTGAACATTTTATGCCGCTACATTCAGCATGCTGAAAAACACCACCGTTGGTCACCTGTTTGTCTTCCTGGACACATTGCATGTGCTATACAACTAGTCTACAGTGTTAACACCTGATTTTGTTATGTTATAGAAAGTTATTATTTCTGGCTTTCTTTTTTCTCCAGTTGCAATGTCAATAGCAGCATCATGGTGCATTGTAGAGAGCCAATACAACATTATTCCTTTTGGGTACATAAATGTGGAATTCTCCTGGAAGCCAAACAGATGAGTAACCTCTCAGGATTTTGCTGAAAGAAATTCAGGAGGAATTTATTTTTTGTTCTTCCTTATAGTCCCAACAATGTAATGTTGCATTCATACAGATAATTTGCAATTTCAATACTCGTAAACCCATTATCTATAGTGAGGTTCCTTCTTATACCGGAAATAACTGAGGTTAGATGTTTCACTACATCACTAGCACTGTTACTTATTTCAAATGATTCCTCTGGTTGTTTTCCTGGATAGATTTAAAAATTCACTGTGTAATACATTCGAGTAACAACCAAGGCATATATTTTTATGCCGTACTGCTTGGCTTGCTTGGAATGTATTATCTGAACTGACAGTTTCCCCTAAAATCCTGTAATTTTTTATCTAGTGAGCAGTATTCCCCAACAGAATATGCATTTTGGCAGTTTTGCACAAATGAAGTGAAAAGAGCTTGAACTGGAGCCAGATTGTGAAGTTTTTTCCTTTCCATTTTTGTATCCCTCCCCTATCATCAAACCTGAGGCAGTAGAGTAAAAATCTAAAACGTATGTCAGACATTAGTCTGCAGAATTCTATACATGTTATCTTTTGCCCATATATCCTTGTGCGAGTATGGTTATCTTTTTTAGCAGCGCACAGATGTAGTATTCCAAAGAGAGCCTTTATTTCAAGCATATCCGTAGGTCTTGCATCTCTCTCCCAATTATAATTAGTTTAAACCTCCTTAATTTTTTTATTTGTGCATGTCACTGTTAGATGCCATATTGTCATCTAAATAAAATCTCCCAACATTCTTTTGGCGAACACCAGGCAAATGTGTAACAATATTCTGCTGCCTAGTACGAACATTTTTTGGCAGATTAGCTTTATTCCATTTACAAACTTTATTCCGTCCTAAAAAATACTTTTCACTTTCACTGTAATTATTACTATCATCTGCTTCTTGTTCAATGTCCATAGATTCACTTTTTTGCTCTACAATATCTTCCTCAGCATCGCTATTCGAATCAAGTTCATAATCATCATCTACTTCTTCTAACAAACTTTGCACGATCTTCCAATCATTTCAATCAAAAGGATTGTATTTCCTCTGTTTTCTATTCATTGCAAACCTAAAGATATTAAAACCATTTCCATCACGAAAAAAAAAAATCGATATTGACAGTTTCTGATCACTAGTTTCAGCTACGAACCGTTTTAAACTGGTAACTTATCTTGCAACAGTAAAGCTCTCGTAGTCTCTGACAGACACCGTCTACACATTCTCAACAGTATCATTCCACCTTTGTTAGGCAAAAACTGGCTGGTTATCACTTAGATATGTTGGTTAGGAGTTGCTGAACAAGGTAAATGGCAACTCAGCTAAGACCTCATCGGCATTGAAGAGATGATGAAATAAATCTGTCAGGTGCCACGCCAGCACTTCATGGTTAATAAAAGGCTGGATTAAAGACTTACTGCTTTCTTAGTATTGACTATGTTTCCATGGAAATCTGAGTAGGGTCATGGGTAAAAATAGAAGAAAAAAAAATAGTGTTAGATAATATTCAACTAATTGCCAATAAAATCATAATTAAAAAAAACTCAGTAGTCTGCATTACAAGTTCAAAAACACACAAAAGTAGTTTAGCTCTGTGCCCACTGATGTATTTCCAGAAGCCTAGTTTTAGTAAAATGTATACTTAGTTGCTTTCATATATTCCATAATGTAATATTTTTTTTAAGTACTTATTTTGTTTTGTAGCTTATTTGATTTTAGGTGTTTTCTTGATGTTTTAGAATTTTAATGACTTTTTTCTAATTTCATTTTGTACTAATGTTTAACAATAAAAATACAGATATTTATAACTGTTTTTTACTGTCTAAATATTACTTTTTATTCTGATTAAATTGATTTTTTCCCTTTTTTTCCTCTGTCATAATAAGTTTATCTGTCAGCGTCTAAGCATGCTCTTAGCAATTGTTTTACTTACCATCCTTTACCACTGCCATACTCCATATCACTGGGACTAAAGTTTTAACATTTAGTTTGAATGGATGGCCATTCCATTCCACTTAATCACACTTAATCATGGTTATTTGAATATTTTCAGTTGTAATGCCTATTAAAGATAAATCAAATCTGGTTTAGGAATTGGAGGAATAGTGATACATATAGCAATATATTTATGGCATTAACGGGTTAATCTTCTAAGGTCAACCAAACTTTACAAACTAAGATTGTTTGGTACTGGAATGAGAAGAAACTGGACAGGATAGAGTGTTTTAAGAACAAAAAAGCACATTTGTAGACAAATACTGTTTGGCCCAGGATGCTGCAAAAATGTCTCAAAATGTAAATTTTCTCAAACAGTTTATGCATGTAACAAGCATTCTGTTTATTTCAGATGAGAATCCTTTGCATTCAAGAATGTCAAGTCAATAGCCAATATCACTAAAATGTTACACCCCCTCTCAAGAAATATGAATAGTATTGTATTTTCTGCACACATGAATAACATGTTATAAATACTCTCTTGAAGTACAGGTCTAAGAGATCATATTATTGGTTAATCTCATAATTCAATGAACATTAGGCTCAAAAAGTTATGTGACCTTGGACTGGTCACAACTATTAGCTATAAACAACTTAAATTCATACATACGTCTAAGTATACAGGCTGAGCTTCCCACATTCCAAATGATTTATGTTGATTACACTGTCCTTGAAAATATAACTTCTGTTTGCCAGTTTGCAATCTGAAAGATGTTTTTAACTAATTTTGGTGTTCTAAATTGATTGATGCTGTCTATTTTTCTCTGTCACTTAAAAGTTTTCTCTCAAATCAAAAAATAATAATTTGAAAATAGTGTTTTTATTTAAACATTGTGCATTAAAAACTAAATGAAAAGGTAAACTTTGACTAATATATAGAAATACTTGTTTATCTGAAAAATAAGGTGTGAAGTTACATTTTCCTTGGCTGGAAAATACGTTTAAGTTATAAGTTAAGAACTGTAGTGGACCTAAAGTATGTTGGTAATATAAAGACTTTCAACATTTGATAAACTTTTGAAATGTCATGTTGGCACAAAAACATTGTTGTCAATGTAATAGTGTACAGTGATGTTTTGTCCTGTTATGGTGTAAATGTTTTGTAGTAAATGTGCAATAAAAGGTAGTTTAAAATTAAACATTGGTGTCGTAATGAACAGAATATTACAGAACTTCCCTTTCCAAGTACAAACAAAGTCCGCTCACAATTCTAAAATTCCTTGTAATTCTAAAATTGTTTTTAAGATTTTCTTATGATTCTTTTAGGAACACAGAATATGCAACTGTATTGAGGGAAATTTCCTTCTATTGTGCAATAACGCTTTTAGACTTCTTTTCAAAGCATCAGTAAATAAACACCGGTTGTTACTATTGCATGTTCGTGTTCCAGGTTGTTGATTTAAACCTGGTACATAACAATAAACAAGTTGGTCTTTGACTTAAAAAAATTTGATAAATTCTTTGTCTCTATTTCTATACCAGGAAAATGTGTTGTCTGGAGCAGCAATCTGCTTAATCAACTTTGATCTGAATAATTTTCTCTTGTCTTTGGTAATAGCTAAGTCTTACTCGGTCGTTCAAATTTTCTTGACTAAAATGCTATCACTCGTCTTCAATGTGCACTGAGAAATTCTCATTTGTATTGAAATTTTCTTTTGACCCAGAGACTGAACTCTCATTATCCACTAGTAGAGCTGGTAGAATAGGAATAGGGACATCTACTTTTTGTGACACACATAGCTGAAACAAGGCCATCGGGATATTTATTTTTGTTTCATTTGTGTTATTGTACCCTGATATTTTACTCATGCAGAGGTAGCAGTCATCAGAGTAAATTTTCTTGCTCACACCATATCATAGGAATACTACATTAATTCAGTTTTCCATTATCCACTATGTAAGCCCTTCAGTATATGTTTTGCAAACCGTATGCGGAACCCATGTTTGAATTTGATCTAACTCAATCTGAAAATAAGCTAAATGCACTTTCTTGAAAGACTGAAGTAACAGAAGTTACTTGGATTGTTCATTTTATCCTAAAAAAAAGGTGGAAGCCATTGTGAACACTATATCACTACAATACAAATATTAAAAATGCAAAATAACAATGATAAATCTCTTGCAGAAACAGCATTACCGATCACTGTGTGCTACAGAAAGCAACTGAAGTCCTGAGATTTTAAGACATATAAGCCCCTAAAGTACATGTCTATCGTGCAACAGCTGAGTGTTTTACTTTCTTGCGTCAGTCATCACCTCATCGCTTAGGAAGATAAGAGTTACAGATTAGGGAAGCACTGAAAGTGTGGTTTGTTTTTGGGTATATATACAGCCTGAAGATGCAAAATGTTATTATTCATCTTTTGCTGCAAAAATATACACATATAGTTTCCATTATATATAGTGTGCAATAAATGAAAATATTAAGTTTTATCAAAACAGTACGTGTTATATAAAAACTGTTATTTCTGAAATGAGCATGTTTGCTTCCATATATGTATTTTCATCAAAACCGAAAAAGTGTCACGAGAGTGTCCTAGTGGTCTACCGGGGAAGTATACAAGTCAAATGGAGAATTTAATGTCAGGCTGGCACATTGGCCATGGTAGCTCAATGGGTTAGTGACTGGATGGAAACCAGGAGATCCGTGGTTCAAATCCCAGCCATGGCATTGAATTTTTCATGTTGACTCTGTCACGAGAGTGTTATAAGTGTTCTAATCTGGCCGTTTTCTCACCCAGTGTTTCTTCATCCAACACACAGTATTGTTAAATCATTTTTGTATTCAGAAAAAGACCATTGTTTGTTGTAACATTACTGCCAAGGTTATGGTAGCTGCTTCTGCTAGAAATTGTACGAGGGACGCTATATTTTGAGCCTTGGCAACCCTGAATGTTGTAGGTGCCATCTGATGTTTCTAATGGAAAGTTTGACATTTTTGACAATAATCTACTTCAGATATTTTGACAATAAGAGCATTACTGAAAATTGTGCCACAACAAAAACATGGAATTAACCCATGAAAATGTTTTTGCTGTGATTTATTACAAATTTTGACATTATCAAGACAAGAGTGCCTCAATCAACTAACTTCCACATTTGGCAATGAAGCTTCATCCTTTGCCACTGTGAAATGATCATATAACGAATTTAATCAATTCATTTTGCAAATAGAGCATCATTGAAAATTGTGCCTCAACAAAAAGATGGAATTAGCCCATGAGAATGTTCATGCAATGATTTATTACGAATTTCAATGTGGATTATGAAGACACAATTGCATCAATCAACTAACTTCCACACTAGGCGATGAAGCTTCATCCTTTGCTACTGTAAAATGCTGGTAAAACACATTTAATCATGGTTGCTGTTTGCTCAATGATGAAGTTTGTGATGGTCGTCCAAAATTAGTTGTTGTGCCAGAAAACATTGATGCTGTGCGAAAACTAATAATGCAAGATCGTCATACAACATATTGTGAGATTGAAGCAACCCTAGGTATTAGTCCCACCAGCATATGAAATTAAATAATTAGCCCAGACCTAAAAGTATTTGCAGCATAGAAAGTCGCCATTAAGTTAGTTGGCTCATGCATTTATGAGAACTCCTAGTGGTTTACTGGGAAAAAATAAGTCAGTTGAAGAATTTAATGTTATGATGGCATGTTGCCCATAGTAGCTCAATGGTTTAGAGTGGCTGGATGGAGAACAGAAGATCCATGGCTCGAATCCTGGCTATGGCATTGAATATTTCAGTCTGACTCTATCCTTTCATATTGCATGATTATTTAGCCATGAAAACGGTTTTGCTCTCATTGAATCCTAGATAATTTGATGCAATCTCAAAAAGATGCTTGTGTTGATTTACAAAAATGCTCAAAAATTAAAATGTTTGTACCTCAAAAGACGTATGTAAGATTGTAACAGGTGACAGTTTATGGATCTATGCGTATGAGCCGGAACGTAAACAGCAGTTTGACTGCATGGGTGTTTCAAGATTCAGCAAATCCAACAAAAGTTGTTCACACTCGAAGCACTTATAAGCAAATGGTAGCCTCCTCTTTCAGCAAAACTGACCATGGTGGCAACAGTGTCTTTACCATGTAAAATGGTAATGCCGAATGGTACACAACCATTTGTTTGCCAGAAGTCTTCAGTGAAGTAAGAAAAGCCAACAAGAACCTTAGGATCATTCTTCATCAAGACAATGTGAGAGCATACACATCTTGTCTAACAGTGGAGTATTTGAAGGCTCAAAAAGTTGAATTGATGGTTCTTCTGCCATACAGTCCTGATTTGGCACCCAGTGACTTCCTTTTGTTCCCGAGCATCAAGAATAAATTGTGTGAACGATTTTTGTCAGCAGAAGAAGCCATTGATGCCTTCTAAAACCATGTTTTGGAGGTGTCTCAAGAAGACTGGAATAAATGCTTTGACAAATGGTTCAAATGGATGCAAAAGTGTATTGATCATAAAAGAGAATGTTTTGAAAAACAATAAAGCAATTCTCAATCAGAAATTATTTATGTTAAGTATTAGGCTCAAGATATAAACAGTGCACCTCATAATGCCAGGATAAGACTTGTGATTGAATTTTGTAAGATGTAGAAACAACATGTTAAAACATAGGATGGAATTTTCCTGATCTTTTTTACAAAACAGTATTATATATACAGATCATACTGAAGAGTATACTCTTCTAATGGAAATAATCATTTCTTCTACACTAGCCATGTGTAGGCTAAGGTTTGGATAAGTAGAG
The DNA here is from genome assembly GCA_030765055.1 of Mantis religiosa. NCBI lineage: Eukaryota > Metazoa > Arthropoda > Insecta > Mantodea > Mantidae > Mantis > Mantis religiosa. Next base: position 98,264,205 of record CM060953.1, read on the forward strand.
CCATACTGAAAAATTCAATGCCATAGCTGGGATTTGAACCACAGATCTCCCGTTATCCGTGCGGTTGCTCTAAACCACTGAGCTACTATGGCAAACGTGCCGACATGACATTAAATTCTCCAACTGACTTGTATGTTTCCCGGTAGACCACTAGGGGTTCTCATATGCTATGAGACACGCACCTTTTTGTGGCGACTTACTATACTGTAAGTACATAAGTCCCAGGCTTCATAGTTAAACCACTATGTTTATTTAGGTAAATTGATTATTTCCATTAATCAGTATGACTCTACTCATCCATACTCTTCTAAGGTTATCATAAAGAGTAACTTAACCCCAACATAACACAAGTTTGTCATGATTGGCGCACTTCTGGTCCATGCAGCTTCCAGGTCCCAAGTTTGTATCTTGGTTAGGCTGACTTGCCAGGATAAGGCTATTTTTCTTGTTTTTCTTATCCTGAAGATATTGTCAGGTAAGTCTAAGCCCTAGGAATCCTAGACCCATATGAGCATCATTTCATTCATTCCCATTTGATATAATCTATCAGATGAAAGGATATTAATTATAAAAAAACAAATAAAAAATCCTGGCTTAGGAGTGCTTTGGATACTAATGAAATACTGTTCACATATAAATAAAATATGAGGGTCAGTTATCAGTTTTATTTCTTTCTTTGTAAACTTTTGTACGGAACTGTAAGAGTTTAACTACTCATTTGATAAAAATGGCTAGTAGTCTAGCTGAATATGGTTTAAGCTACAACATAATTCTTGGAAATATATAAATGTGTAAGTGCCATTCAGTATGAGTTGAAGGTAAAATGCTTCATAACCTATCCAGGCATCACATGTATCACTCTGTAAGTGTTACCTTGTGACACTGAAACAATCTTCCCAGGAGGTCCAGGAACTATGTTTCATTTATTAGACATTGAGCTTCTCAAGTTATATAAGTGCCCTTGTTTCCTTTTCCTACCAGTACCAGCCATTTTTCTTACCAATAGTATGAGAGACTGCATCTGGAGTTATGCATACCTCATAAGATAGTAATTTTTTTGCAACATGATGTAGTTACTCACATAGGTGCATACAGAAGTAAACATTATCTGGTATTAATTCTATAGTTTGTACTGCTTTACAAGCCTAGTGAATATTTATTAAAATTAAACAAGTGCTTCTCGTTTATTTATTTTCAGATAACCTTCTTTTTAGGAACAGTATTAAATGAACTATTAAATCTTCTATTAAAACACACAATTTGTGAAGCAAGACCGATACATAGAAGCTCTCTTTACACAGAATATGGCATGCCATCATCACATTCACAGTTTATGTGGTTTTTTGCTACATATATGTTGTATTTCATATTTATACGGTAAGTATTGTAAATATAATTAAATTTAACGTAATAAGTATAACATTTTGATGAGATGCCTATGTCTGAAATAAATATAATTTTTAGATATAAGCTGCTTTCATGTGTGTAAATGATTATTAAACCTATTTATATTAACAAGGTAAGTATCTACTGGTAGTGTGTTAAGCTTATCAAGAATAAATAGATTAATTTATTTTTACTTTCTCTACCATGTAGCTAGTAGTTTAGAGCAATTGTTGCACACTTAACCACCTTTAACAGTTTGCCCTAAAACTCTATTGGAACTCTTCACTCCTTCATGGCACTGGAGACATTTTTGCAGCTTTATAAGCAGATTCACTGTTACAAATTTTCATCACCGATAAAACAAAGCTTTAAATTCTATTGCATCTTGTAATTTGTCTTTGGTTGTAATTTTAAGATCTTTTGCTAACTTTACGATCAAAATTTTCTGTGCTATTTGGTGTACAGTGCTATGATATACCGTATCTTTTCTCTGCATCTTTTCTTCTCCATGATCATTGCTCCCCTTGACTGACCTGCAACAGAATGCATGACATGCAGCTTTTAAGATTTGATTGCAACACTAGTGACAACAGCCAATAAGAAGTGAATGAAATAAATTGTTAAGTCTACTCCCTCACATTCTATGACTTATGGATATAACTATTTTTTGTGAAAGTTTTAATTTATTTCATGGCACAAAGTATAAAATATGGACTAGAAATCTGAATATAACCTAAAAAGAAGCATTCTTTGCTACCATTAATAATTACTTACCTGTGACACAAGGAAGAATTTGAGCACATGTGATAGTAGTAGTACTATAAGGTCTTCAAGAACTTTTTTATGAAATTCCCTATTTTAAAATCAGTTAGAGTATAAAATGAACACTGGCCTTTTTGTTGAAAGTAAGGAGAGATATTAAGATGGAGAAGCAGAGGAATTTGGCACCTTGGCCAAGGCTATGTCTAGGAGCTGCTAAGCCTCCAAGAGGACAGGATGAAGCAAGAGATTGCAAAATATGTTGCAGGGCTGTGAGGTCTCTTTTGTTAATTGTTTTCAATTACCATTTGTTGCTATCTCATATCTGTCAGAACAGAAATCTACTCTGGCAGAAGGCTTCCATGCCAGGGAAGAAACAGTTCTCTTAAAATACTTACACCATACATTACCAACCATCATGTCAGACCCTGCAGCACCTGAAAGGAAACGGGCAGGAAAATATTAAACTATAAAATTCACCTTGCCATTTGGCTACCAACCTGGAAAATAAACTTCCAAAGTAGCTGTCCAAAGGGAATTGAACCTCGGACATTTTGCAACTGGCAGCCTCAGATGCTGTTGCCTGAACTATCCTGCTCATTGGAGAAGATTAAAAGGGCATAATTAGCATTTGTTCATTGGTCAGATGGAATGTTCTGTTCATCACAGTATTCAGAGTATGAGTATGCTTTCAGTTATATGAGAAAGAATAGAAACAACATATTCAGGTCCTGAATGTCTAATGGGTATTTTAATAAATTTCTCAGTTAAAATGTAGTGGCACTACTGTATGCTGTAGATGCAGTTTAAGTATAGTCTTCCAGAAATGAGCTAACAAGACTATAGCAGAAATCCTAAAAGGTGCTGCATCTGTTTCACACCCTTAAAAGTAATTCTATATGCCATAATGTAAGAAGATGTCTCTAAACATTTTAAGATTAGTATTCAACTGTAGTTTTGTAAATAGTGTTGTCTTAAGGAACTTAATGTCAATGTGTAACTTATGCACCATTTGTCATCTGCTTAAACAAAGTTAACCCTTGTGTAGTGGACCTATTGTGGTCCATTGTTGCCTGATCTTGCTGTGGAGGATTAAGAAAATTACAGGATCCTAATGGCTTGAAATGGCACCACCTGCTTTTCCCGAGCACTTGCTCTGTTGAGGTGGCTTCTAGGGATCAAGCCGGGTTCATTACTCAAGTCTATAAGGGTGTCAGAGTAATAGCTAGTACCAGTCAGGCTCCTGTCTGATAGTATGAGATATGCTGGCAGAAAGATCTGCTGAACTCAAACACTATCTGGGATCGTCAAACTGCAAAAGCTAAATCTGGATCAATTTGGTTTTCTTTTCTTATACCTTGCAATACTAACCCTTATTACAAACTTACTCTACCATTGAGGAGAGGTGCCTTATGACCACTACTGAAAACAAAGTGTCTGAGAAATTGTTAAATTAGAATTATAATAGTTTCAGATTAATATCTAAATTTAATCTTATGGTCAAATCGCTGAATATGTTAGTATGTTAGTATCACTCATTCTCTCCTTAGAAGCTTCACATTTTGAACAAATCACTGTTTTCTGGCTGTGGCTCTCACAAATATGCTCATGATAATTGCTACAAATTATTGTTTTACTAACTTTATTGTATTTTTCTTTCTTAGATGGCAGTATTCAATAGCAACATCCTTTATCATCACTTGCTTACTTCTTGGAACTCTGCCTAAACTTCCTCTCTAGAATTCTTTCCATGCCTATTATTACTCTGTCTCCCTCTTCAGCAGCTAGGGTTTTATCAGCTGCAATCCTGTGTTTTACAGGTACTGTCCTCTGATTTGGCTTCTTATTCCAATCAGCACATTCAAAATAAATATTGTATAACAGCTTACAGAGATACATCAATGAGAGTGAACAAACTGGATGATGATTCGTGTAGCTCATTTTGCAGAATATTTCCTTACCATTTGATTTACAGTGGCTACGCTGTCTTTAGTTTTATTATAATACAGGTTGATAACAGTGTTTTCTTAGGATCATATTGATACTTTTTCATCATAATACTTAATAGATAAAAAGTTTCCTTTTTAGTTTTTTCATGACAGGTGATTTAAATCTTGGCTATGTTAGGATCACTGAAGGCAAATTTACTTGACAGTTACACGAATATAAATATTTGTAACAAGGGCTTCACTTATCTTAAGAAATTGGTGTTCATTCTTCTTTCTAATGGAGGGGAAAAAAAAACCAGAATGAACACCAATTTCTTAAGATAAGTGAAGCCTTTGTTACAAATATTTATATTTATGTAATATTTATTGCTTCACTGTAGCTAGCTTCATTTTCTACGTAATTACTTGACAGTTGTTTTCTTACAAAAATGTCTTTGACCTCTTGAGGAGTGTGCTGCACTATACTGTTTCAACAACTGTGAGCTTGTGATTCTTCCACAGCTCTTCAATCAAATCAACAGATGTATAGTATGTGTCTGTTGTTATATTGTGTCCAGAATTATTTACAGGGTGCAGCAAGTGTTTTACAGCAAATATAGCTGAATGTGCTTGTTGAGTTCCATAGTTCCATCATTCTTTTTTTCAGCATACAATTCCACGCTAAGAATGGATATTGTTTTTTTTTTTTTTTTAATCAGTGAGCATACGTATCAGTAATTCCATATTTCCCTGATTTGTACACTTGGAATGGACATCTTTCACAAAATAATATTAGGATTTCATCAACTACAGTATATAAATCTGCCAGAAAATTTAAACCAGAGATCTGCCCACCTCGGCAGCATAGATGGTAGCATGTCTGCCTCACGTTCAAGAGGTCCCAAGTTTGAATCTGTCAGGGTGAGTTACCTGGATAAGGTTTTTTCCGAGACGAATGTTGGGTAACTCTAAACTTCATGGACCCTGGGCTCATTTGAGCCTCACTTTATCCATTCCATTCATTGTCCAATATGGCTTAACGTTGGAGGACGTAAATTTAAAAAAAAAACCTGAAATGCAGGTGCATCTGTCCCTTCCCACTCCCATATATTACTCTATCAAGAAAACTTCGGGAATTGGTCAATCAAACACAAAATATGTATTATTCATCCAATTTGATTTTATCGCCTTCAAAGTAGGCCCCTTCCCATTATAATTATAAAAACAAACTCAAAAACAAAAGATGAAATTCCACCGACAGATCCAGAATATACCAAATAAGTTATAAGAATTGTGAAACATGCCACATAGATCAAACTGAAAGAAACCTAAAAACCACAGTCAAAAGAGCACTTAGGAAACATCAAAATGAAACAATAAGATAAGTCAGCAGTAACATTTCACTTTGGAGCAAAAACCATGACATTGATCCAAATCCAAAATTACTAAAAGGAGTGATAAACCAAAACAAACTGACATGGAAGAACATAAGAGGAGCATTTTTTTCAGAACTCAATAGAGGACATAAGGATATTTTTTACAGAAATTATATTTTTTTAATCTAGTACATAACCTTTCATTACACAAACCTTATTTTTAGCAATACTAAATATTATGAGACAATTTCAGACAAAAGTGATACTCCTAAAAGATAACCATATTTTTTATAATATTGGCCAGTTAAAAAATGCTTGTTTTTTTTTCCCCTCCAAAATTTGAAAGATGACATGGACTATGAAACAAGCGAATTTGACTTAACTTTAATTTGCTACTAGTTTTATTGTTTTTATTACGGTTTTGATAATTCATTTCTTCATAGTTTATTTTTATGTACAGTATACAAATTTAATAGATGACTAAATCAGCATTTGTTATATTAATGAAATAATAGATAAAAAAAAAATTACAAAACTATTCAATTAATAAATACTGAAATTTAAGAATACAAATGATTAAACTAGTAAGTAATGTGTACACTTATTTTGATATCTTCTCCAAATCTGTCTCTTGTTTAGTGGAAATTAGTCCCCCATCTTGCACGTGGAGCATGTATCAGTGTGTGGTGTCTTGAATGGGAGATTAAAACACTTATAAAATATTAACTTATATTTGGATAAAGAGCATGTGGATGGTTTTTCCTTTTCTCTTCTTTTGCAAAACATTTTTTTAATATTTAATTCTGGTGGTAGGTAGTTCCTTGAAGATTTTCTTCTACTGTAGTGGCTTTCACTGCACCTGTAGCTCTTAATATAATTTTTCACAGCAATTATAACCTCCTTGTCCTTTGCACCAGTTCTGTCCCTCCTCGATTTTCTTTAGGTGAATTCCCAGTAGAAAAAAATTTTCTTGCAAGGAGGGACAATCTATCCTTAGACATGCCTGCTATTCCGTGAAAACTTACAGCACAGTTTGGTAAAACAGCTGCATTTTTCTTTCTGGTACTATATTTAATACTCAGATTGTTTTCTTTTACAATTTTCCTCTTTCTTTTTTCTTCGTTTAGGAGATTTAATTGTCATATATTTAAGCAGGAATTTGTCTTGGTCCACTTTATTTAGATGTTTTACTTTATTATGGAAGTCATTATTGTCTTCCTATGTTAATCTCCTATTCTGCATCCTTACTTCCCTCTTTATTGACTTTGATGAATAACCTTGAATTCCATAATTACATTCTATGAACGGTTCTTTATTAGGTTTTATAGCTTGAACAAGACATCCTTCAATTTTTTTCCTGCCACCATCAGATTGTCACTGGAAAATCAAACCCTGTACTTTCATCCATGACTTAGCTTGTGCTTGCGAGAGACTGGTTCAATCTATGTACATAACACGTGACACAGTGGTAGAAGTGATTCAGAAAATGTAACATTCTTTACTTTGTGATAAACAATGGTTTTAAACAATGGCCTATGTTGCAGTAATGCCGCATTATCCTGAGTGTGGAACATGTTTGATTGTTAGGTCTTTGTAATGCCACTTTGAGAGCGATGTTGATAAAAGGTTCTGAAAGAGTATGTGACAACAGAGATTGTTGTTGATATAAACCACATGCCAAGTAGTATTGACATTATCTTCCCTTTGAATCAGAAAAGTGCAGCGATAATACCAAATGAATCATTATATTATTTAGCCGTGGGAAGGCTTTGAAATAATGATATTGTTTTTGTATAGCATTTAATTCCAGGAAAGTAAGTTTGGACAAGCAGAATATTGCAAATTATCAGCTCAGCAATGGGCAAATCTTTTCATTTAGCCCGTGCTGTATCGAGTTTTGTAAAATCGCTGTGCATGCGCTCTTGTCAAGTTATAAAAAAATGCTCATGATTCACCATGCCGTACACACGGAAAATATTGAGTTACACAAAATCTGATTTCACAGACCAATTGGTGGCATCAAAAACATGCCGATCCCATATATAACTCATTTTCTCAAAATTTGTGCGCTATCGAGTTTTGAAAAAATGCTCCTCGTATTCATATGGAAAAATAAGGACCAAGTAACGAACTTTGAAATCTCATTAGTAGACAATTTGACAAAGATATTCATAGTTCCACCAACAGAGAAGAACGCAAACGAAACAAACAATAGTTTGATAGAGGTTGAAAATGGATGCAACAGCTTCCAAAACTAGTCCCTCAGTTATATAAAAGTGTAAGCGTCGGAAGTGTCAAAAAACAGACTACAAATAATTTCTTAATTTTGATGTCACTACTTTTAAATTCCTCCGATCATGCATGAAATTCGAGATTCCACTGCTAGGCTTTGCATCAGCTTTATATACCCTGCCGGTCATGGGAGATCATTGATTGCAAAGGCAGCTGTGTTGCTACCTGTTGACTTTGGAAGTTGCTACTGCAGTGGATTGGAGAAGAAGGTTTGAGGAATTATGCCAAATTTAAATTGTTCACATCTTTAACTTATGTAAGGGAGTGAAAAAAAAATGTGGCATTAGTTATTGGCTGACCCTAGTAGTGGAGAAAGGTTCTCAAGTTACATCAAATTGGAATGGTCTCAAAAGGTTTATTGTGCAGTAATAATACTGCTCACTTCTGGCTTTGATACATCAGCTATGTTAATTTCTCACGGCAGGTTGGCACCATCCATATGACACTATTTTATTTTATATTTTGTTCTCACTATGTGATTGCAATTAACAATAGAATTTGTAATCTGTGAATTAAAGAAAATGACAATGATAATAACAGTAACATTATAATGATAAACAATGAGAATACTAAAGAAGCTAATTTGCGCCTTGCTCACTGTCTATGTTGTTGTCTATAGTATTTCCTTATTTACATGTCATTTAAGTTTATTGTTTATTTAACAAGAATCTTCAGGTGTTTGCTACTTGTTTGTGGGTTACAGATGAGACTTGTAGATACAAAAATATTCTACATACTACAATACAAGCTCAGAAGTTTATTTTCCTAAAACAGCTGTAAACTTAAAATAAAAATAAAATGCCATTTGCAACAATAAGAAAAAAATCACTCTTCCAAAGTGCAACAGGTGTTCACAACAAACATTTCACTGAATTTGCTGGTCAACAAAAAGATACATGTATGTATTCCCTCACATTGGTTAAATTCAGTACTTTGTAATGGGGTATCCTTGCCTGCCTCGGTAGTGTACATGGTAGCGTGTCTGCCTCACGTTCAAGAGGTCCTGAGTTCGAATCTCGGTCAGGGTGAGTTACCTGAATATGGTTTTTTCCGGTGTTTTCCCTTATCCTGAAAGAAGAATGTTGGATAACTTAAGCTCTATGGACCCTGGGCTCATTTGAGCATCATTTCACCCATTCCATTCATTGTCCGATATGACTTAACATTGGAGTACATAAATTTAAAAAAAAAAAAAAAAAAGAGCTTTGTAGGGTATACTTTATGCCTAATTACCTTTAGCAGGTGTGACTTCTATTCTTTTTTCATATAGATAGGCTTAATTTTTATTCATTGTTTGAGCAGTCTTTTCTTTAGTTGATCTTAGAGGAGATGGGAGAATTTCTACTTATTTTATTTACCTCCCTCCGTAAATTCTCTAATGTATTAAGACTGGACTTTGTGGGGGCGGAAGTATTACTTTTGGACAATTATATAACGATTCCCTGACAATAGAGGCCTGGTGCCCTCATAAAACTTAAAATGAATTTTTATTCCTAATTTCTGCACATACTGGTGAAGATTTTCTCTAAGAATGTTGAGATACTAGTGTTTATCCATGGTGTTCTCAATGGAAAACAAATTTTCCACTCCACCTTCAGATGTGCACCTTCATACAACATTTCCACCTTTGAATAGTCATAAGCTTTCACGGCCGGAGTCTAATTTGTAGATAGAAAAATTTTCTGGGCTCAGGAACAGTGGTCTGCTGGAGTTGGAAGATCCAGACATTTCGTTCACGTCTGCGGTGAACTTCATCAGTGGTGGCGTGGTCTGAATCTTCTGGGTGAAGTATCAGTCACAACTGATTCACTAGTGTTTTTTTTTTTTGGGGGGGGAGGGGGGAGTGTGGCCCCGCCTCTGCCACACCTGGTGGCGATCATCCAAAAGGGATCTATGTCGCCTCACCTACCATGCACTAAGCTACACTAAAATGATGGGTAGGAAAAGTGGTAATTGGTGTCCAGTACCGCGAAACAACACGAATGTTAGTGGGTGATTACTAAAAAGACGCCCGCATACGCAGAGGAGCTAGGTATAGGTGTCATGCTAAATAAAATTTGAGGTACCTTACCGTGATTGTGGCTTCAGCTGGAAAGGGCACTGAGTCTATGAATACTCTTCGGCAAGCCATCGATGGTCCTGTAAATAAACTAGGGAGGAATGTACATGTGGGTGCTATACATACTTTATTTACACTTATCAACATATAAACTCTTAAATTAACTTTAAAGAGAGTCGATTAAAGACACTAGACAACACTTACTTTTAAATTTTTCCCGAACTAGTTTCAGAGGCTTTGCCTCTATCATCGGCCGGCTCTCGACTGATTCTTGTTGGTGTAGCTGACGATACCTTGTCACAGGTCTCCTCTGGTGGCGGCTCAAGGAACTTGCTGAACAAATCCTTCTGGGGGATGTCGAAATTGAATACTTTGTTCCTATTTTTTGAAATGAAGATTTGTTCCCATGTGGATAGTTCTTGTTTTCCTGATGTATGTTTCAGTAGTTTTGGTTCTGGATTTATGTTGTGGTTTTTTTCCCAAAAATGTGTGGCAACTGCTGATTTTTCTAATTGTTTATATTTTATGTTTCTAAAGTGTTCCTTTGCTCTTGTTTCTAAATTTCTTTTTGTTTTTCCAATATAAATTTGACTACAGTCATTGCATTCAATTTGATATATACCAGATTTTTTGTTTGATGGAATGGCATCTTTGATGTTTGAGCAAATTAGGTTTTTTAAGGAGAAATGGTTGACTGGTGCTAGTTGAATATTTTGTTTTTTGAAGACTTTTTTGAATTTATCATAGGCCCATGGATGGTAAGTGAATTTTTTGAAAATCATATTAGTTTCTGTAGATGAGAGAGTTGTGGTTTCCTTTAGTAGCTTCTTCTTTTTTGCTAAGCTCACTTTTTTGTCCACTAATGATTTGGGAAAGTTATTTTTTTGTGCTATTTCAATTATTTTGTTGTATTCTGTTTTGTATTCTTCTGCTGTGAGAGGGATGTTTACCAGTCTGTGTGCTAAACTATTGAAGATTGCCTGTTTGTGGGATCTTGGGTTGTAGCCATTAGCTTTTATGTAGTTGTCTGTCTGTGTTGGTTTTCTGTAAATGCCAAAGTTTAGTCTGTTTTTATTCCTCATTATTTTTAGATCCAAAAATGGTAAATGCTCGTCTTTTTCTATTTCTACAGTGAATTTGATGCTTTTTTCTTGGATATTTAAAAGTTTTAGTGCATCACTGATGTGTTTTTTTGGTACTATTGCAAAGATGTCATCTACATATCGTTGCCAGAGTTTGAACATCCAAGGGAAACCTTTGTTGATCCTTATTTCTAATGCACTCATGTACAGATCGGCCAGGAAGGGTGATAGTGGGTTGCCCATTGCTAACCCTGAAGTTTGGTGATAATATTTTGTTTGAAACTGGAAGAAATTTTGTTCTATGCATAATTTGGTTAGTTCAATGTAGTCTGAAATTTCAGATGATGCCATTCCAAGTGATTTGAGCCATTTTTCTATCAACGGTGGGAGTTGATCAACTGGTATGCTGGGAAACAGTGATTTAACATCAAATGAGACTAGTGTGTCCTCTTCTTTTAGTTCAGTATCCTTAATGTGTTCTATAAGTTCATAGGTGTTTTTGATGCTTAGGCTGTCGAATTTTGGAAATGAATTGAATTTGTTTGTTAGCCACTTTGCAAGTTTGTATGTTGGTGAATTTATACTGCTAACTATAGGTCTCATTGTTATGGATGGTTTGTGTATTTTGGGTAAGCCATAAAGTCTAGGTAAGGTTGGGTTATCCGGTTGGGTTACCTAGACTTTATGGCTTACCCAAAATACACAAACCATCCATAACAATGAGACCTATAGTTAGCAGTATAAATTCACCAACATACAAACTTGCAAAGTGGCTAACAAACAAATTCAATTCATTTCCAAAATTCGACAGCCTAAGCATCAAAAACACCTATGAACTTATAGAACACATTAAGGATACTGAACTAAAAGAAGAGGACACACTAGTCTCATTTGATGTTAAATCACTGTTTCCCAGCATACCAGTTGATCAACTCCCACCGTTGATAGAAAAATGGCTCAAATCACTTGGAATGGCATCATCTGAAATTTCAGACTACATTGAACTAACCAAATTATGCATAGAACAAAATTTCTTCCAGTTTCAAACAAAATATTATCACCAAACTTCAGGGTTAGCAATGGGCAACCCACTATCACCCTTCCTGGCCGATCTGTACATGAGTGCATTAGAAATAAGGATCAACAAAGGTTTCCCTTGGATGTTCAAACTCTGGCAACGATATGTAGATGACATCTTTGCAATAGTACCAAAAAAACACATCAGTGATGCACTAAAACTTTTAAATATCCAAGAAAAAAGCATCAAATTCACTGTAGAAATAGAAAAAGACGAGCATTTACCATTTTTGGATCTAAAAATAATGAGGAATAAAAACAGACTAAACTTTGGCATTTACAGAAAACCAACACAGACAGACAACTACATAAAAGCTAATGGCTACAACCCAAGATCCCACAAACAGGCAATCTTCAATAGTTTAGCACACAGACTGGTAAACATCCCTCTCACAGCAGAAGAATACAAAACAGAATACAACAAAATAATTGAAATAGCACAAAAAAATAACTTTCCCAAATCATTAGTGGACAAAAAAGTGAGCTTAGCAAAAAAGAAGAAGCTACTAAAGGAAACCACAACTCTCTCATCTACAGAAACTAATATGATTTTCAAAAAATTCACTTACCATCCATGGGCCTATGATAAATTCAAAAAAGTCTTCAAAAAACAAAATATTCAACTAGCACCAGTCAACCATTTCTCCTTAAAAAACCTAATTTGCTCAAACATCAAAGATGCTATTCCATCAAACAAAAAATCTGGTATATATCAAATTGAATGCAATGACTGTAGTCAAATTTATATTGGAAAAACAAAAAGAAATTTAGAAACAAGAGCAAAGGAACACTTTAGAAACATAAAATATAAACAATTAGAAAAATCAGCAGTTGCCACACATTTTTGGGAAAAAAACCACAACATAAATCCAGAACCAAAACTACTGAAACATACATCAGGAAAACAAGAACTATCCACATGGGAACAAATCTTCATTTCAAAAAATAGGAACAAAGTATTCAATTTCGACATCCCCCAGAAGGATTTGTTCAGCAAGTTCCTTGAGCCGCCACCAGAGGAGACCTGTGACAAGGTATCGTCAGCTACACCAACAAGAATCAGTCGAGAGCCGGCCGATGATAGAGGCAAAGCCTCTGAAACTAGTTCCGGAAAAATTTAAAAGTAAGTGTTGTCTAGTGTCTTTAATCGACTCTCTTTAAAGTTAATTTATCATAACAACACTGTTTTCAACACTTCCAAGAAAGTAATTGTAAATATAAACTCTTATTTACACAGACATATTGCAATTTTTTTATTTATTTTGGTTCTTTTTTTCTCTCTTTATTTTTATTTCATTTCTTGCTCTTTATTATTTTTTTCATTTTCCTTTTATTAATTTTTCTTTCATACATACATATAAATAATACATAAATCACCCTTAATTTCTACAATGTTGTTGCCTACCTTCTCCTTTGGTCTCGCTGAGTCGTCATCAGTTGGGGTCGTCCGTCACCCCAGGCTGCCCACGGAAGGGAGTGACATCCTCCCCGGGTCTTGCGGACGTCTGCGTGCATTTATGGAGGGACTAGGTAATGGAGGTAGTTTATGAAGGCTTCTGTTTTTATCTGTACTGTGGCAGTTTAAACAAATCTTTCTCTCAAACAGCGATAGTGGTCTCTTATGTTTGTCTGCGTCAGTGCTGTATTTTCCAAGGTTGCTAATGGCTGGGTTGTAATGGTTTCGTGCAGTCTTGTACATGTTGTGGATTAGTTTCTTAATAAATTCTTCAACCATGTGCATCCGTAGATCTTCATGAAGTAAGTCCAATAGACTGTTCGTGGGACCTTCGCAGCTATTCTCAGGCATTTGTTTCGAACTAGCTGCAATTTTGCTATGTGCGTCTTGGCGCAGTGTCCTCATGCTGGGGCCGCGTATGTCATAATTTGTCTAATTAGGCTTTTGTACAGGGTGAGGCCCATCTGTTTGTTTAGTGCATTCCGACAGTTAAGAATGGGGTAAATTGCTGGATTACTGGATTGCCCGTCGTTTCACTTCGGTGGTGTGCTCCGTGAAAGTTAGTTTGGAGTCTAGGATTACTCCCAGGTATTTTGCTTTATTTTTCCAAGTTATTAGGTCCCCAGAGAGTGAAAGCGGGGTTATTCACATGTTTCTTCCGTTTTGTGTGAAGAACTGCCTGGGATTTAGCAGGGTTTACTTTAATTCTCCACTTTTCTAACCAGGGCTCTAATTGGAAGAGTGCTGTTTGGAGCCTATAGCATATGGCCTCTGGCTTCCATGACTGTGCCGAGATGGCAGTCCCATCCGCGTATATCGATCGTTGCATGTCGGTGTTTCTTGGGATATCATTTATATAAAGATTAAAAAGACTGCCAACAGACTGCCTTGTGGGACTCCGGCCTCTATCCTTCGCGGTTCCTTACGTTGTTCTCTTATGGTGACGGTGAATGTTCTGCCTGTGAGATAATGTGCAGTTAGCTTTAGCATTACGTCATTAAATTTAAGCATTTTGAGCTTATGAAACAGCCCTGCATGGTACACAGTGTTGAAGGCCCTCTCCACGTCTAAGAATGTAATTCCGGTGGATTTTCTCTCATTAAACCTGCGTGTTGTGTGTTCTGCAGTCCTTATAAGCTGTAGTGTCGTGGAGTGTTTTGCTGTTCGTTAATTAGAACGCTGTGTTTTTTTTTTAATATGAGTGATGTCTTTTCCATACGACCTTCTCTGCCATCTTGCTAATAGTTTTAAGTAAGCTAATAGGTCTATAAATCTTAGAGCTGGCTCGGTCTTTACCTGGCTTCGGGAACATGAGTACATTTGCCTGTTTCCATATCATAGGGTAATACCCATGGGCAAGGCAATAATTACAAATATTACTGAGGCGTTGTAGGGCTTTATTGGTGAGATGCTTGATAACTAAATTTGTAATTTCATCTGGTCAGGGTGCTCTGTGCATCTGTAAATGATTAATTATCCACCTCAGCTCTGCAGGATTGGTTTTCCTGCACTTATTGTGTGCTGGATTTTCCAAGATGTACCGCATTTCTAGTTCCAGTTGTTCATAGTATCGATTGTCCGCTTGGCCCTCTTTGGGTATGCATAGCCTCTGAAAGGTGTCCGCTAGTAGCTCTGCCTTGTCTTTATTGCTTTCGATGTATGTGTCGCTATTTTCATTGGTCTGGAGCGGAGGTATATTAATTGGTTGTCGTTTTAAAGCTCTTACCATCTGCCAAACTCTGGCATTGCCCGGCTGCAGCCGGGAAAGGGTTTGGTCCCATTGTTGTTGAACCTGAGCATTTATTTTAGTTTTGATGGCGCTATTCAGTGTTGCCATATTGACTCTATGGACTAGGTTTCACGTCCGCTGCCATCGTCGCCTTTCATGGTCCCTTTCGTGGATTAATGACATTACGTCTGGTGGATAGGTTAGGACGTGTTTAGCTGGCAGTTTGACTGGAACGGCCTTGTTGATGACCTATTGGATGGCCCTTTCGAGCAGGGCTGCGGCTTTATCGACTGCTTGGTCATTTATTACTGCCGCTGGTTGTGCTATCTCTTGGTTTAGCCTGTCTGCAAACAGGTTCCAATTCGCTCAATTAAAATTTAACCTTACCGGTGGCGGTATGAACTTGGGTGGTGCTGCAATATCGATTTGTACTGCATGGTGATCGGAAGCTAGTGCATCAGTTATTCTTATGTGGTAGTTAAAGGTTATGTTTTTGAATAGAGCAATGTCTAGTTGTCTGTGTATGGTGTGCCTGATGTGAGTAGGTTCTCCTGGATGATCTATTATGTAGTGGTTGTTCATCATGTATGTATAGAGGGCGTTGCCTTCTGTGTTTACGCTTGGGCATCCCCAAGACGGGTGTTTCACATTTAGGTCACTGGCTGCTATAACAATGTCCTCTAGTTTTACGAGTACATCTAAGTCCAATACTCTGAGTTTGTAAGGGGAGGAGTACATGCTAGCGAGTGTTAGTTTGCTGTTTAGGATGTTTATCGATATTGCAGTTGATTCCATTACATTTAGTGGCAGTATATGTACATGTACATGCTAGAGATTTTCCTGGACTAGTTTTGATATACGAGGGCTATCCAGAAAGTAGATTACGTTTTCGTCTGTTTCCGCTAGGGGCGGGGCTAGCGCGGCCATCTTCAGGTCAGAGCATTGCGCAGCTCAGTCGGCATCTAGCCGTGCTAGTGAGAGGTTCGTGCTGTGCTCCGTTCAGATACTGTGACGGTTTGAAATGTCTGCGTTAATTGAAAATCCCGCGAGCTGCGAGGTGCGTGCAGTAATAAGGTTTCTGACTGCAAAAAACTGTAAACCGATAGAAATCTATCGGCAGCTTTGTGAAGTGTATGGGGACAACATTATCACTGAAGGTGGAGTGCGTCAGTGGGTCATCAGATTTAAAAATGGCCGAACCAATGTTCACGACGAAGATCGAAGTGGGAGACCCAGCATAGTGACTGCCGAACTTGTCGAAAAAGTCGATGCTAAAGTCCGTGAAAATCGAAGGTTCACAATAACGGAACTTTCTTTGAGTTTTCCACAAATTTCGCGAAGTTTGTTGCACGAAATCATCAGCGAAAAGCTTGGTTACCACAAGTTTTGTGCAAGATGGATTCCAAAAATCTTGACAGAGGACCACAAAAATCAGCGAATGGCTGCAGCGTTGAACTTTTTGGACGTTTACCATAAGGATGGTGACTCTTTACTCGATCACATCGTTACTGGTGACGAAACATGGGTGAAACACGTGAACTGTGAAACGAAATTGCAATCAATGCAGTGGGGGCACACAAGTTCTCCCCAAAAACCCAAGAAATGCATGCAAACAATGTCGGCAAGGAAGATGATGGCGACTGTTTTTTGGGACAGAAAAGGTGTGATTTTGGTGGACTTCCTGGAAAGAGGCACTACAATAAACTCTCAAAGGTATTGCCAAACTCTCCAAAAACTCAGAAGAGCCATTCAAAACAAGCGCAGAGGAATGTTGAGCTCTAAGATCTTGTTGATTCACGACAACGCCCGGCCCCACACGGCAAATGTCACTCGTGAAGTTCTTGAATCTTTTAAGTGGGAGTTGTTTCCTCATCCGCCGTACAGTCCCGACCTGGCACCGAGCGACTTCCTCCTATTCCCAGCAATGAAGAAGTGGCTGGCTATGCAGCGTTTTGATGACGACACACAGCTGCAAGAAGAGGTAACGAAGTGGTTGAAGGTGCAGGCGGCCGAATTTTTCGACGAAGGAATTTCCAAGCTCGTACATCGCTACGATAAATGCCTTAATTTGAATGGTGACTATGTCGAAAAGTAGTATTTGAGTGTGGCTTTCATCTGTATATAATAAAATTTCTTTCCTATACTTTGTTTACTTTTTATTCCAAAACGTAATCTACTTTCTGGATAGCCCTCGTATTTGATAACCTGGAATGCTAAAGCGTGCTTTGGATATTAGAAAAGTTTCATTGACTAGCCCTACTGTGATGTGTTGATAGAGGTAATGTTTTAATTCCTGTAGTTTACTTCTGCCCCCCCCCCCTTATGTTCCAGTAAAGGGATTTTGTGTGTGTCTGATGCTTGTGGGTGTTGCGTTGTGCATTAGCCATCATTTTGGAGAGGCTGAGTGGAGCTGGTCCTTGTGGTTATCCTGTGACTGCATCATCTGCATTGGCTCTGGAGCCTACCATCATGCTCCAGAGCGTGTGCCAGCTTGGCAAGCTCGGTCAGGAACAGCATCTGGTGCATTTGCGCGTCGTATTGGCTGTACTGCCGCTTACCGTACAGATTATTCCACATCTGCATGAGGTCATATCCCTGCATGTAGCTGTCAGGAGCAGCATTAGCTTTGTTGGGCTAGCTAGATTCAACGTGTCTTTTCCCTCGTTTGTTTCACTGAAGTGGACAATGTGCTTTTTAGTGAGGCGGTCGTTCAGGTTCAAAATGGCCTTATCCTTCATTTTTTGAGCTAGCACAATTTTCGGAAGAGGTGTATCAGCGTTTTCAGTTTCTCTTGCCTCTGGAGTTTGGTTTCTAAGGCACACTTGTGTTATTGCTGTTTGATCTGCTTGGCTGTTGATGATACTGTGGCTCCTGTCACTGATTTAGCTCCCATTGCTGATGGTAGGCTCGTCTCTGGTGGTAGGTGTGTTCCTCCTGTCGTTGGTGGTCATGCTGAGCCCCTCCCGTAGGGGAGTTGTTTGGATTGGGTTGGACTCGAGGGGGCAGTGTGTTCCCGACACCCACGGGTAAATGGGTACTTCCGGCCAGGTTACGGCCGCCCGGAGGGAGTAGAGGGTTGCCTGAATAGTCCCGGGTACTAGCCTGCAGAGCTAGTAGAAGGTGTGCTAGATCACCATTCGGCCCCACCGAGGTTATCGGTAGTCTTCCCTGCGGGGTTGACGCGCGTAAGTGGCGTATCCACTTCCATCCCGTCTTGACATTGTGCTCAGTGGGGGGGGGGGGGGGGGCTTTTTAGACTCCAGATATTGCCCTATGGAAAGAGCCCCGGAGTTTCCATCGCTCCCGGGTAGAAGGAAGCCCAGGTCCTTGGTCCTACGGGTCCAGGACTAATGGGAGTAGAACCTCTGAGCTTAACTGTCGTTGGTGGTAATTTATGGTACGGAGCACTGGGCCTCTTGTTACTTGGGCATAGCTACCCCTCTGCTCAGAGATCGTCCCCCATATAGTTGCTGGTTGTCTTACGGCTGTCCTGTTGCTGATCTCTGGTAAACTGGGCAGCCCTGCCAGCGGACCTCGTGCTTTGATGAGTTGCACAGGGTGCATCTTCTGTATGTGCTCGGGCAGGGGAGACCCTATTATGGTGTGGTCCAGCACAGTGGGAGCATACTTGCAGAGCTTGGAAGTTTCGCGTGAGGTGCCAGAATCTCAGGCACCTTCTGCATTGTGGGGGGACCATTTGGCGCCCGATAGTTCTCCACCATTATTCTGCAGTGGAAGAGGTCTCTTTAGTTGTTTAATGGCCTGTGAGCTTTCTATGTTGAGCTGCTCCACTAGGAACATTGGGATGTGTGTCCTTTGTCTCACTGAGAAGAGCTTTTTAAAATTTAGAAGTTCTAGCCTCAGCGCTTCTAACTCCTACTTGAGCTCTGATGGATCTACGTTGGGGTATAGGCCCTTTATCACCACTTTATAGGTTGTGTCCGTCATTGGTTGTGTTATATGGAAAGGTACCTTGCTGTACTTGCAGAACCTGATAAAATTACTGTAGTCGTTGAGTGGTAAACTCAAAGCAATGGTAGTGCTCCCTATATGATGCCTTATACCCTTGGGGTCTGTACTTCTGGTCAAAATCTTTGGTGATTGAGGCCATGCTCCTAGTGCAGTAATTGGCTACATACATCTTTGGGATGTTCCTCCTCTCTTGGTCCATGTAGGTAGGAGTTGGCATTATGGCCCTTATGTTTTCATCTTGTATTTGAATGGCTGGGATTGGGGATCCTCTGTGGTCATCAATAGGCCAATCGTCGCTGTCACTGGTTGCGGCTACCTGTAGTCCAGTGACATCTTAGCCATTTGCTCCTGCGCTGTCAATCGTGGTGGGTTTTGGGTGTCAAGCGGGATCATGGCTATATATATATAGTGTGTGTGTGTGCATGTGTGTGTGTGCGTGCCCGTGCGTGTGCGCGTGCATACCTATGCCCGTTTACAGGCAGTTGTCTTATGTACTATCCCTGTCATAAAGAGGAACAAGAATAAAAGAAGCTATTTGAGGCCTAGCCGGTGACTTAAACCTAGATAGAATACAGGAAAATAGGGGATAGAGAGAAAGAGGCAGCTAGCGAGCTCTAAGCAGTGCGGATAGCAGAAGACCGAACCTATGAAAGGTGCCTTGGTACCAGCCTAATGGCTGTTGGCTTTGGTCTTGCTATCCTACTCGTCTAACCCGCGAAGTACTTTACTAGAAGCTGCTTGTCTTTCGAACATAGCTCTCCTGCCCGATGTGCACTGGTCGCCGCTCTCTGCTGGACTCCCTGACTCACTAGCTGGAGATGTGGCCATATTCATACCTAGTCTGCTGTCTCGTGTTTGGCTCGGCTAGTGCTGCGTGTGAGGGACTGGTGGTAGGCAGGGACTAGCTGCTCTAGTGCAGTCGGAACTTGATTGGTTTGCATGTATTCTGTGATTATTAAATTGTTTTATCCACTCAAGGATCGGATGCCAGTTTTTGTTTAGCTTTAAAACTTGCTCCTTCCTATAAAAATTGTAGGGATGCTTGTAAATTTCTATGGCTTCCTGTTGTAGCCTGGCATGATAATATGGCTCAGATGGGAGGACTGATGCTTCCTGGTATTGAATTGTATGTTCTCCTTCTGCCCAAAGTGCATGTTCAGCAATTTCGGACTTTTCGAGGTGGCCTAGATGGCAGCATCTCTTGGTTCCGTGAAGCGGGTGTTGATGCTACATTGTGTAGTGCCTATATAAACTGAACCACAAGAGCAAGGGATTTTGTACACGCCGGCCGAAGTAAGTGGGTCCCTGGTGTCTTTAGTGGAGCGTAATAGTGAACTGATTTGTCATGGGCTTGATTGTTTTGACATTATGGCGTTTGAGTAAGTGTTCTATCCTGTCTGTAACGTTTTTGAAGTAAGGCAGGAAGGCAGTGCCTTTGCTTTTGGGTGGTTCTTCTTTTTTGAGGAATCCTTCAAATCCACAGCCCTGAGTTCTGCCACACAAACTATCTGTTTGGCACCGCTATGTGGACAACACCATCATCTGGAGTCACGGTGAGTCAGCACTTAACAGTTTTCAACATCCGAACATCAACCCACGTATCCAGTTTACTATGAAAAAAGAGATGGATGGACAGCTACAGCAGGCGGCACCCTTGGACACACGGTATACTGCAAGCCCACACATGCGGACGGATATTTAAACAAGAACTCCAGTCACCATCCCAGACAGAAACGTGCCATGATAAAGACCCGTGCAGACCGCTGTGCCTGGATCTACGAGCTAGATTTGCTAAAACAAGAACTGCGCCATCTTGAACTGGCCCTCGTGATCAATGACTACACGGCACAAGAACTCTGCAAGCTATACAACCACAAGAACCGCCCAAAGGCAAAGCAAAGGTACTGCCTTCCTGCCTTACTTAAAAAATGTTACAGCAGGATAGAATGCTTACTCAAGCGCCATAAGGTCAAAACCATCTTCAAGCCCACAAGGCAAATCAGTTCACTATTACACTCCCCTAAAGACCCCAGGGACCCACTTACTCAGCCGGCGTGTACAAAATCCCTTGCTCTTGTGGTTCAGTTTATATAGGCACTACACAACGTAGCGACAACACCTGTCTCACGGAACACAAGAGAAGCTGCCGTCTAAGCCACTCCGAGAAGTCTGCAGTTGCTGAACATGCATTTTGGACAGAAGAAGAACACACAATTCAATACCAGGAAGCATCAATCCTCTCACCTGAGCCATACTATCATGCCAAACTAATACGGAAAGCCATATAAATTTACAAGCACCCTATAATTTTAATAGGAAGGAGGAAGTTTTAAAGCTAAACAAAAACTGGCATCCAATCCTTGAGTGGATCAAACACTAATAATCACAGAATACATGCAAACAAATCAACTTCCGACTGGACCGGAGCAGCTAGTCACTGACTACCACCAGCCCCTCACATGGAGTGCTAGCCGAGCCAAATATGAGACGGCAGACTAGATATAAATACGGCCGCATCTCCAGCTAGTGAGTCAGTGTGACTGAAACTTCACCCAGAAGACTCAGACCAGTGATGATGTTCACTGCAGACATGAATGAAACATCTGGATCTTCCAACTCCAGCAGAACACAGCTGCTGGGCACGGAAAATTCTTCTATCTACAAATTTCCACCTTTGTTTTACTGTAGGGTGTAAATCCCTCATATGCAGCTCTGTGTTGAGCTTGCACCAAACACAAATCCTCCCTTCTATATCAAATACATAAAAGGGGCTTTCATTCTTAGTCTTTTTGTACAGTTTATTGAGCAGATTGCAACCTCTGTGCCCTGTTAGTTTGGTTTACATGAGGTCTTTTTCTTGCTACTCTTCCATTGTAGCCTTCCTCAATAAAAACCCTTCTAACTGGTTCTGGGTGCACATCTTGCAATACGGTCATCAGTTTTGGGGCACTCATTTTGGGATTACTTATGACGTTTCTCATGAGCAGTCTTTTCTCTCTCTGATTCATCTTTTATGGATGTCCCGTTTGTGACAAATATGATTCTTCTTTTCTGTATCGTTGGATGATGTATCCAACAGTGCTTCTTGGTATATTCATCTTAGCAGCAGAGTGAAATATCACAAGATGTCGCTGTTCAAATGATCTGTTTCCTTTGCATCCCATTTGACTTTATGGTACAGCACAGATCACAGAAATTAGGTTTATCACTAACGGTAATGGAGGTGCAAGGCTCCCTGGTTTATAAATATCTTAAGTGGATTTTAGTTAATTGATGGAAATTAACCATTTCTCCACATTAGCCATATATGGGCTAAGGTCTTTGATAGACAACATGAAGAATTCAATGCCATGGCCGGGACTTGAACCACTGATGGCCTGGTTTCCATCCAGTCGCTCTAACCCATTGAGCTACCATGGCCAACTAAATTCTCCATCTGACTCATATATTTCCCCGGTAGGCCATCTCGTATTCGAGATACATCATTTGTGGCGATTTACTATAAGTACTTGAGTCCTAGGCCTCAGCATGTAACTCTTATTATTTTAACTGACCGTATAGATAGTCCGTATTGATAGTCAACATAGTCAACATGAAAAATTGAATGCCACGGCCGGGATTTGAACCACGGATCTCCTGGTTTCCGTCCACTCGCTCTAACCCATTGAGCTACCATGGCCAACCCGCCGTCATGAATGACACTAAATTCTCCATCTGACTCATATATTTCCCCAGTAGACCATTAGGAAATAGTAGATGTGGCGCATGACCTTACTTGGATGTGCATGAGTGACGTCATGCAAATCAATGGTAGGGGTAAGATCTCTGCTTTCACCAGCAGATTGCCGATAAAGCTAGTGGGTTAGATGACAGATGACTAACCTGACACTCCTTTTTCTTCCAAATAAACAAGTGGACTTGACCATAAACTACTGCGCAACATTACATCATATGCCATGTCTAAAAAATATATCCGTACCTTGTGTCCTGTCTTGCTGCCATCTGTAAAGATTTCTGTTGCATAGATAACTCTCCTTCAACTTTTTGGAAATGTATTGATTCTATTGCATGACACAGTGTCTCATTTCCAGTGGTGCATCGTGTTCTGTCTAGGGTACCCCTTTTCGGGGGGGGGGGGGGGTGAGGAAGGCGGATAGGGAAATCAGAACAGAAAGTATATACAGAGAACAGAGGGTAAAGTTTTTGTTGGTGGAACAAATGAGAAAGTGAAATAAAATGTGCACACTGATCTGTCATTTGCACTTTGTTAGTGACAATACCTATCAGCCCGAGGATTCAGTTTTCTTCCACGATGTGGCCGTCATGGTACTTTCTCCTTCCAATTTTGTGTTCATTGAGCTGAACACCATGGCCGGAACAGCCTAATTTGTCCGTTTGTGTTGTGACAAAACATTTGTCACAAATTACTGTGTTTGTCAGCAAATTCGTTGGCTCACTGATGTCATACAATCAACTCCCTTTTACACAAATACACGTCTTCGACACATTTCTACAGTGTTTCTTTATCTTTTTAGCACGAACTTTGTGCAGCTAGTGATTTCTCTGACATACAAAGCTTCACCTCCTACATGGAGCTATATGCCGATTTATACAAACTCTGATATTCACCCATTAACTGCTCTGCTGCCTGTTTCACAGCCTGCCTATTCCTTATCACAGAGCCGCACTTACTGACCTGTGAAATACTTCCTGCACTCTCTACAGTCTGCCGACTGCCCACTACGAGCTTAGAACTTTTATGCACTTCTCGGTGACTGATTAAGTGAATTTCTCCACAGCGCTGACGCCTTCCTCATGGAGTCGCACTAATCAACTCAACGCGAAGCTCGAAACATACACAAACTCTACAACTCTCACTGCTACTCTGTTCCGTTTCCCAGGCTTTGCATCTTCTTCATATAATTGCCAGGCGTAGCCAGAAACTTCTGGAATTGGAAACCTCTCGAATTACAAACTTAAGATCTTTTGAGTAGTAATAATGCAGGGTTATTCTAAATGATGGACCCTTTATATAAAATTCGTACAAATCCAACATGAACCATCTTTATACCAATAAGCAGAGGAGTTTTCAAAGTTTTGTTTAATACAAAGTTTTGTTTTTATAAATGTGCAATGTGTCCATTTGCTGCACAGCAAACATCTACTCGACAGCCAAACTGATCCCACACACAAGCAAGCATACCTTCTGTTACTGAGTGCACTGCAGCAGTGATACAGTTCCACAGATCATCCAGAGTTACAGGTAGAAGTGGGATGTAAGTAGCTTCCATAATGTAACCCTATAAGAAATAGTCACATGGAGTGAGATCAGGAGTTTCACTAGAGAGGTGCTCAAGGCTGACATCAAGATTACTCTGGAGAGATTAAAAAAATAAATTAGCACAATTATAATTGATTCAGAAATTTTGACTGGCTTCAACCTCATGTAGAGTATAAAATACCAATAATCCCTCCTAGTAGAATGATGAACCTGATATTCACTGTCTGGTCTTAGATTTTAATTCAAATGACTGGGAGAAAGTGCAAGTTCTAGGAACATAAATAGCTAAAATCTGTTTGTGTTTTAAATCTGTTGTATGAAAATATCTTTTTGAGCTTTAAATTCATTTGGTTAAAAATAATTTTATATTAGCGGCCTAGGCAATACTGCTCATTGTGAACATTGTTACCCTATTACTTCATTTGCGTTACCATTGTTTTTAGTGCAAATGGGACCTAATGACCCAAGTAGAAACTGATAGGGTATAATGTTTTCTTTTAACATTAAATAACATCTTAGTTAATTGATGTAAATTAATCATTTCTTCACAGTAGCCATATATAGGCTAAGGTTTTTGATAGATAGAATCAACATGAAAAATTCAAAGCCACGGCCGGGAGATCCGTGGTTCAAATCCTGGCCATGGCATTGAATTTTTTATATTGACTATCTATTAAATAACATTTTTATATTGATGACTAGACTTTGGATTTTGGATAAAAACCTTTTTTAATCCTTAAGCAATAACTCATAAAAACTTGCAAATACACGTTTCATACGAAACCATACCTAAAATTAGTTGTAATAGCACCTAAAAATGCCTATTTTGACAGTAAAGCCTAATTTTGTACCTACACATTCTTGGTGAGAATAAAATACTACTAATATACACTGATGCAGCAGCGTACATGATTGCTGCAGTGCAGTTGCTTAAAGTGTTTTACCCTTCCGCCATGCACATTACTTGTGTTGCACATGGTGTTAACTGTATCACAGAGCATATCACACAACAGTAACCAAATGGCAACAAATTGATTTCTACAGTGAAAACAATTTTCATCAAGGTTACAGATTTTCCATGAGAAATTGCCCAGTATTTCTCTACTGCCCGAACCTGTACTTAGATGCTGGGGAACATGTCTCAATGCTGCAGAATAATACAATGATCACTTTAGTGAAATGAAAGACGTTGTTTCAAATCTGGAAAGACAAGTCTGCATGCATTGTGTCTGCAAAGCAAGTGATAGAAGATTCTGGTATTCAGAGGGATCTAGCATTTTTAAAGTCACACTTCACCTTCCTTATGCACGTTATCACCTGAAGCAGCACGAAAACCTCTGTATGAACAAATGCAAATATTTAATGCTATGCAAGAAAGGTTTAAAACGGTTCCTAGTTCTGTTGGAGATAAAATACTGGATAAACTGAAGAAAGTTCTGCAGAGGAATGTAAAATTGAAGGACCTACGTAATGCCTCAGATATCCTAGCAGGAAAAAGCATGGAAGTACAATGTAACATTCCTGTCCATCCAGTGTCAAAGTTGAAATACGCACCTATTACTTCGGTGGAGTGTGTGTGTGTGTGTGTGTGTGTGGGGGGGGGGGGGGTGCGTGGGTGGGGGGTGCGTGTGCGCGTGGGTGGGTGCGCGTGCGTGGGTGGGCGGGTGCAGGTGTGCGCGCGTGGGTGGGCGCGCGCATGTGTGGGTGTGTGGTGTTTTAGGGCCCGTCGACAACAAGGTCATTTGGGCCTACTTCGGTGGATGTGGAGCGTTCATTTTCAGCTTACAAATTAGTGTTAAGTGACAGACAGCATTGCTTGTTGGTTGAAAATCTAAATAAAATATTAGTAACTTTTTGTGAAGCTAATAATTACAGGCATTAATGTACAAAGATTTGTATAACTTGTTAATTTTGTTTGCTTTTTTGTGTATTTAATTTTTATGTTCAAAACTGTTTTTGTCACATTTCATTGCTTAAATTCATGTATAACCACCTAGTTAGATATTTGTTCCTCTTGTAATTCTAGTAGTAGTGGACGTATCAGAGAGTGAGTATTTTAAATCATTAAATAAAAGCCAAATTCCCAATTTCAAAAATGTTTTTAAACAGTATTATTTTTAGAGCCTACTTTTTTGTTTTTAGAGACTATTTCTTACATTATAAAACCTATTTTAGGTACCTAAAGTTACATTTTAATGAACTAAAATTCTGAAGCCTATTGATGACAAATGTACTAGAGCATTATGGCCTGCAAATTATGATGCAGGGCAATTACAGGGAAAACACATTCAGGTAGATAGAATGTCGACTTGACATTCAACATGAAAAATTCAATGCCATTGCCGGAATTACCCAATGGGTAAGAGCGACTGGACGGAAACCAGGAGATCCGTGGTTCAAATCCCGGCAATGGCATTGAATTTTTCATGTCGACTCTATCTATCCAAAAACTTAGCCTATATACAGCTGGTGTGAAGAAATGATTAATTTCCATCAATTAACTTACACATTCAGGTGCTCAGTGGGCACCTTGCTGGTTCTTTTTCTTTCTTTCTTTCTTTCTTTCTTTCTTTCTTTCTTTCTTTCTTTCTTTCCTGTTTTACAAGAGGCACTATAAGATAGTGCCTTGATTCTTGCTTTGCTAAGTAGCTTTTATGTATCCTGGTGCTCTGTAGGTAAATATGGATGCAATGGTTCCTTCATAAATGTCCTCAGCACTTGTTCTCTTAAGAAGTTTCTCCTTGCAATTTGGCTGGTTTTGCCATCATGTTGATGAAAGTTATTGATTTTTCTGCTGTGTACTAAATATGTGTTCTAAAATTGAAGTGATCAAAATATATACCAATGTATCCCATTTCATTAAATTATTCTAATTCCCTAAGAATTAAGCAAATTTCTATGCTTTTAAGGCCATTTCTTTTTCTTGATATGAGTAGAACCTGTGATTTGCTGTGTCTGTGTGGGTGCATGCATGTGCGCATGTGTATAAGAACAGCATAACTCAAAAATGAAAAGTGGGTTAAATAGCAATAGCCCTTTTAAGGATGCAACATGAAAATTGAAACTACCCATTAGAGGGAAGTTTTCAAACATTTTGGTTTTTTCAAAAATGTCTGTAACAATTTTGATTAAAGTATTTTGTTCAAAATGTTTTGATGATATCTATAGTTTGAATTTTCTGGGAATATTCTGAGAAGTCCTCTTCATTTTGAATGACTTTCGCATAACTGGTGTACCATAAGAGATAAACATAATCTTACTACACTTACATACACACACAAAAAATTACATGAAAATGTGCAGTTTATGTCTAGTGCATTTTTTCTGAGACTAAACTACTTTCAGGAATTCTGTATTTTTGTTTGAATTTTCCAATATTTATACTTTTCTCAAAAATGTTTTTTATCTCGGCCATGGAAAGAAAATGAAATTTCAAAACCATTGCATAGAGACTTGCTGTGCTCTTAAAAGATTTTACTATCACTTAAAACTCACTGCATTGTTATCTTCCCTTTGCACCTACAAGAAAATTTGGAATAAAATGATTTCTGCTAATGTTTATCTTATTACATGAAGTAAATAAAGGAATATATAAGCATTTGCAAGGATAGTTTGTGTGGTTACTCAGAGAGAGAGAGAGAAAAAAAAAAAAAAAAAATGGCTGCACTCTTGAAATGCAGAGTATAATTAAGTTCCACTTCAGATCAAGTCCCATAGAGATCATAACAGATTTCAGATTATGAATGAGAGGATATATTTGAATAAGACACCAGGGCACCCTACAGCAGTCTTCATATAGCTTAGCTGTCTATACCGCTCACAAAAGTTAGAGACACATGAGCTCTGGCCAATGCTCAAGCTGAGCGCTGTTGCCAAAGCATAGTACATGCACCTGCAGAGGTTCCGTGTAAATAAGAGCAGTTTTACCCGCCAGCAAAGGTTTTGGCTATTCTTCCCATAATTAAACAACACATTAAATATTTCTAAAACATTAAGATCTTACAATTACTTTCTTGGAAGTGTTGAAAACAGTGTTGTTATGATAAATTAACTTTAAAGAGAGTCGATTAAAGACACTAGACAACACTTACTTTTAAATTTTTCCGGAACTAGTTTCAGAGGCTTTGCCTCTATCATCGGCCGGCTCTTGACTGATTCTCGTTGGTGTAGCTGATGATACCTTGTCACAGGTCTCCTCTGGTGGCGGCTCAAGGAACTTGCTGAACAAATCCTTCTGGGGGATGTCGAAATTGAATACTTTGTTCCTATTTTTTGAAATGAAGATTTGTTCCCATGTGGATAGTTCTTGTTTTCCTGTTGTATGTTTCAGTAGTTTTGGTTCTGGATTTATGTTGTGGTTTTTTTCCCAAAAATGTGTGGCAACTGCTGATTTTTCTAATTGTTTATATTTTATGTTTCTAAAGTGTTCCTTTGCTCTTGTTTCTAAATTTCTTTTTGTTTTTCCAATATAAATTTGACTACAGTCATTGCATTCAATTTGATATATACCAGATTTTTTGTTTGATGGAATAGCATCTTTGATGTTTGAGCAAATTAGGTTTTTTAAGGAGAAATGGTTGACTGGTGCTAGTTGAATATTTTGTTTTTTGAAGACTTTTTTGAATTTATCATAGGCCCATGGATGGTAAGTGAATTTTTTGAAAATCATATTAGTTTCTGTAGATGAGAGAGTTGTGGTTTCCTTTAGTAGCTTCTTCTTTTTTGCTAAGCTCACTTTTTTGTCCACTAATGATTTGGGAAAGTTATTTTTTTGTGCTATTTCAATTATTTTGTTGTATTCTGTTTTGTATTCTTCTGCTGTGAGAGGGATGTTTACCAGTCTGTGTGCTAAACTATTGAAGATTGCCTGTTTGTGGGATCTTGGGTTGTAGCCATTAGCTTTTATGTAGTTGTCTGTCTGTGTTGGTTTTCTGTAAATGCCAAAGTTTAGTCTGTTTTTATTCCTCATTATTTTTAGATCCAAAAATGGTAAATGCTCGTCTTTTTCTATTTCTACAGTGAATTTGATGCTTTTTTCTTGGATATTTAAAAGTTTTAGTGCATCACTGATGTGTTTTTTTGGTACTATTGCAAAGATGTCATCTACATATCGTTGCCAGAGTTTGAACATCCAAGGGAAACCTTTGTTGATCCTTATTTCTAATGCACTCATGTACAGATCGGCCAGGAAGGGTGATAGTGGGTTGCCCATTGCTAACCCTGAAGTTTGGTGATAATATTTTGTTTGAAACTGGAAGAAATTTTGTTCTATGCATAATTTGGTTAGTTCAATGTAGTCTGAAATTCTGAGATTTCGTAAAAACTTGTTCTTATTAAATATAATTTTTCTGCCCTGAGAATGAAGCACTCCACGTTTGTTGATCGAAAAATCACTTGTCCCAGCTTCGAGGGACATGCTGACACACTCAAATCACAAACACTGGAAAACAGATTTGTATAGTAATAATATAATGTAATATTAACAATGTTTCAACTTGAGTTCAACACACAACTTAACGATGCCATTCACTTTAACAAAACGACCCCTGTACTCTGAAAATGAAATGAAAATTAACTGTTTCAAACTGCGTGACTTCTGTTTTAATAGTAGGTGCATTATTTATTGATGCTTGAGATAACTGTTATGAGGAAAGAATGGTGTTGTTTTTCAGGCGTATCTGTGTTGAATGGATGGATGTTGGGTGTAACCATAACCATGTGAAGATAAAAAGTGCATCGCTCGTGTTATAAGTATCGTAGAGACAGGATTTTCGTATGGTCATGATCAGAAAATAACATTCTTTCTTATTATGAGATTGGCATCTGTAATATTCAAATACTTATCCGTAGCATTTAACCATAACCATGTGAAAGATAAAATGTGCATCGCTCATGTTCTAAGTATTTTAGAGACAGGATTTTTGTACGGTCATGATCAGAAAATAAAATTCTTTCTTATTATAAAATTGGCATCTGTCTTTCTTCAAACATTTATCTGAGGATAATTAATTAATATAATATTCTCAGTTCAGGCATGCGAAATGTGTGTACCACATTTGGCAGCGCTGCTAGGTAGGGCTAGCTTAGGATTGGCTGGAGTCTGCAGTATGGCCCGCCTCCATATACTTTTAACTTTTGCAAAGATTTTAGGTGTTAAAGATGACAGTAATGGAATGCAACTACAGAGAGTATGTAATTTTAAATCTCTTATCTTTAAGTTTACATTTTAATTCAATTTTTTAAAATTATTTTAATGATAGGTATATTTTAACTGTTACTAAACTAAATTACATGTATCATTCCCCTTTCTATCAATCCTTCTAGTTTTAGTTGTTAAGAAGCAATGCTATGTGATTGTTCATTTCATAAACATTACATAACTCTGTGTAAATGATGTTTAAAAATATGCATATCCTACTTTGCAGTGAACTAGTTCCATATATTTTACTATACTTCCTTAATAAGAAATGTCAAGAATGCCCGGTTTTGTTCAGTACTACTAAGAATACTTTTATCAGTGTTTTTATTCTACCCTGGAGTGAGCTGCACATGTTATGCACACAACCACTCCTCTTGGTGACTAAACTTTTAGGATACCCCTTGCAATTGATGTGCATATTTAATTTCTATTGAAATATGCCTGCTTTGTTATTGTATTGTATTGCTGTGTTACCTTGATTAATGCACAGTTTTTACCTTGTTAGGCTATTGGTAAACATGGCATACCAAAATGAACTGGGAGGCATGGGGCTCAGCAATGTAAAGAACAGGGGCAAGTAGGAAAGCACCAGTTGTAACAAATTTTTCACTAGGGAGGATCATTAATGTCTTCAGCAGAAGTGAAAACAATACTTTTTAACTTCAGCTGAATTGAAGCTACTTGTCACTTTCCTAGTTCTTTACAGAACGTGAGGAATCACTGTAAAGAGTTTGGTCCAGGGAATTGCATAGTGACTTGTAAACAGGTCATCACTGAGGAGCATGCCATGGATGTCTTATATATGCAGTCAACCATAGAAACATTACCTGATGAAGAGTAAGTGTTCGCAGTGGGCACATAGGCATCTCGAATTGGGGCTGAATTTCATTTGGAAGTCTTGAGTACCGTGAACTTGTGGAAGCTAAGGCAGTTGGACCTATCACAACATTTTAGCCCCATCTGACAGAGAAAGTTATCCCAAAAAAAAGTCCTGTTTCCTACAGGACAACCTAGTGTCCATATATCAAGGATAGTTCAGTGTTGGTTTGAGGGACGAGAGGATATCTCATTGATATGTCACACTGAAGATCATTTGATCTAAACCCATACGTATGAGGACGTAGGACGTATGACGTATGAGGAGCATCAAATTTTTAGGTGGAATACAATACGTCTTATATACTAGATAGGGTATTTCTGGAGGAGACAATTTAAGAGCATAAAGATCTGGCATTAAGTCAGAATTCAACATTAGGTAAGTACTGAAGCAGAAGATTGGAAATGACATGTTTCAAACAGCTCCAGCTCTGAGAAGAGAGTATAGATTCCAGTACAATTGCTTCATAGATATAACTAATAATTGTCTGGTTGTGGTGAAGCTACAAAAAGACAAACACAAAGCTGATTGGATCCAATGCATTTGTTGCTGGTGTTGGCTTCCTAAATACTTGATTACTAACTAATAAAGAAAATGTGAAACATGTGTTACATCATCATTGTAACTTTAATAAATCGCTAAATATGCTCTTTGAATACACAAAATGTCTGGCCATCTATCCATATAAGGCATGCTCCCCTGAACCCATAGGAATAAAATTTGAGCATTTTTCATTAAAAATAGTTTTTTGATATTGAGCACGTACTTTATCTTTATAATACACATTTTTAAAAGCTATGGCTTTCTCTCCCAGATTACCCTATGTGATAAAGAAAGTAAAAGAAGTGTAGAGAAAGTCATATTAATGTAACATATCAAGTAGATAGGAACAGTTAGAGTACAAGTAAAAATTAGTTAAAATATGTACGACATTGATGAATATTTGATTTTGAGAAAGATGATTTAAAGTATTTTTAAATTTTATTAGAATAATAAAAAGGTCTACATTGGGTCTTGAGTGTTAGTTTTGTCCATATATGTACACCTCCCAGGTTAAAAATAACTGTACATGTTCCAGATGTGTTGATTGTGCTATGAACAAATATACGGTAATTTTTAAGAAAACCTTTTGGAACCAAATACTTAAAATATATTGTCACTTGTGGCATTATTGTGCTGCTGCCACAGGCCGGAGCTGGGTGCTTGACAGGAGAGAAAAAGACAGAGAGGCCTCAGAACGTTCTGCCCATTGTTGCTGCCACTAAAGTTCTCGAAAGATCTGCGGCTTTCTAGAAACAATGGCTGGGTAGGTGTAAATACCTGCAGGGCGTTAGGAGCGACAGTTGTTGGTTATTGCAGCAGTCGACAATTGAAGTGTTCCGCAGTGATTTGTTTCATTTTTTTCGTGCAGCAAAACACCAAGTCAGCCTCGAGGACAGCAGATTGTCAATTTCACGTCTTTTTACTACAGCAAAAGCTGTTCTAAATTTCGGCAAACCAGATTTCCAAATCTACGTAACCCATGCAAGTAACCTTGGACCATCTCATACAGTGAGAGTTGACACAGTGTTCCCAAGTTAATCTTCCAAAGTATTAACAGATGCAAGTATGGCATGAATATAAATATTTGAATGTGGATACAATGAAAGCAATAGAAGTGTATTAGTGATCTGTGCTCATTAACTTGGAACCATACACCTACTTCATCAAAAATTTGTCATAAGATTTAATTCCAGACAGTTAGTAGAAAATAGTGATATGTGCAAATATGTATTCGCTTTTAACACTAGGTGAAAACCACTAAGCAAACAACAATGAATACAAGGATGAAAGATGCTGCCTGTCAGCATTATCAAACTGAAGATGACAATCAGTTAATAATCAACAAACATTTAAGTTTTGCATTTCTACTCTAAAAGTTATAAACAACATTGTTGCTTTCAGATACTTTGAATAAGCCATTTGAATTTTATAATTATAAAAATTAAAAATGAATAAATGAGTATCTAAAGTATTACAATTCCTTTCTTGGAAGTGTTGAAAACAGTGTTGTTGTAGTACATTAAATTTAGTCTAAATTATTTCTCAAGCAAACAATGAGTAGTGATTTTAATAGAACCCTTTGCAGTAATGAATGCTTTAAGAAGATATATGGAGTTCTTATACTGTGTATAAGGTATTTTTGCATTACACTTCACTGTTATTTTGTTCAGATTTGATTATCAGTTTGTCTCAGAACTCATGTCATAAAAATACCAAAAATGTGCTTTGTGTTAAAAGAATACAAGCTGTTAAAAGAATAATAAAAATAGGTACCAACAAATGTGCATTCTCGCTTATCATAAGTGGCTCCATATCTATGACCAGCACTTTACAGTAAATCCAAGAACAGCTTAAGCTTATCCTTCTCATCTTCGATTGTCCAAAATCAATGTACATCTGATAAACTGGATCAATAAACTATCAATATCAATCAATATCACTAAACAACCAAAACACACAAGTTTTTTCTTCCTTTCTCCGTCATATGAAGGTTAACAACTTGAATATCCAAGCCAACAGATCAGTACAGTTCTCTGCTTGACTGACCACATATGCATTAAACAAAATTATACATATATATTCATAGACCTTGCAAAATCTGAATGATTTCATTTCCCCACAGAAACCATTACATTCCTCAAGAAGCAACAAAGTGATTATATTAGTGTGTATGTTAGTAATAAGTGGTAAGTGGTAAGTATCGAACATTGGGGTAAATATTGGGGTTAAATGGTTGAAAAAAATGTATGTCAGTGGAACCAAAAATACTTTATGCTATAGAAATATAGCGACTGAATTGAAGGGAAGGAACCCGTTGAATAAGGAACCCATAGGATGTTTTGTAGGAAACTATTGGATCTTCCAAGTTCAGTGTCAAGAGAGGTAGCACAGCTGGAGATGGGAAGGTATCATTATAGAAAGAGCTCTGAAATTTTGGTTTAGGATCTTGAATTTAGATAAAAGTAATTTAAGGCAGTGTGTAGAGCTTCAGTAAAAGTCTTAGGGAATCTGAATGGACGAGAAACATCCGAAAGAACCTGGAAGTGAATGGATGGGGGAGTACTTGAGGAAAGGGGGTATAGTCATAATATATTTTGAAAAATAATTAAAGAGATTTAAAGCACAGAAATCCAAAAGCTTTTTGGTAAGTTCGGTAGTAAACATTTTAAGTGAAGCAAAAAGGAGACACATTGATACAGTAAACAGTGAACAAAGGGAGGTAATAGCATGGCTAAGAACTGGTTTTTGGAGGCTAAAAGAACTAAGAACTATTCTATGGAGTCATGTCCCATTTGTGGAGGGTAGAAAGATCTGAAGCATATAGTTTTTGAAAGGATTTATGGAGGAAAAAATTTCTGGAGCAGAAATGGGAGAAGGTGGATAGATCAGCATTAAGTGGATCTTTAGGAGTGCATGAGCTTAGGTCCGTTTTTAAGTAAAGTAAACAAATGGAACTGGCCTGTAATAAGGGAATTAGAATTAACAATATTTTTTTATGTGCCATTAATGCCTTAGATGCCTTCGAGAAGAATAAGATAATGGATAGAAGCAATTATGTTGTGCAGGTATGACAGACTGATAGGCGGAGCTGAATGCCTGCCATAGTCAAACATGTATTAGCTTAACACACATAAATAAATACAAATATTAGTATGTGATGTTCTGAGTTGGTTCTTTTATGAATAAATGGATTATTTCCATATTGTGCTTGCCATTAATGATTACACCTTTATT
Organism: Mantis religiosa; assembly: GCA_030765055.1. Lineage (NCBI taxonomy): Eukaryota > Metazoa > Arthropoda > Insecta > Mantodea > Mantidae > Mantis > Mantis religiosa. The sequence continues at coordinate 98,299,455 of CM060953.1, forward strand.
TACAATTAGAAGTACAAGTACAGCCTTTCAACACCTATTCTCATTTTGCAAGCTATAATTTCTATTTATATTCACAGTCTCATTGCTTTTATTCACCTTTTATGTTTAGTAATTTTTTATTGTTTTTACTATAGTAGCTAGAGAAGATATTGCATTCCACCCGAATTTGATACCAAGATTTCAGTGGTTTTGAGGTCCCCTGAATCCAAAAAGGAGGTTTGTGTGTGTCAGTTCATCCGGAACAGCAACTCAATAATGAAACATCAGTTAGATATTCTTTCACGTATGCTACATGAAGATTTTCAAGAAAATCTTCCCACCCCAGACTGTCCTTAATGTACAGCACTTTTTTGAAGTTCTTTATTTAATCAAAAATGGTTCTAATGATTTTGATTAAAATGCCATATGTATATGCATACCATATTTTCATATGAAATATATACCTTGAATTTTCTGGAAATGTTATTAGAAGTTGTCTTCTTTCCAATAATTTTGCATAGCTGGTAAGTCTTAATGCGATGTCTCTGTCATACTGTACCTGGGGTTGTGATGACTATTATCATATAAGCAAATACTTAACGTGATGTTGGTCTTATGATACATGCAGGGGATCATTAAATGCTACTTTTGCCAGAAATAGTGGTGCTAACATTCGAAGAACAAGTTATTATTTAAACTTGCATTACTTCAGATAACTAACTTCACACTGTCTCAGACTCCCCCTTCAGCAGAATAAAATGTATGCATCCTTTTTTTTTCCAGATGAATGGCAATAATCCCACTGATGACAGTGGACATACAACTGCTTTGAGTTGACTCCCAAATACTACTGCTCCAATCCATGTTGTTCCATTGCAGGCTGTTCTGATCTATACTATATCACAGTGTTGGTGAGTGGCATGCCTTATCTGATACATGACTCCAGGAGCCCCTCCAGCTTCATAGGACCAAATACATGTGGACCATCTCTTAAACTATCTATTTTTGGAAGTACTTTCCTCTTCTTGCAGATACAATACACTCTCATCTTATGTTGATCTCATTAAGTATAAAAAATAAAGAAGAAATTAGTACATTTGACTCAAATATACATAAAAACATTTTCTAAAGCAAATTAACATTTTGATGGACAGTGTTTCAGGTAATTCCATAGCTCTTGAGTTGGGATACATGAGCTTGCATAACCTGAATCCTTTCTTTTCCTTTATTAACACTGAAACTGGTAGCATAAATTTTTAAATAATATATGGACCCATATACACGTGTGCGATTTTAGTAGTATGTTTGCACAAGCATTAGTAATTAGATGGTACTTTACATAAACTGTATACTATATAGCAAAAGAATGTAATTTACACTGCTAACGGAAGACCTTTTGAAGTCGTGTTTAGGTTTGGAATATTGTCTAGTACTTTTGATTCTCTCAGGATCAGCTTTTATATCTCTGTGTGAATAATGTCTTAACTTCAAACTAGGAGTAACAAATTTAATTTAACTGGAATTGACAGTTAAACCTACTTCTTGCAAGCAGCTCTACTCCTCAATCACATGTTTAACTTGTTTTTCAAACCTTTCTGAGTACTCAAGATGACAATGAGCATTTTTAGAATGCCATGTTTCTCAAAACAAATGAACTGCATTTATATTTGACAGCTACTTTCTAATGTTTTGCAAGTTGATTTCTATGTAGTTTGTTCAGTTTGCTCTAAGAGTTTGTTAATTATCATTTAAAGATGTGTTCGCCCAAAAATAAATTTGACTAGAGAACATTTCCGGACTATAGTTTTTTTACTATCTCAAATCATTATTAACACCTTAAAAAGTGTGAGAATTGGCTTAAAAATACATTTGGTGAAGAACTCTCATTTAAGGCAGCAGTTGATAATAATTTGTATAGTGAATTCAAGAGAGACCATCTTGTTCTTAATTACGAATTTCCTCGAGGACACCTAAGAATTATATTATTGATGAAAATGTTGCCACTGATTGAGTAAAGGAAAAAAATCTATGGCAGCACTTTATAATTGCTGGAAAGAAAAATCTATTGGCTCAATGGGTCTTTTGAACGGAATCTAAGCTTACAAAAGTCTGACAAATTTACAATTCTGATAAGAAGGGGGTTGCTGGTTTTGTTTTTTGAAACAGATCATATTGCTACAATAGCATTAGAATTTAGATACATCATTACTACTAACTCAGTTTTTTAAAAAACTGTGAAAAATGCCAAAAAGTAGAAGTAATTTTGCATCAGGAGAATACATTGTCGCATACCGCAAAACTAATAACTGAAGGTCAGCAGCATGAATCCTATAACACACAGCCCTGACCTATTCCTTGTTATTTTTTGTATCCTTTTTCTTTTCTTTTCCTTTTTTATTCAAAATTAAAATAAATGCATGGAATTATGTTTTTGTCATCAAATGAAGCAATGAAACATTACAGACTTCATTTCTGAAGTGTGGATGAGAGGTAGATATCATTACTTTGACTGGTTTAATCATAGGCAATAATGTATTGTTGTTAAAGGGGAATGTTCTGAAAAACAATAAAATAACTTAATTTTTCTAAATTAAATTTTGTTTGATTTTCTAAAAGGTTTTAGTATTGCCTTTGTATGTGCTTAAGTCATCCCTCATGGGATTTGTTAAATTTTCATGTCTGCAAATACCTCATCTCATTGACACCCAAGTTCTTATACAGCGTGCACAGATTCACACAGTGTGCAACTTGGACCATAAAGTAACACAGTTCTCCCTCTTTGGCGTTCTTTTAGTGAAGGCAGAGAAATTCATACTGTGGAAGGTTCTCATAAAATTTTTCAAAGTTCTTTGCTTCAATTTGTTAAAATAATCCTTTCATCTTTCACCTTGACAGCTAGTGAGTAATGGCCATGTAGCTAACTAATAACTAACTGCAGCATATATCCATTAGTAGTATTCATGTGCATCTTCTCCACTATCTCTGGAGCAGTCTGTCATGCTCGTATCAGTTCCTTCTTCCACATTTTCCCCTCTGCTGATGATAATTTCACAGTGCAATCCACTGCAGATTTACTCTGCAGATTAACTACACCGTGAAGTGTTTTAGGATGGCACTGGTTTATCTAAGAATTATGGAACAGAGCCTATTTTTACTTTCTCTCTTCACAAATTTGTTCAAGAAAGTATTGCATTCCATCCAAAAATTTGATATTGAGATTTCATCATAAGTACATATTTTGAGACTCCTGAATCCTATAAATGAATTTTTAGAAAAAGGTTTATGTTCTTAAGCCATCCTTTTACAAAGCACAGATGGGAGAATTCTATCAAATACTTGGTAGTGAAATTTGACAGGGGCTTAACTTTTTGGGAGCACATCCAGAAGCTGTCGCATCAGGCATGCAGAGCCTTGTCCTCGTCATACTCCTTGCTGCAGTCTGTGATGCTGGTATCCCTAAAGTTATGTTTTTTCTGGGCTTTGGTTTTCCCCGTCTTGCTTTATGCATGTGAGGTCTGGGCATGGCTGCAGGCTCTAACCTGCTCTTACTGCAATGTGTACAGATTAGATGTCTTCAGGCTATCTATTCTGTATACAGAAGATTCCCCATGAGGTTACTTCATGAAGACTCATCTCCCCTCTATGTGGAAGATGAAATTAGGCGCCAGGCCACCAAATTCTTTGATAAATTGCCAGCACATTAGCGCCCTGGGTTAGATCCCTTGGGAACTATATTCCTCGAGAACACTGACTAAAGCTATACCAGCTTCCCCATCCTTTGCCTGGACTAACAAAATTTTTACAACTTTCCTCTCTTCAAATTTTTCCCCCTGCAGTGGTGCACGAAGGCTGTTGCACCTGACTCTGCAGCCATTGAGGAGCTACTAAGCTATGTCTCTTCTCCCGGCACCTGATTTTCACCTACCATCCTGCAACATTCACATCCCTGCCACTTGGTGGTTAAGCCCTATCCTGGGCAGGTATTTCTCAAAGTGTGGTCCGCAAGGGGGTCCCTAAAATCAAGTTAAAATGTTCAATTAAAACTTTAGAAAAAGTAGAATTGTATTTACTGAGTCACTTAATCTGCCGGGTGCCAAACTACATAGTTTTACTTAACATTTCTTATGCAGCTATGTCGTAACAATGTAATGCACCCGAGAGGTTCGATCAACGTAACAGTCGGGAGCATGTAGTGCAGCGTTATAACAGCAGCAACGCAACCGTACTGAGCGTGAGCGGTTAGCTGCAGTGTGGGTGAAGTCAGCCAAGCCTCCACACACAGGTCTGAGTTAGCGCTGTCACTAGCACCGGCTACACTTATGCTCGCACAACAAACCAGTCGTTCTCACTGCATTGAAGCCAGTGATGATAGTGTTTGATTGTTCTGACAGTTTGTAATTGTCAATGGTAAGAATTTATTCACGTCGTTCAATGTGAATCGTTGGTTACAGACTGGATCAATTAAACGTAAGCCTACAATAACTGGCGATCAAGAGGAAGTTGTAGTAGTGAGCCTACTAGTTTAACCAGCTGCTGTTCTGCTGATCTGCGAAAAGTAAAACGGCGAAAATACAGTGAAGAATAATTAAGTTTCGGATTTGTTCGAGCTGGAACTGAAGATGAACAAAAACCTCAATGTGTTTTGTGTTATGATGTACTGTCCAATGATGTAATAAAGCCTGCTAAGCTGCAAAGACATTTAGAGATGAAACATTCGGATTGCATTGGTAAGGCACTTGATTATTTTAAAATAAAAGGTAGAGAGATGAAAATGAGTAAATTTAAAATAGAAAAAAAATTTCTACTGGAATCAGTAGTGAAAAAGCAACACTAGCTTCCTATGAAATAGCTCTGCTCATTGCTAAAAGTGGCAAGCCTTATAACATTGCAGAGGAATTAATATTGCCAGCAACTAAAAGGATGTGTAGCATAATGATTGGTGACTTAGCTGCCAAAGTCACACTATCAAATGATTCAGTTAAACATAGAATTGTTGATATGTCTCAAAATGTCCTGGACCAGCTAATTATGAGGTTCAAGTCAACAGTGTATGCTTTACAACTTGACGAAAGTCTGATTTCACTGTCAAGTCTCATTTGTTAGCTTTTGTACATTACAAACACAAGAAAGAGCTTGTTAAAGACCTATTGTTTTGTAGGGAAGTCTTGCATAACACTGCTGAGGATGTCTTTAAGACACGATGGATTTATTTCAGAGCAAGGTCTCGAGTAGAAAGTTTATGTAGGTATAAGCACCGACAGAGCCACAGTGATGTCTGAACACAACACTGGATTGAAAGCTCGATTTCAAGTTGTCAACCCTGAGATTAAGTGTTCTTATTTCTTGATACATAAGAGAGGTGCTGGAGAGAGAGAGAGGAGAGAGAGAGAGAGAGAGAGAGAGAGAGAGAGAGAGAGAGAGAGAGAGAGAGAGAGAGAGAGAGAGAGAGAGAGAGAGAGAGAGAGAGAATTCTGCCAGATTTGAAGGAAGCCTTAGAAGAGTTGGTTAAAATTGTGAACTACATTAAAGCCTGTCCTCTTAACTCGCGGATATTCAAGAAACTATATGAAGAAATGGGAAGTAAACACAAACAACTATTATACAAATAAAAATATTTGCTGCTTAACGTCCACTTATCTTAAGAAGTTGATGTTAATACTTCTATCTTCTTTTTAAAAAATCGATTTCATGGACATATGCCCACATCTTCAGTCAACACACTTCGTCGTCAAGGATACCATTTATTACTCCACTGTAACAAGCTTCATTTTCTGTGTAACAAACAACTGTTTCTTGCACACAGACATTCACTGGCTTTCTTACGAAAATGTTCCTTCGCAATTTTTTTGAATTACGTGAAGTGAGGCTATTTTTTAAGGACAGCAAGCACAGCAAAGTTTCCCCTCAGGTAACGACTGTGTGACTTCGAATGGTTGTGCAAAGTGGCATATCTAGCTAGTATCTTCTCACACTTACCAAAAATTGCAAGGACCAAAACCAGATGTTTTCACGGTTCTTGAGAACATTGAAACAATGACATGAAAACTTTCAAGTGTGGAAAGGTCATGTAAAAAAGAAATCCTTAGGCTCCTTTCTTATTTTGGAACAATTTGTGACTTCATTAGAAGAAACTTTGCCTAAAAATATTGAAGAAGCCGTAGTAAAACACCTGAATGGCCTATCAAGATCTTTGAGGAAGTACTTTCTAGCACCGGCAGATGATCAGAATGAGTGGATAAAGTATCCGTTCCAGAAAAGACATAGGCAGCATTGATAGCCTTTCATAAAAAGAACAGGACTAACTAATAGTTATTTAACAGCAAAGAATGAAAGGTTGTATGCCAGGAAAATGAACTTGCAAAATTTTGGTTTCTGTTGCAGAGTGAATTTAATGAACTTGCTACCAAAGCACTTAAGTATATTGTGCCCTTCCCAACCACCTATCTGTGTAAGCAGACATTTTAGTATTAATACATTTTAATGAATGATGTTTCAAGCTTTTTCCACATAAACTTATTTTTTTAGTAACCCAATACTAATGATTACATAGAAAATGAAGCTAGCTACAGTGAAGCAGCAAATACTACACAAATACAAATATTTGACGCAAACGAATTGTTTGTGAAATCGATCTCCATTAGAAAGAAGTATTAACACCAATTTCTTAAGATAAGTGAAGCCTTTGTAGCAAATATTTGTATTTGTGTAGAACACAATACTAATTTTGTTGAAATGGTCAAATGGTGGATTCAGAACATTATGGATAACTTTTTTATGTGTATAAAAATGATTTCTTTACATGGAAAATAAATTCATTTTTATAACATGTGCCTAATGTTAGTAATCCTTGGGTAATCCAAAGAGTGTGGTATTTCAAATTTTTATGGAAAAAAATAATTTTAATAAATACAGTTTAAAAACATAACTTTTTTATTTAAAATACTTTTTATACACAAGTTTATTTTACTTAGTTTAATTTTTTAATTTATTATTAATTAAATTTAATACTAAATATACAAGAAAGTCTCTTAAATTATGCAGACAGTAATTATTTAATTCCAATTATAAAATTCAACCAAAAGTCGACTCATTCATATAAATTGAGTCGTGAACAAGTTATTAGATGATAAGGGAGTCCTTGAGGCAGAGGAGTTTGAGAAACACTGAAATGACCCACCTCGGGTGTTCCTCAGTCAACCAACAGCAACGACGACTGTGTTCCTATGAATGGCATAAATCCGGAGTAGATATAAAACAAATAAATTCATATACAAAAAATGTAGATCTTATTAAGGTCATAATTATGTCAATTATTATTGTCGTGTCTTAATAATGTCAAATTACATTGTGTATAGAGTTGACCATTTTCAAGATATTGGTTTAGTTTTCCTTCATAACATTTCTCAAATGGGAAGTAATTTGATTTTTACTTTCTTTACCACATGCATAGTAAGTAAAGAAGAGATTTATTCTATCAAAACATTTGATATCGAAATTTAGGTGAAAATATATGTTAGAAATTCCCTGAATATTTAAAAAGAAAAAATGAAAGCACCTTTAGTAAAACATCTTTGAGGTTCTCAGTGACCTGGAAAGTCAGGGTAGTATTTAAAAAACTGGCATGTGTCAAAGAAATTGCTTTGCTCTCAGTTTTCTGGTAATTCATACTGATGCAGAACTATATATTTAGGAGGAATACAACATATTTTGCTCTTAAAAATTCCCCACCAAGCCCTCGAAGTGATGAATTTCAAATTAAATGCAGTGGAACTCATATATGCTTACACATATTATAGAGACAAGGTTCACCTTTATGTGACTGCAGTATTGGATTTATTTACTCTGTCATCAGAGTAAGCAGATGGTAGTCAAAAAATAACTTCAGCTATCAGTAACCAACCATATTCATCACTTAATCTAGAATTTTTAGAAAGACTTGGTGATGTACTGGACAATCAATTTTAGCCTATTGTAAAGTGTGTAGAGAGAAGCTTAAGCCTAAACTCAGCAATATGACATTTCAAACATTGCTTTCGTATGAAGACACACTCAGTTTCATAGTATTATATCAAGAGGACAATCTTTAAAATCTGTTGTCAAATCTAGTGCTAGTTCAACAGAAACAAGCATTACAGATGAGGATTTGTTAATGCTTCCTATTATACCTAATATACTGAGATGATAGAAACCATGGAAACCATGGAAGTCTGTACATTATACTGTCTTATTGAAGAAAAAAAGTATATAGTAGTTATTGGCATTAAAAGTTGGTAGTAAATATGGGAGTTCATGGTAGATATAAATACTAGTTACATTGAAATTAATGTTTCCAGATAATGTAATTACATTGCAATTCACCTTTGTGATTCTTTGTGATTAATCATGGTGTTGCACCACACTTCATTGAGTTATCAAAGTGTATAATTTGTTTTGATGAATTACTAAGTAATATAACATTAATGAATCACTAAATAAGGTAACTTAAGGAAGACAACTTGATCTTGTCATTATTTTTTTCAAATGGGAAGAGGTCAGGACTGCAGCAAATCAGATGCATTTGCATGCTTAGTGCTCCACCTCGTTATCCCCGCTCTTTTCATATTTGGCTCTCTCTTACACACTATCCTGCTAGAGCATGCAGGTCTGCTTGGCACTAGATCTAAGGGAACCCAAAGTTAATTTTTCAAATTTTTATAATGATACAGTTGTTAAAATAAAAAAAAAAAAAAAAGAACAAGCATATTCACATATTGTTCATATTTTTAAATGATATAATTGTAATTATAGCTTATGAATTACCTGCTTTTCTAATCTCATGGAACTTCTAGTGTCTCATCCATATTGTCCTTGTCAAAGTCACTTAAATTTGTAATCCTCTTTGGAGGACCAGTATGTTTCCTACGCAGCACAAACACTTGGGTACTACTAGGGTCAGATTTTCTTGCCCCTCCACAAGTGCTAGCAAACTTGCTTTACCTACACCACACTCTTAGCAGTGAGCCATTGAGCATTTTTGAAATTGAGCTGATTCTTTTATTTCTCATTGTTCCATTTATTGAAAAACGTGTAGACCCTAAAAATATTTTGAGCCTGACTTCGTAATTGCTGCCTCTTTTACTCTTGCTTTAATGATTTCTAAAGAACAGCTGAATAATACTGATCTGAACTCTCCAGAGTAAATAAACACCATTATGAAGCATTCATTCATAAATATATCATGTGATGGCTTACATTCTGCAGATAGAGCATTCCACAGGCTTACAGGAAATAAAGTGTTTACTCTCTCAATTTAACAAACATTTTGGCTTGTTCAAAATAATTCTTTTAGCACAATATGTCTATATTTACATTTCATTTCAGAGTAATTGCAAGTATATGTGCACACATACATACTGACCAATAATGATGGCTTTACGATCAGCCTTGAAAGTCACTATAAATTTGTTTCATATTAACACTTTCATAGATATTGTAACTGTTTTTTTGTTGTCGTATCTTGTCACTGCCTAATAAATGCAGCATGGACTAAAATCTTCCAAACGAGGGGGAGGGGGAGGAAGTTTATTGCAGGTGTCAATGTATGGGTCTAATGTAAATTTGTTTTGTAAGAAACCTTCAAGTGGAAATATACAAGGAAAATCATGATAATAAGAACAACTATTGAACCTAAGTGTTGTAGTTTTAATATGCAGCTGTTAAGAGGTTTAATGACTTAATTTGGAGCTTAACTCATTCCACCATAACATGTATCATTTATCGAGATTTAACTGTATTGAAACACCACAGTAAAGCGAAATAATTATTAATAAATAAATACGACTCATCTATAAATTAATAATGTATCATTTAGTTAAAAGCACTCCAGTTTGTTGGGCCCAGTTCACTGCTCCGACCAGCAATAAAATTTTCCCACTAAAGTACTCTACAGTATGATGGTTTGAAAATATTGGTTGGTTGGAACAAGCCTTAGAAGTATTTGACTATAGCAGTATATATTGGGTGTGATCAAAACATTTTTACAACACATTGATTTGTTTATTCTGTACTGTCATACTCATAAGCAGTCTCTGTGGTAGTTGATAAACTTGATACAGTGCTACCTGTCCCATCCTCGGGCTTCCATCCATAAGCGCTGCCAAACCACTTGGGCAGCTGCAACATGTTCCTTATCCTCTATTTTAGTACAGCTGGCTCCGCTAGGCCTTCTTGACATGGCTCTTGGAGGGGCTTCTCTGATATCTCAATGTAAAGTTGTTTTCTTGGAATCTCTAGACCTAACAGACTGCCTGGTCCAATAGGTTCTTGAAGCTCATTGGAGTCTATCACATACTAAGCCTTCTGTGGGTTCATTGCCACCTATGTTTGTGAAACTGTGACCTAAGTAATGAACTTTCTTGCTGAAGAATTGTTTTTTTTTTTTTTTTTTTTTTTTTTTGCATTGAGCTTCAGGTTGAATGCCCATAATTTCTGTAATAATTTGGCTAGGTTCTTTTAGGTGGTCTTTGGAAGTACTGTCAATGACGATGCCAACCAGTTATGTCAGCTGCTTAATCACTATCCCCATGAGATGCAGGAATGTGGTGGCAAATTGCAAAGGTCAGGACAGGACATAACTGTAAACTGCCAAAGTCCTTGGTTCATCGAGAATGCAGTTTTCTCCTTATCTCTAGCATCTAAAGCCTCTTGCCAGTATCCCAATGTAGATCCTAGGTCGAGAACCATTGATTGCCAACAAGAATGTCACAGGTATTGTCTGCCTGCACTTAAGGAAAACAGTCCTTTCAAATCACAGTATTCAGTTTCCTATTGCCAATGCAGAAGCATAGTACGACTTTTTCTTCATGAGACTACGGGGAAGACTAAGGGCTGTCGGAGTTTCCAATGATACGTCTGTATCTCATGTCAAGTATATCCTTTACCTCTGCTTGCTTCATCAGAGGAACAAGTCTTGGATCTCCGAATAGATACCAGTGACTCTCCAGTTGTGCTGCAATTAGGTGGTTGGCCAACTTGTTCAAGTCTTCAGCAGATCTTGGGACAGTGTTGACAGTGGATGTGTCACACAATACACTCGCAGCTGGCTAGCAATGCCCCAATTGGTGTCTGATAGATTAAGCAGCTTCAAGCACTTTCTCCTGAAAGGCAACAATGCTTTGGCAATGATAATTCCTCCATTGGATGAATTGGTCCAATGTGAGGTTCTTCGACTGTTGATCTTTAAGGTGTGCCTTCATGACCATCTGGCTTCTTGTGGTTTCTACGGGAACCCTGCAGATCCCCAGAAGTTTGTTAGAACTCTGGATCATCATCAGGTTTTGATTGAGTTGCAAGACTGCTGTCAAGGTCGATCGTATCATGGCTGTTTAAGCCATCCAATTCTAATATCACATTCTCAGTCATCTTCACAGACTTATGTTGTTGTATCCTAGAGTCAACTTCCAGCAGACCTCCTACACAGGCAAGTTGTCACCTGAAGCCACTAATGGTTAGAACTGAGTAAGCATTTTGGCTTTGTCAAGTCATGTGGGATCCGGTAACAGGTGCATCTGTGTCCATTAGTATCTAGCAAGTTTTCCTCCTATCCAGAAATTCATGATGAGTCTGTCATCCAGCCTTTTGTCCAAAGTGTGCAAGGCCTCTCAAAGTGGTAATGACAGCCCGACATGTCCTTCGTCATGCTTTACTCATCTTTCAACAGCTCAATGGCCTGAGTGTGGACATTCCTTCACTAGGTATCCACCTGGCCACTTTCCCCCTTCCTGGCAAATTCACAACACTTCAACATTTTCGTTGACGACCCATTATACTGGATGCTCCTGTTCTTCGAAGTAGGGGAGTTACATATGTCCTCTCCATCCTCAGCGTGAGCATTAACGCTTTGTGGATGGTCTTGTAATCGCCAACATCTGGCACTGTCATATCTTGGAGTCATGCCCTCCATCGACAAAGGAGTATGCAGTTTAATGGAATATGTAATTGTGGGAGGTTCACAGAACTTTGTTTGCCTGCCTCGGTAGCATAGATGGTAGCATGTCTGCCTCACGTTCAAGAGGTCTGAGTTCGAATCTCGGTCAGGGTGAGTTGCCTGGATAAGGTTTTTTCCAGGGTTTTTCCTTGTCCTCAAAGACGAAGGTCGGGTAACTCTAAGCTCTATGGACCCTAGGCTCATTTGAGCATCACTTCTCCCATTTCATTCACCGTCCGATATGACTTGACGAGGACGTAAATTAAGGGGGGGGGGGGAATGAAAGAAAAAAAAAACTTTAACATTGTTCACTGAATGTTCAATTGCCAACAAGAACTCTTCCAGTGTCTTCCCTGGCTGTTGCAACCTTGACGTGAGCTAACTACGATAAGCTGCAGACAAGCAATGGTACTCAAGCTGGTTTCTGAGAGTATACCAAATGATTCCATACAATCCTGTGGTTGTTGGGATAAACTTGATACCCTAAGGTTGTCAGGATTGCATTCTAACTTACACCGCCTGTCCCTGAAGGCGATCTATCGACTTTACTGTTTCCTCTTCTGACCATTGTTGTGAGTAGCAACCACAGTGTTGCAAAATATTTCAGAAGTTGCCTTTCTGTCATACTTGGATGGTCTGGCCCGTGCAGATGTGACATATCCTGGTGTCTCGAGTTAAAATCTTTGTCAGCCGCTAATCATTTCTTCCAATATAACATTCAGTTCCTTGGAGCTGTCGTAGGCTCCTCTTCCATGAGACTAAGCTGTTCCCTGATGTCCTCCAGAGTACTAAGCTGTTGCTGATCCTTCAGGGTGTTCATTTGTTGGCAGAGAACTCTCATCCTTCTGCCAAGTGTGCCATGTCTTTCTTCACATCGTCCAGTTGTTCATTTATTTTTGTTAATACCTCTACCTTCATTTTGAGCATTTAAGTCTGAATGCAAGATTCCATTTTTGCCTCCATTTTCTATATTGTGCAATTCACTGTGGGTTTCTGTTTAATAATAATAATAATAATAATAATAATAATAATAATAATAATAATTATAATAATTATAATAATAATAATTATAATAATTATAATAATAATTATAATAATAATTATAATAATAATTATAATAATAATTATAATAATAATTATAATAATAATTATAATAATAATTATAATAATAATTATAATAATAATTATAATAATAATAATAATAATAATAATAATAATAATAATAATAATAATAATAATAATAATTCCGTAGAAAATAAAGCTAGCTACAGTGAAGCAATAAATATTACACAAATATAACTATTTGTAACAAAAACTTCACTTATCTTAAGAAAATGATGTCAACTAAGAAGAAAAATTGACATTTTCTTAAGATAAGTGAAGTTTTTGTCACAAATAGTTACATTTGTATAATAAATAATTTGTTAACTATTGATTGTCACAATCACATTAGCGCCACTGGTGTCCCACGGGAGTTCTTTTAGAATAAAAAGCTTTAATTAAAACAACAGTGGTCTGTGTCATGTCCAAGCAAAATTCTGCACTTGTCTACTAGCACCATTGTTGGCATGTTATAGCTGCAGTAACCAGCACTAGAGTTGTGTGAATGTTATTGCTGCAGTACATATATGTCTCTTGGAGTGTTTGCATGTGGGTTACTGTGTAAACTGTGTACAGTGATAAAATGAAGAGAATTAATCCTACAAATATGGTCCAAATATTAGGGAGAAAGTTGAGACATGCTGAATATGGGTTCAAGAATATGGAGTTCGCAGATATAATTAAAAAATGTAATGGAATGACAGAAATACATGCTGCTACACTGGATAGATAAACTGATTTTGAAGGATAGGAGGAACCTGAACCTGAAGGTGGCTATTCAAACAGTACACAATGTTCATCTCCAGAGCAACAGGAATGATAAAATCAAAGTGAGTACAAACTCCTTTCACCCAAAAAGTTGAGGCCCAGTGTATTACAAGATCTTGATTACAGCAATTATAGCTTCAGTTACTATAGTAAACTAATGAGACACAATAAGTACATTAAAAGTAAATCAAATTATACTTTAATTCTAAATTATGTGTCTAGCAAGCAAGTGGTGAGTAGGAGCATGTTTCAAAGGAAACAGATTGTTGCAATTACAAGCTATAAAAGAGCGTGTAATATTACAATTTGATAGTGCAAGGACATATGGATCTACATTTCACTATTGGCCTCTGCAAATGTGGGCATTAGAAGTGGCTAAAATTATTGACTTAGACAATCTTAAAGCTTTTATTTCCTTTATTGGAAAGAGCTGAATATATTTCATCCAGACATACTACATTTATCACACATAAGGACATAAAAAATGATAATAGTATATGTCAGAAGGCACAGCAATTTAAGGAGGAAGTGAACATTTGAAAGTAACAGAGGAGATTGTGAAGAAAGTTAACAGAACTGTGACCAGTGTCAATTCCAGTATGAAATGTCTTCAGCTTGAACTTTGATCCACATAGGAGAAAAAACCACAGCTGGTATGTATGTCGCAGTCTTTACGTAGCTCCATTCAGAGCTACACAATTTATGTGCCCTTGTCAGTGCAACGACAAGCAGACTACCAAACAATTTGTACATGTGACTTCAAAAGACATAAGTACTTTCGGTAATTATTTCAACGAAACTTGAAAAACCTGTCCATGAAACATTCATGTGTAGGCAAGCAAAAGTAGAAAAATGACTAAAGAATATATGAACTGTTTTCTAACTTCAGTCCTTGGCAAATATGTAACAAGCAAAAGGATGCTTGTCATACAGGTCATACAGGTCGGGTTGTATCCTTCTAGATACAAGTTTTGAAAAGAAAAATGTTATGCTGAAGATATTGCCAGCAAAAACAAAATATTGCCAACCCCCTGAACAGTCAGCCCAAAAAGTAACAATTTGTGTTGTTGCAACATAATTATTTATGTTACTTAGTAAACTTGTAAAATTATATAGTTTGTGTATTTATTTACTTATTCCTACCGTAATTTTGCGCAAAGTTTTCTAGAATCAGTAGTTTTCTTCGGTAATATTGGATGATACCACAAATTTGGCACAAAAAGTATTTGTACACCAAAGGTGTCTGGATTGAATGTGGTTATATTATAAGCTAGCTCTCCTTTCTGAATAGTCTGCATTGAGCTGCTTCACAACAAGTGGTCTGCACACACCAGTCTGACATTGAACACAGTAGTTTGAGGAAGTAATGTAAAATGGGCCAGAAGGAAAGAAACTATGCCAGAAGAGAGAAAAGTAGTAATTAAACTACGTAATGAATTCAAAACACTTTTGAGATATTTCAGATAGTGGGGAGACCACGCTCAATGATTTAATCCATCCCTGTCAGAGTAGGAACCAGAAAATCTGTTCTAAATACACCCAGGAGTGGTCGACCTAAAGTCCTCACGGCTAAAGTTGAAAGCAGCATTCTTTGCAGCATTAAAAAGGATCCACTAATGACTGCTCCTCAGATTGTTGCTGAGTTGCAGAAGGCAGTAATTAATGTTTCAGCGATCATTGTGAGAGCTGTTTACAATAAGAATGGGTACAATGGCAGAGTAGCACATAAGAAGTTCTATGTCAGCCCACAGAACAGGGAAAAACTCCTAGAATTCGCTCGTAAGTACTGTGATAAGGGTGTTGATTTATGGGGAAAAAGTGGTATGAACAGATGAGAGCCTGTTCAAGGTATGTGGTGCAGATCACAGTCGCAAAGTATGGAGGAAAAAAAAATGGAGCTGGAGCCAAAAAATCTTGTTTCCACAGTAAAGCATGGCAGAGCAATCCGTCCTTGTCTGGGGTTGTATAACCGCATCAGGTGTCGGCATTCTGCATGTTATCGAGGGAATAATGGTTCACAGGAAGTACATGGGCATTTTTAAGCAAGAGTTTTATACTGTGGAGAAAATGGGCCTGCAAGAAGACTGGATGTTTATGCAGGATAATGATCCAAAACATAATGCGGTTAATACATGACTGTGGATATTACACAATGTTCCAAAACAGTTTCATACCCCTCCCTAATCTCCTGATATTAATCCTAAATAACAGGTGTGGAGTATCCTGGGGCAATGTGCCAGAAAAAGGGCAATTTCTAACAAAGAAGCATTAAAAGGTGCTCTTTTGGAAGAATGGAACCCAATACCAAAGGCGGAGGTTAAAAAACTTGTCCTTTTTTTACCAAGGAAACTAGAGACTATAATTAAAGCTAAGGGGTACCCAACGAAGCACTGAATTGCAGCATTTTTGTTGTATTGTATATTGTTTTTGTGAGTGTATGAATACCTTTTTGTGGCTGAAAAATTGCCAAGTTAATTTTATTTTTATAGAAGTGACATTTCCTTTGTACATTGTTGCTTTTTTCCTATAAAATGTAAATTATTTTGAGGATGCCTTCTTTCGAGTCAGTACACTTTATTACACAAATATAAGTATTTGTAATAGTTGATTTTGTTAAACTTACTAATTTTTGTTTGGATCAAATTTTTTTAACTTTTAATGGTAAATTTTTTCAACAAACTTCTGGCTTAGCATTGGTTAATTCTTTCACCTTTTCTTGCTGATCTTGTTGGAATAATATTTAATATATTTTGATTATCAATTAGATTGGTAGGAGGGTTTTATAATTAGGTAGAATTTTATTTAAATATTAATTAAATTATTATTTTTTCAGGTTCTATATGAGGTTTTTTTTTTTTCTTTTTTCTTCCCCCGAAATGCAAGGCACTAAAGCATTCCCTTTGATTTTTAAAACCTGGTATAGAATGTTCATATTTTTGCTATTCTTCCTGATAAATTAACGATGCTTTAAAATTACTAAATTTACAAGATAAAGCTATAAACTTCACATTAGAAACTGAAATTAATGGATTTCTTCCTTTTCTGGATTTGAAAATAATAAGAAATAATAATAAATTAGATTTTGGTATTTATAGGAAGTCTACTCATATCGATAATGACATAAAAAATAAAAGCTTTAACCCTTTTTCACATAAATTTGCTGTTTTTAATAGTTTGATTCATAGATTAATAAATATACCCCTGAATAAAGAAGAATTTAATAAAGAATATAAACATATTATTAATACTGCTTTAATTAATGATTTTAATAAAGACTTTATACAAAAGAAGTTTGAAAAATTTAAATATCAAAACACTGTTAATGATATGTCTACCCTTAAAAAAAAAGATGATTATAATTTAAAAAAATTTACTTACCATCCTTGGTTTAATAAACATTTTCAAAATTTTTTAAAGAAGTTGGTATAACTTTAGTTCCTCTAAATAAATATAGTATTAAAATTTTATTGCATTTCTCTATAAAAGATAAAATTCCTAATTATAAAAAATCTGTTATTTATTAGTTTAATTGTTTCGATTGTAATAAAATTTATATTGGAAAGACGAAACGTAATTTGGAAACCAGAATGAAAGAACATTTTCATAACATTAAGTATAAACAAACTGATAAAGCGGCTGTAGCAGATCATTTTTGGTCATTTGCCCATGAAATAAATCCAGAAGTTAAAGTATTAAAACAATTAAATGGTCCGATAGATTTAATGGTTTGGGAAAAGATATTTATTTTAAAAAATAAACATCGCTTAAAGAATTGATGGAAATTAATTTCTTCACACTTGCCTTATATAGGCTAAGGGTTTTGATAGTCAACGGGAGCCCCTGTGGTCTACTGGAAATATGAGTCAAATGGAGATTTTAATGTCAGGACAGCACGTTGGCCATGGTAGCTCAATGGGTTAGAGCGCCTGGATGGAAACCAGGACATCCGTGGTTCAAATTCTGGCCATGGCATTGAATTTTTCATGTTGACTATCTATCAAAATCCTTAGCCTATATACGGCAAGTGTGAAGAAATCATTAATTTCCATCAATTAACTAAAATAATAAGAGTTAAATGATGAAGCCTGGGACTCAAGTACTTACGATAGTAAGTCGCCATAAACGGTGTATCTCGGATGTGAGAGCCCCTAGTGGTCTACCGGGGAAATATGAGTCAAATGGAGAATTTAATGTCAGGATGGCACGTTGGCCATAGTAGCTCAATGGTTTTAGAGTGCCTGGACAGAAACCAGGAGATCCGTGGTTCAAATCCTGGCCATGGCATTGAATTTTTCATGTTGACTCTATCAAAATTGCTTAAGGAATTTTGAAATACCAGCAGTTGATTCTGTTTTTAGGTTTGTTTCATATTCAGATTTTGGTAATACTGAAAAAACATAATAACATTGTAACTGGAATCCTTGACAACGGAGTGTAGATGGACTGAAGATGCAAGCAATTTTTTTGTGAAATCGATCTCGATTAGAAAGAAGAATTTACATCATTTTCTTAAGATTGGTGAAGTTTTTGTTCCAAATACTTATATTTGTGTAATATTTATTGCTTCACTGTAGTTAGCTTCATTTTCTATGTAATCAGTAAACTTTAATTTATCATTTAAATACTGTCCATAATATTCATTTTCCCTAGTTTTAGTGGTGTACAAATACTTTCTGTGCTGACTGTATCTTTTGGCTATAAGCCAAATATCAGGACTGCTGATATTGTAAGACTTCAATGTGGCAAATCACAAGTGAAGATACATGATCATTATTTCATCATAAAACTTCACTCTGTGATTTAGAATCAATTTGCTGCACCAAAGTATAAGCTTATGTTACAATATCTTGGCAAAAAGCAGGTTATAATATTAACATATCCGTATCATTTGTAAATGTAAGTAGTGCAGCTTTTGAATTTGGACTGAGTGAATGAAAAAGTGATTTGGTATGTGATAAGATGTGTATATTGTTCTCTTCCACGTTTTTAACCACTCATCTAAATCCTACATCTGCCTTTGACACACTATTAGCTGTATAGTATATGTGTATTTTGCTCTATAACAAGTACTTTAAGCAGAGGGTTGTTTTACTGTTGATTGGAAATCAAAATAAACTGCAGAACGCATGAATGCACAATATACAGGGTGTATATAAATGAATATTGTGGTTTTAACTCTTTATAATATTTATTACATTAAACTTATGTCAAATGAAAAAGCAACTCAAACAGTTTTGTTTGTTGGCAACACTATGCATGTGCATGCAATGTTTCTGCTGCAATCCGCTAGACAGCGGTAGTAGCAAAGATGGCGACTAGTAAACAGAAAGTGTTTTGTGTTTTGCAGTTTGCAAAGACCGAATCTGTACTTACTGTGCAATGTGCATTCCGCATTAAGTTCGGTTGTGATCCTCCTAGTGATAATAACATTCGTAGATGGTATCATCAGTTTGAAGATACCAGCTGCCTTTGTAAAGGGAAGAGCACAGGATGACCAAGAGTAAGTGAAGAGACAGTTGAGCAAGTAAGAGAGAGTCGTTCACTCGTAGCCCAAAAAAATCAGTCTGGAAGGCTAGTTGTGAATTACAAGTTCCGGTGTCGACTGTTTGGAAAGTTGTAAGAAAACTCTTACGGCTATGTCCTTATTGTTTACAATTATCAGGATCAAAAGACGACAGACCACGGATTATGTGCCAACTTTGCAAATGACATGTTGTTGCAGGACGATGATGATTTTATGGATGGTGTTGTCTTCAGTGATGAATCGACCTTTCCCCTTAGTGGACATGCTAACACTCATAATGTGCGAATCTGGGGCTCAGAAAATCCTCACGAGATGGTACAAATTCATCAAGTTTTCCCCAAAATGAATGTTCTTTTTTTTTTCTTCTTTTTTCTCCTTATCCTGGTGAAGAGTTTATGGTGAATCTACTGTAACTGGCACTTCTTACCTTGATACACTACAGCAATGACTCTTCCCTCATTTGGAAGGAAATGAGCCAGAGAACTTCATTTTCCAGCAAGATGGTGTGTCACCTGACTGGCATAATGAAGTATGCGATTGGTTGAACGTCACTGTAGCCGAACGCTGGATAGGCCGCAAGTACTCCAATGACAGGGCTATGCATGGCTTCCACATTCTCCTGACCTAACACCATGCGATCTTTACCTTTGGGGCTTCATCAAGGATTGTGTGTACATGCCTCTGCTACCAGCTGACCTCCCTGAATTAAGAAACCGGATTGAAGCAGCTGTTGCTACAATTACTGAATACACACTTATCAACGTTTGGCAAGAACTCGGCTATAGACTTGATGTGTGCTGTGTGACAAAGGGTAGTCACATTGGACATTTAAAAGGTTCTTGGTAAAACTGTTTGAAATTAATTGTTCTTTCACACTAGCCGTGTGTAGGACGCACTATGAAAGAGTAGAGCCAGACTGAAAAATTCAATGCCATAGCCGGGATTTGAACCACGGATCTTCTGGTTTCCGTCCAGCCGCTCTAACCATTTGAGCTACCATGGCCAACGTGCCAACATGACATTAAATTCTCCAACTGACTCTTATTTCTCCCAGTAAACCACTAGTTCTCATAAACACACGAGACAACTACCTTAATGGCGACTTACTATGCTGTAAGTACTTAAAGGCCCGGGCTTTATAGTTCAGACCACTATTAGGTACAATTAATGGAAATTAATTCTTCTTTCACACTAGCCTGTGTAGCCATGTGCGTCCAACACACGGCATAGTAAGTCGCCATTAAAGGTAGTTGTCTCATGTGTTTATGAGAACTCCTAGTGGTTTACCGGGAGAAACACGAGTCAGTTGGAGAATTTAATGTCATGTTGGCACGTTGGCCATAGTAGCTCAAATGGTTAGAGCGGCTGGACGGAAACCAGAAGATCCGTGGTTCAAATCCCGGCAATGGCATTGAATTTTTCAGTCTGGCTCTACCCCTTCATAGTGCATCCTACACATGGGTAGTGTGAAAGAACAATTAATTTCCATTAATTGTACCTAATAGTGGTCCGAACTATAAAGCCCGGGCCTTAAAGTACTTACAGCATAGTAAGTTACCATTAAGGTAGTTGTCTCATGTGTTTATGAGAACTCCTAGTGGTTTACCGGGAGAAACACAAGTCAGTTGGAAAATTTAATGTCATGTTGGCACGTTGGCCATAGTAGCTCAAATGGTTAGAGCGGCTAGACGGAAACCAGAAGATCTGTGGTTCAAATCCCAGCTATGGCATTGAATTTTTCAGTCTGGCTCTACCCATCAAAACTGTTTGAGTTGCTTTTTCATTTGATATATTATTTATAACTGTAAGTTGAATGTAATAAATATTATAAAGAGTTAAAACCCTGATATTCATTTATGTACACCCTGTATACAAGAGCAACATAACAAGCAATCAAATTTTTAGAACAAAGTATTGAACATGAGAACAATAGAGAAGGGGAGATTGAATCAAATGAAAGGTTTTTTTGTAGAAAACAAAGTTACATGAAAACGTGTTGGTAAACATAGGCACATAAACATTGAAGAAATTTATGAGAAAGGGGATATTGAATTTTGCAACCACATATTTTGTATTGGATGTTATTAGGATAGAGAAATAAATCAGAATAATATAAGAAATAAATGATTATCAAAATAATACACTAACATGTTTGTATACAAAAGAAAATGAAGTAAATAAACAAAAGTGTAACACACAACACACGTAGATATATATAACACAAAAGGGACAAAAATATAAAAGAGAAAAAAAGAGGCAGCATGATAGGTAATATTGAAAATGAGAGGAATTATATTTTAATTCCTTTTAAACAGTAATATCTAACTGTTAAAAGCAAAATTTAAAACATATGCTTGCATATTTTACTTGGAGTTTTCATAAGGAAATATATCTGTATTGTTATTTTAAGTTGTGTAGTTGTTGCTTATTGTTGAGTGTACTTTGGTAGTGAATTATGTTTGAAGATGGTGGCCTCAAAGCATATGTAACCTCAAAATGTGTGTTTTATGGATTCCAGATCTAATTGTAAAAAGATACTCACCCTCTACAATAACTGCAATTAGATATATAACTTACCCTATAGCAAGAAAAATTTCCTAAATCATTTAAAAGAGTCATAATATACCCAATATATTAGAAAGGTGAAAAGGAAGATATTGGAAATTATAAGCCAGTATCGTTACTTTGTAATTTTTCAAAAATTATTGAAAGAGCAATTTTTAATAGAATAACCCCATATCTAGGATCTGGTAAAATACTATATAACCTCCAATTTAGATTTCAAAAAATTAATGTATTAATGTTAGAACATATGTTGTGCTTTTCTATAAGCATTTCCTCTTTGTTATACTGTTTTTTTCATTTAAAAACCTTCTCTCATTATTCTGTTTAAAGACAACTTACTATTGTGGGAAAAAAGGAAATAACAAAAGATACAAAAATTATAGTATTTAAAACAATAATACTGCCAATTCTATTATATGAAGCAGAGAGCTGGACTCTCCTAGAGAAACAAGAAAGCAAAATAACAGCTATGGAAATGAGATATTTAAGACAAGCTGTGGGGAAGACAAGAAGAGATATGATTAGAAATGTAACAATAAGGGAAGACACTCCATTAGACAAACTTTTGATTCAACTGAAAAAATGGCTAAACTCTATAAACCTAGATGCCAATGCAATAGAAGAATATTTGGCAATGACTGAAATATGTATACATCAAAATTATTTTGTCTTCGATGGAAAATATTATAAACAAATTTCAGGACTAGCTATGGGAAGCCCGCTATTACCATTTTTGGCCAATCTATACATGAGCTTTTTTGAAACACACATAACTAAAGCCTTCCCTTATATTTTTAAAACATGGTACAGATACGTAGACCACATCTTTGCCCTACAAACAAACAAATAGATGATGCTTTGAAACTACTCAACCTGCAAGAACCCAGCATACAATTCACAGTGGAAACTGAAGAGGACTGTACTCTACCTTTTTTGGACCTTAAAATCACAAAAAGCAATGAAAAACTAGAATTTGGTATCCATAGAAAAGCAACACACACAGATAATTACATCAAAGCAAATAGTTTCAACCCAATTCCACACAAACATGCCACAATCAACAGTCTCACACACAGATTAGTAAATCTACCCCTCAGCCAGCAAGAATATCAAAACGAATACCATAAAATCTTAAAAACTGCAATTAAAAATGGATATGGAAAAAACCTTGTAGATAAAAAACTAAAATCATTCAAACTTCAAAAGAGATTAAAACAGATCACAGCTCTCACACCAATAAAACAAGAAATTAGATTTGCTAAATTTACTTACCACCCCTGGGCCACAAAAAAGTTCCAAAAAATATTCAAGAAATACAATATAACATTGGCACCAAAAAACAATTACAACATTAAAAACCTACTTCACAGTAATAATACTGATAAGATAAAACCAGAGGAAAAGTCAGGCATTTACAAGATTAAGTGTAAAGACTGTGAAAAAATTTACATAGGGAGGACAAACAGAAACATAGGCACTAGAAAGAAAGAACACTTCAGGCACTTAAGATACAAAAATATTGATAAGTCCGCAATAGCAGCTCATTTCTGGTCTGAAAATCATGAAATTGAAGATAGCACAGAATTACTAAAATACGTACAAAAACATAGTGAACTCGTCATATGGGAGAGAATATATATAGAAAAGCATAAAAACCAACTAATGAACTTTGAAATCCTGCCAGAAGAGAATCCCACATTTAAGTTCATCACTAAATCAACAGATGGCAGCAGCAACTCCAGAATTACCCACACCCACCACACCACTGGATCAAGCTTTAGTCGCATAAGAGCAGAAGATGCAAATGATGATTTGCGAAACATGTCCTCAAAATAGGTACCAAA